>JAHLJT010008756.1:133180628-133193340 GCA_031308135.1 Acheta domesticus | reverse complement strand
AAAGCGTGAAAAATGGCAATGAAAATTCACAAGAAAATATTGATAAAAGAAACATTTGTTTTGATCCTAAAAAGCTAGACTTCGGAAGCGACACATTGCTTTATGACTACAGCGCTAGCTTTGGAGTGCCACGGTTCAAATTCCATCCACATCATAAGAAATTTGATTATTAGGAGGAATTTTGAGGAATTTGTTGCGGGAGAAGTAGGTGGTACAAATTTCATTGAGGGTTTCTTCGTTTTCTTTGCCTCTCATTCATATGCTCTACTTTGATTCTCATTATTATACCATCCCTAATAATAATAATAATAATAATAATAATAATAATAATAATAATAATAATAATTGCTACCCAAAGTGGGAGACAGCTCTTTGGCGAAGAACTACGGGCCAATTACGTGTCTGCCAGTCCTGTACAAAGTTATAACTTCAGCCATAGCTGACAAAATGTACAGACATCTAGATAAGAATCATCTAATGCCAGCTGAACAAAAAGGATGTCGTAAAGGCTCTTATGGCTGTAAGGAAATCTTGCTACTGAATAAAGTCATCTTGAATGATGTAAAGAAACGCAAACGTAATTTGAGCATGGCTTGGATTGACTACCAAAAGACCTTTGATAGTGTACCACACGATTGGATTTTGAAGCCCCTGGAGATCTATCGATTTCATCCTAGACTTATAGAATTTTGCAAGGCTACTATGAAGTCATGGAGTACCAGGTTACTAATCCACAGCGGAAAGGAAGCAGTAGAAATCAGAAGTATTCAGATTAACGGGTATTTTTCAAGGAGATTCACTATCCCCTCTGCTTTTTTGCATTAGTTTGATCCCACTATCGAGACAGTTGTCGCAAGCTGACTTTGGTTTTAAGCTCCATGGTGATGAAAGGCCAGTATCATATTTGTTTTACATGGATGATCTGAAAGTGTTTGCTAAGAATGAAGCGATTCTCACCCAAATGCTGTCTGTCGTGAATGACTTTAGCAATGACATCTGCATGAAGTTTGGTCTTGACAAATGTGCAAAAATCAATTTAAAAAGTGGGAAACTCACAATGTCTGAGATCATTGAAATTGATACGCACACTGTGATTCAAGATCTTGAGCCAGGTAAAACTTACAAATATCTGGACATTGAAGAATGTGAAACCATCTCGAATGACAGAATGAAAGAGAGAATTCGTAGGGAGTATTATAGGAGAGTGAGACTGGTCCTGCAGTCCGCTCTGAATTCCAGGAATAAAATATATGCAATTGGTAGTTTGGCGGTACCTGTAGCCGAATACAGTTTTGGACTAGTGGACTGGACTGAGCAAGAAATTCGCACCATGGATCGAAAAACCAGAAAACTGCTAACAATGCATCATGTTTCCCACCCTCGAGCTGATGTACATAGACTTTTTGTGTCACGTAAGGAAGGAGGAAGAGGCCTCAGACAAATAGAGGCCTCCTGGCACAACGCAATAGTCGGGTTGGGGAAGTATGTAGTCAGCCATCAAGATGACCCTCTAATGAGGCAGGTCATGAAACCTGACCGAAGAATAGGAAACAGAGGCATTGTTAGTGTAGCAAGAAGCATTGCGAAGAAAACTAGGCAAGACACGTCGAATAACACAGACACTGAACTTCTGATGCTGCTAAACATGAAGTGTGAGACACAAAAAATGTTAAAGAAATCATGGAGAGACAAACCACTCCACGGACAATACCTAAAAAGAATGGACAAGGTGCAGATCAATAAAGATCAATCTTTTATGTGGCTTAAAAGGGGAAGAATGAAGCCAGAATCGGAAGCACTTGTAATAGCTGCCCAAGATCAGGCATTGAAAACACGACATTATGATAAAGCGGTTCTCAAAATTTCCCAAGATGATAAATGCCGCGTTTGCCTGGAGCAAGTAGAAACCATTGATTATATTGTCTCAGCTTGTCCAATCCTAGCAAAGACCGAATGCCTTAAAAGACATGACAGGGTGTGTAGCTACCTCCACTGGCAGATCTGTACCGCCCTCGAAGTTCCAAACACATGCCCCAAGTGGTACGAACACTCACCGAAACCGGTGACGTCTGTTGGATTGTGTACGATATTGTACGACCAACAAATTCAAACGGATCGCACGATAGCAGCAAACAAACCGGATATTGTTATCCGGGATTTTGAGAAAAAATCGTGTCTACTTGTGGATGTTGCTGTACCTTGCGATCAAAATGTCGTAACCAAGGAGGCAGAGAAACGCCTTAAATACAAGAATTTGGAAATTGAGATCAGCCGAATGTGGGGCGTAAAAGCACAGGTCGTACCGATAGTTATCGGAGCTCTGGGATTTGTTCCGCAAAATTTGTATAAGAACTTGTCTAAACTCCCAGGTAATTCAAAAGACTGGGAAGTGCAAGAAATTGCTTTATTTGGCACAGCTCACATTTTGCGCAAAGTATTGTAGAGTCACCGACAGTCTCTAGATCTGCTCCTTAGGTAGCTGGTTGCAACCTGGAGTAGATTTTATACTTAGCCGACTCATAACATCTGTAGTCGTGATATGGAGGAATAATAATAATAATAGAAATAAAATTGATGTCAAGCATCACAATTAGCATCATTAAGCACCAAAATTATTTGACAAATAAACATAAAATTTAGTACATTTTCTGTACATCATTAGTCACCATAAACATACTTACTAGTATAACCTATTTATTTTTACTCTTGGCTTCTGCTTTCAGTACTGAACACTCTCTCCATGCACTTTTTCCCCAACTCGTTTATTGTGTGTGAAATTTTCACCATATTATATAAAATTAATATTCTGAATTGAAACATTGTTCTTAAAATTAAACTGGTTACTAGGTACTGGTGAAACTGCATAGTGCATTCCGTTTTATTTCTTATGACTAAACTATTATCTACCTTTGGACATTTAGGTTTTGCTATACTGTATCAGCTAGTTGTCTGTTAAGACATGGTTCATTAAAAACACAAATGAAATGAAAATTGAGGGTGCGTTTATTCCTAAAGATATTGAATACATCTCATTTATAAAATAAACTGACTAGATTTGACTGTAACGTAGTGACAAATGCTACGCTTGTCGGTTTGAGTAGATTTGAAGGAAAAGAAGCAAAGCAAATGGAAGGATGGAGATTGAGTGGTTGAGTTGCTTCTAGAGACGCGATACTTTCTTAGGAGAATTGTTCTTAACCATATTTTTAGTGAATTATAAGTTGTAATTGCAAAGAAGATAGAACAATGGCGGACGTGAAGATGATGTGTCGAGTTTGGCCAAAGGGGTTGGAGATAGGGAGAGGAGCAAATGCGCGTTGAAAGGAACAGGAAGGAGAGCAATATAAGAGAAGAGATTGGAGGATGAAAAGAAGGGAAGAGGAGAGAAAGAAAGGGACAAGAGGGAAGAAAGAGGTTGGTGAAGAGATTGAGTGGAAAGGAATAGATGAGAGGAGAGGGTAGATGAAAGAGAGGCAAAGGGCAGGCAAACGAGAAGGAGAGGGGAGGCGAAAGAGAAGTAGAGGGGAGGCGAAAGAGAAGTAGAGGGGAGGTGAAAGAGAAGGAGAGGGGAGGCGAAAGAGAAGGAGAGGGGAGGCGAAAGAGAAGGAGAGGGGAGGCGAAAGAGAAGAAGAGGGGAAGCGAAAGAGAAGAAGAGGGGAAGCGAAAGAGAAGGAGAGGATAGACGAAAGAGGAGAGGGGAGACGAAAGAGAAGAGGGGTGGCGAAAGAGAAGGAGAGGGGTGGCGAAAGAGGTGAGGAGAGGCTAAAGAGAGAGAAAAGTATGAGAGATGGATAAGAGGATAGGGGCAGGGAGATAAAAATCTCGCAAGGGCCCCCTGAAGAGAAGGGAGATGGAAGAGCGAGGAAAAATAACGGAAAAGAAGAAAGGAGAGGGGTATGAGAGAAGGGGAAAGGAATAGGGAAGAAAATGAGAACTGTTCCGTTGGCGCTTGGAGACGCCCTGGGCGACCGACAGGCAGACGTCCTCCGCTCGGCGAGCCACGCAGCGAATACATACATGTCAATAAGCGGCGAACACCTCCGCCGCCCTCCCCCTCCCTGCACCTACGCGCGCAGAGGGCGCGCCAGAATGCGAGGGTTTGCGGGCCTCGGAGGGCCCTGCGCGGGCGACGCCCTCGGCCGGAGGGCCCTCGAGATGCGCCGCGCTGATTGCGCGCGGCGCTCGTTGCCTCGGCTGCACGCGCGTGCACTCGCGCCGCGCCACCCACAGGCGAAGAAAAAAGAGAGTTGTGGAGAAAATGGTTGACGAGGAAAGCAGACGGTAGGAGATGGAAAGATTGATGTGAAACTGGGTGGAAGGATGGGAAGCGGGGTGGAAGGATAGGGAACTGGGTGGAAGGATGGGAAACGGGGTGGAAGGATGGGAAACGGGGTGGAAGGATGGGAAACGGGGTGGAAGGATGGGAAACGGAGTGGAAGGATGGGAAACGGAGTGGAAGGATGGGAAACGGAGTGGAAGGATGGGAAACGGGGGTGGAAGGATGGGAAACGGGGTGGAAGGATGGGAAACGGGGTGGAAGGATGGGAAACGGGGTGGAAGGATGGGAAACGGGGTGGAAGGATGGGAAACGGGGTGGAAGGATGGGAAACGGGGTGGAAGGATGGGAAACGGGGTGGAAGGATGGGAAACGGGGTGGAAGGATGGGAAACGGGGTGGAAGGATGGGAAACGGGGTGGAAGGATGGGAAACGGGGTGGAAGGATGGGAAACGGGGTGGAAGGATGGGAAACGGGGTGGAAGGATGGGAAACGGGGTGGAAGGATGGGAAACGGGGTGGAAGGATGGGAAACGGAGTGGAAGGATGGAAACGGAGTGGAAGGATGGGAAACGGAGTGGAAGGATGGGAAACGGGGTGGAAGGATGGGAAACGGGGTGGAAGGATGGGAAACGGGGTGGAAGGATGGGAAACGGGGTGGAAGGATGGGAAACGGGGTGGAAGGATGGGAAACGGGGTGGAAGGATGGGAAACGGGGTGGAAGGATGGGAAACGGGGTGGAAGGATGGGAAACGGGGTGGAAGGATGGGAAACGGGGTGGAAGGATGGGAAACGGGGTGGAAGGATGGGAAACGGAGTGGAAGGATGGGAAACGGAGTGGAAGGATGGGAAACGGAGTGGAAGGATGGGAAACGGGGTGGAGGATGGGAAGCGGGGGTGGAAGGATGGGAAACGGGGTGGAAGGATAGGAAACTGGGTGGAAGGATGGGAAACGGGGTGGAAGGATGGGAAACGGGGTGGAAGGATGGGAAACGGGGTGGAAGGATGGGAAACGGGGTGGAAGGATGGGAAACGGGGTGGAAGGATGGGAACGGGGTGGAAGGATGGGAAACGGGGTGGAAGGATGGGAAACGGGGTGGAAGGATGGGAAACGGGGTGGAAGGATGGGAAACGGGGTGGAAGGATGGGAAACGGGGTGGAAGGATGGGAAACGGGGTGGAAGGATGGGAAACGGGGTGGAAGGATGGGAAACGGGGTGGAAGGATGGGAAACGGGGTGGAAGGATGGGAAACGGGGTGGAAGGATGGAAACGGGGTGGAAGGATGGGAAACGGGGTGGAAGGATGGGAAACGGGTGGAAGGATGGGAAACGGAGTGGAAGGATGGGAAACGGAGTGGAAGGATGGGAAACGGAGTGGAAGGATGGGAAACGGAGTGGAAGGATGGGAAACGGAGTGGAGGAATAGGGAACTGGGTGGAAGGATGGGAACGGGGTGGAAGGATGGGAAACGGGGTGGAAGGATGGGAAACGGGGTGGAAGGATGGGAAACGGGGTGGAAGGATGGGAAACGGGGTGGAAGGATGGGAAGCGGGGTGGAAGGATAGGGAACTGGGTGGAAGGATGGGAAACGGAGTGGAAGGATGGGAAACGGGGTGGAAGGATGGGAAACGGTGTGGAAGGATGGGAAACGGTGTGGAAGGATGGGAAACGGGGTGAAGGATGGGAAACGGGGTGGAAGGATGGGAAACGGGGTGGAAGGATGGGAAACGGGGTGGAAGGATGGGAACGGGGTGGAAGGATGGGAAACGGGTGGAAGGATGGGAAACGGGGTGGAAGGATGGGAAACGGGGTGGAAGGATGGGAAACGGGTGGAAGGATGGGAAACGGGGTGGAAGGATGGAAACGGGGTGGAAGGATGGGAAACGGGGTGGAAGGATGGGAAACGGAGTGGAAGGATGGGAAACGGAGTGGAAGGATGGGAAACGGAGTGGAAGGATGGGAAACTGGGTGGAAGAATGGGAAACAGTGTCGATAGATGAAAAACAGTGTTACGATGGGAAAGAGCAAGAAAGAGAGAACGGTTTTGAAAATGACAAATTGAAAAGTGTGTAAATAATTATTCAAGCAATTTTATTTCACGCTACTTACTATTTTATTTAGCTCAATAATTTCGAAAGCATAAAGTACTTTCTGCCAACCCCAGTGCATTTGACAGTTTCCAGAGACAACCGATATCCACTACGGTTACGGGGACCAATTCCATAAAAGTCAAGTCACTGGTAATTTCGTGTAGCAAATGACCACTAACCATCAATTAGAATTCATTATTTATGTTGCCAAATACGCGCTTTGACGTTCGACATCATTCTCTAAAGTATATTTTTTACTAATAGAAGAACTTCTCTTGCATTCATGAAAAATCACCGCTGGTTAAGACTGAAAAAGGATTTCCGTAAAGCAGTTATCCCTTTTTGTGGGTTTCTGCAGCGGAAGAAATCCAAGAGGCGGTTGCGATACGGGGCGGGGAGAGAACAGCCAGGCGGAGCGACGCACGGTGTGACCAGATGCAAAATCGTGGCCAAAACTTCAAAAATAAAAGTTTATTTTGTAACGTCTGACCATCCTACTCGAAAGAGGAATGTTCGTACATCTTTTCTGTAAGTAGTCTAGTCCCTGGTCTGCTGGGCGCTGTGGAAGCTTGAAGTTGGAATACGCGGTCATCACTATTGTGCCATCAGAGAAGATAGTAGGCTGAGGTTTCTAATATTTATAAAAAGTGCTCTAAAATATCTTTTACTATATTTTTCAATCCTTGATACTCCCTATTGGCAGTAAGTAAAACAAGAATTATGATAATTTAATGTAGATTCCAATTATGCATTTTTCAAAGAAACAGGGTATAAATGTAACTAGAATAAAAGTTATATATAACAGAATAAAACACCTGAAAATGTCTTAGGGAAATATGGCTTATTTAGTATTCATTCCATTAAAGGAAAATGTGGCTTCGTTTAACTGCAGATTCATGTTTTACCCACAGATTTCCTATGAGCCTGTATATCTACTAGCGGCAACGTGCATTACTGGTATGAAACGAATCATTCGGTCTAGGATTTTGTATTAATATACATATATATTAGTACAAAACCGGACCGGGAGGGGATGGCTCAGTTCATCAACCTGACGTCACTGCAGTCCCTCGGACCGGGAGGCCCTAGGTTCGAGTCCCGACGGCGGCAGGATTTTCGACACTGGCTTGTCAGCTAGGTCGAGTTCAGTCGCTGTCCGGAGGAGAATTCTAGCGGCCCGGCGGCTGATCTGTAGTTTTCCGTGGTTTCTCCGATCAACACCAGGTGAATGCCGGAACAGTACCCTAACAAATGGGCCACGGACCGCGCACGATCTTTCCTTCCTCTTCCTTGTTCTATCCTCTCCTCTTACACACACACTTAGACTAACATGCACTACACTACCACACATGCCGGGAGACCGGTCGGAAACTTACCGCTTGTCCCAGCTGGGGCGGTGCCCCGCTGGTGGGAGATACCTGGTTGAGGGGGAAATCCTGCTAGTCGACGGTAGGTCGGCGTCAGATCTCGCCATCCAGCGGGAAAAAGATCATTGCCACCTCCCGAGAAAAACACAGGCAATACACTTACGGGATTAATGACCTAAGTTATATATATATGTTATGTTATATATAATGTTATATATAAGTTATATATAACTAAGTTATATATATATATATATATATATGTTAAGTATGCGACCTCGAAAACCCCTGGGAAGAACTTGGTAATTAATTTTATGTCATAATTAATTTGATGTCGTTTGAGGTTTTGGCCCCATTTTTGCCATGTGGTCCCACCGTGCGGCGGTGAAGTCGGCGGTTCCTCGCTCAGAATGCAGGGCGCGCGCGCGTTTTTGTCCGCGTCCTCAGCCCTTCTGGCTCAGGGCTGAGCTGGGAGGCGAGGCGACAAAGGGCCGAAGGGGCTCTGGAGCATCTTCCGAACGCGGCTCTTCACCTGGCCGACCGGAGAAAGGACCGCTGGCTCACTGCCAGCCCCAGAGAAAAGGGGATTCCTGTTATTAATACGGCCTTGTACGTCTTACATAATAAAAATGAAAAAGTACGAGTATGTGTGTGTGCACGCTTCATAATAGTGGTTTACGCGATTACTTTATAATGCTAACTGTATTGCATGAGTACATGTTTTTGAAAACGAGCGACATTTGGGGCGAATTTTCAAATTTGTACGAATGCAATAAAGCAACATTATAAACGAGTTGCATACGCAATTTTTTTATATGACAGCATTTTAACTTTATAAGAGAATGAAACTTAAATTTGCGAGCAACTTTCCTGTGGTGTCTCGGGTACTTGACATCCGTGCGAGAAAACTGTGACCGACTGTTCAGTTTACCTCTAGCTCTCCCCGATTCTCTCGCTGCGATGTGTGATGACGCAATCATTTGTGCCAAAAAATCTAATACGTCATCATTTGTGCCGTAAAACGCCCGATTACGAACGATTTCTTGCAACAGAAAAGGTCGTTTATAATGCTGGAATACAAAAGAAGCTTTTAAACCACGCAAATAATGTTTCCAAATTAAGCTCTAATATGTTTTGAACAGCCGAAAAAACAACCTACTGTGTGAATAATATTTCTGTCTACTTGTCAGCTGGGGATGGGGGAGTGCGATGTGGCCACTTACTCGGCGCACAAGTGATCAATATTTCATCAGATCACAACAGTATCAGCAATAGCAAGAAACAAATCTCAATAAGAGCACACAACAGTAGGAGACACAGAATCGCACACACGGTACATAAACAAAGAAGTAAATTCGTATTTCAATTTTAAGTTACATCGTGCTTTAAAATATCATTTTTTCTTAATAAGTATCGGCAACTTTGCAGTAACGTCATCAAAATTTGAAGCCTTTGTTTCGGTAGCTGAACACCGTCTCCCCTGTCAGCCACCAGCTGGTAAGTAGAAATATTATTCGGACAATAGAGGGTGTTCGGGATTTCAAACCTGAAGAGATGGCTCAGTGCATCAACTGATATTACTGCAATTCCTCTGACAGGGAGGTCCTAGGTGCGAGTCCCGACTCTTGTTCTATCCTCTCCCCCTTCACACAATTACACTAACATGCACTACACTATCACACACGCCAAAAGACCGGTCTGGTGCTTAGAGCTTGTCCCGGCTGGGGCGGTGCCCGCTGGTGGGAAACCAAGTTGGGGAAAACCCGCTAGCCGACAGTAGGTCGGTGCAGGATCTCGCCATCCAGCGGGGGAAGATCGCCGATACCCCCGATGAAACTCATGTACTACACTTGCGGGAGTAACGATCTTAGTAGTTGAAGCGCCTGGAATCTCTACCAATCAATCGTTCATTCAATCGGGATCTGTGACTGAGAGGGAGGTGACTGACAGGGAGGTGAGATGGAAGGGGGATGGGGTGACTGAAGGGGAGGAGTGTTACGAGAAACCATACTACCCGCAGTACATGCACGCGTGGTTGTTGCCGGTGAAGCGTGGGGGAGGGTGAAGTTGGTAAAGGGAGGAAGGAATTGGAGCGAACGGAGATTGCAGGATGCGTGAGGCGGGAGGGCGTTCGCGACGTGTGGAGGCACGGCGGTTGCAGTGGGCGAGGTATGCGGGGCGGCGGGCATAGCGTGCGGGGCGGGCAGATTAATAGGTCTTCGTGTTAAATACGCGGCAACGCCGAGCTGTTTCAGCTGGTTATATTTATAGTGGATGCGTTAGCAACTGGAGGCTGACAACTTTATGGGAAGGTTCTAGGTTCATGTGCCGACAATAGAGAATTTTTAACCCGTGTAGAATAGCTAGGTCAGATGATGCTGATGATAGTTATTGGTTCCTTGCCCTGGCGATTTTTCCGTGGTTTCTTACAATTGACCTCAGACATATGTCACTGCAGGTCTTAAACGAAGAACCACATGTTGCTTATCTCCCTCCTACATGTTGATTGCTCTCATATTCTTCGAATATGAGATGGGCTGATCTCCACGCCATGAAAACACTGAAAAGGATTCTCGGTCCTAGATGAAAAAAGGGAAAAAATGTTCGAATTCTCGGATATCAGGGGAATGGTGAGATGACCCTGTAGTGAAATAATTTTAAAAAATAAATAATATAAATAAATTGCACCTTGAGTTAGTACAATTTGACTTGATTAAACATCATAATAACAAAGTCATAAAACAAATGTCAAAGCTTTTATACTTACACACAAACGATTTGGTAGTCCAAAATTGGCAGATGATGCAGTGTAAATTACTCTCACTTAAACGTTCTTGTGTAAGAACTATGGTTTTGAAAGTAGCAGGTAATTGTAGAACGGGCTTGCAATGTACGCCCCTCCCCCATTACACCTCTAAAAGTGAGGGACCTACGGAATGGGGGAAGAGGGTGGGAGAGTGCGAGAGGGAGGGAGTGGGACGGGGGTGGTGTGACCGAGAGAGAGCAGGAATGGGATGAAATCGAGAGGGATGGGAGGTGAGAGAGGGGTACTGGGGGGCTGGGGTGAGGTGATTGAGAGAGAGGGGAGATGGAAGGAGGGTGAGTGACCCAGAGGGAGGAGAATTTGGTGCGAGATGGGGTGACTGAGAGGGAGGGGAGATGGGAGAGGGATGAGGTGACTTAAAGGGAGGAGAGATGGGAGAGGGGTGACGTGACTGAGAGGGAGGGGAGATGGGAGAGGGATGGGTGACAGAGGGAGGGGAGGTGGGAGAGGGGTGGCGTGACCGAGAGGGTGGGGCGGGAGAGGCGGATGACAGATAGGGAGGGGGGTTGGGAGAGGGGGGTGACCGAGAGGGTAGGAGGAAAAGCGGAGGGCGCGTGTCTTCTCGAGCGATCGACCCGCGAGGACAATGACGCAGCGGCGGGCGCAGGGGAAGAATTATTAAAGCGCCTTCGCCCGGGGCGGCCGAGGGACAAACAGGCGGACACGTGTCCCGGCCGTGTCCCGCACGGACAGCGCTCGCCGAACAAAGGGCGCGTGGGCGGAGATCGGCATGGAAAAAGAGCGGAATGAACGCTCCTCCTAGGAATATTTGCGGCGATCGCCCCAGCCGGATTCGGAGCTTAGAGTGGCGCCTGCGGGGCGGAACTGAACAGAATGCGAAGTCGGCGATCGCGTTCGACAAGTTGTTGAGGCCGCTATACACCGACGAGGGTAGTAGCACGGTAGACTTAAGTAAAATGATTACGTTCTTTATTTTATGCTGTAATATTAACCCTAGATTACAAAGGTGATCTGTCTAACAGACTACTTAAGGTAAAAATAAATAAAACTTATTATACAATAAGACACTGAATTTAATGGATTGAACTTGTATGATATGGAGCTACAAAATATATTTTAAATGTTTTTAGACGCACTTACAGTACACAGCTTGACTCTCTGAGCACACACTTGTCTGGTGGATACACACTTGTCTGAGCACACACTTGTCTGGATGATATGGAGCTACAAAATATATTTTAAATGTTTTTAGACGCACTTACAGTACACAGCTTGACTCTCTGAGCACACACTTGTCTGGTGCTGTCCACACATGGCGTTTGAGAAACGTCCTTAGTAGTACCCTGTGACATGACCTTTGTTATGATCGTCTTCGTCCCATTATGAATGCTAAATGATCAGAACAACACTTAAATGCTACAAGACAAGGAATTCATAATACATTTTCGTATTCAGAATTCACAATATTTGGTAATATTCCGCTAAAAATCAGACGTAATTACAAAGGCCTTGTCTACTGGTCGGCGCATGTTGGCATACACCGGAAATAGGCGCAAGACAACGTGTATTTCACTGACTTGCAATGAAGGTACCTAGAGTTTAAGAAACGGGAAGTAAGGAAAGGATGTGAGGAAAGCTTTCAGCACTAGACGCCTTTGTAATTTAGAGCTAAAGAGCACTCGGCAAGATTATCGTTCTGATACTGAAACAAAAAACAACATCAGAAAACAAAAACAAAAAAAATGTTCCAAAGAAGTTACACGTGGTGATGCGCTAGTATTCTTTTTCCAAACATTTCTCATCATTGAAAGAATAGTGTTAAGTCATCAAAAATTTTGTTGATTCACTGTACACTTTTCCTTCTCTGAGTAACTAATATTTTGTTGTTACTTTACAAGAAAACTAAATATAAAGTGGTATAAGTATTATCATTTTGGTCCTGGACCAACACAGTAGCTTAATGTGTGTTTTGATCCCGAAAAATCTCAGATCTTCAAATTAAAACAGCTACGGTTTTCGGGTGTAATTCCTTGAGCTACTATAACTCTGAATGAACCGCACGAGATCGTGGACATTGGATAGAAGCTTCTCGAAGCAATTGAAACACGTGCGTTGCCAAATCAATAACACTGAATAACCCGAATCAGTTTCAACATTAAAGACGGCGACTTGCAAGGTCGCCAAGTCAAACGTTGCGT
>JAHLJT010008756.1:132820948-133179628 GCA_031308135.1 Acheta domesticus | reverse complement strand
TTTTTTTTGTATTTCAGCATTAAAAACGACTTTTTTAAATCGTTTGTAATCGAGAGTTTTACGGCACAAATGATGAATTATTAGATTTGGTGGCACGAATGATTGCATCACCTTACATTCAGCAAATCGCAGCGAGAGAATCTGGGAGAGGTAGAGGTATATGGAACAGCCGACCAGCGGTTTTTCGCACGGATGTCAAGTACCCGAGACATCACAGGAAAGTTGTTTGGCAAAATTAAATTTGATTCTCTTAGAAATGTATAATGCTGTCATACAAAAAATAGCGAATGCAATGCGTTTATAATGTTGCTTTATTGCATTCGTCCAAATTATAACACATAACATTATAATATACAAATTATACATTATAAATTTCGACTATCCTCGTGGTTAACCAACTTCAAACGTGTTCGTTATTTTCTCTATGTCGGCTTAGTCACGTTTACAACTATGATGTGTTTCTTTCTTTTTTACAACTGCAAACGTTTTTGAGTTTGAAGATGGCTACCTGTAATTCAGTGCAATACAGTATACCGACAAGATAGTTTATTGTTAAGATCAAAGCAGATATTAGAATTATGTTGTATTAGATATTCGTTTTGTTACACATTTTTGAATAACATATTTATCAAACATTTATTTCACACACGTTTTGCAGACGTAGACGACTGGGTCGTGTCGTTATATATATATATATATATATATATATATATATAATGCATTGCATAAATTAATGTAAGTGTCGCAGAAAGACAAATAGAAACTAAAGTATACAGTCACAACAAACGCATAACTTCGGTTTAACAAATGCAAGTGTCACAAGAAAAATATGATCTGATTTATTGATAGATTGTTAGTAATATCGGGTGCGTTCAACTACTGAAGGCGTTCGTCCCGCAAGCGCAGAGCATGTTTTTTCATCGGGAGGTGACGGTAATCTTCCTCGCTGGATGGCCAGATCCAGCGTCGATCTACCATCGGCGAGCGGGGTTTTCCTCCACCAGGTATCTCCCTCCAGCAATGCACCGCTCTAGCCGGGACAAGCTCTAAGCCTCCGACCGGTCTCCCGACATCACTGGTAGTGTAGTGCATGCCAATGTATGTGAAGAGGTGAGCATAGGCCAAGGAAGAGAAACGAAAGATCGCGCGCAGCCCGTGGCCCGTTTGTTAGGGCACTACATCGGCGTTCGCCTTGTATTATTCGGAGAAACCACGGAAAACTACCAATCAGAGCTGCCGGCTACTAGAATTCTCCTCCAGACTGGGAATGAATTCGACCTAGCTGCCAAGATAGTGTCGAAAAATCGTGTTGCCGTCGGAACTGGAACCTAGGACCTCCCGGTCAGAGGCACTGCAGTGACGTCAGTTGATGCACTGAACCAACTTTCCCGATACTTGATTTGAGTTAGATGAAATTCAATGAATTCAAAACGTGCCTCTCAGTCTTCACTCTGGTAGCACTGTGCGTGATGGGATGTCGGCCCTCGGGCTGCCGGTCGTTCAGCAACCTCCTCGCCGCCGCCGCCTCCGCCGTCTTAAGACGCCCGCGCCCTTCGGAATCTCCATCGCGCCCTTCCGCCCTCCCTCTCTCGCAGCTTTGCTATCCCCCGCCCAACGCACCCTCAACGCTCGCCCACATCTCAGTTCCTGTCCATTTCTGTTCTCTATTGCTGCTGCTTCCCTGGTTTTCTTCTTACAGCGTCACTTCTCCATCCTCTCCTTTCAGCATTTGCCAAATCTCTACTCCCAACCATCGCCCACTCTTCCATATCTTGGTTTCTTGCGAACGCCCTTGGTCATTAGTGTCACCTTTTCACCTCCCGTCATCCTCACCACACGCCCATCCCATACCATCAATAACGTCACCCAATCACATGATATATCGCGTAACATGGTATCATATAACATATCTCATAACACACATCACATAACATGGTATAACGTAACATGCCATCATATCACTCGCCATCTCCTCACATGACATTGCATTGACATACACTCATGCCTTATCCCTTTTCCTCTCATTCTTTCATTTTTTCCATCGTCCTGCTCAATAACCCCATTCCGCCCCCGCTCCTTTTTGCCGCTCATTATCTTTCTCCGTCTCGTACCTTCCGGCGCATTTATCCCCTGGCTCCTTCCTCACTCCGACGCTTCGCCTTCGGGTTCCGATGACGCCTGAGGAGATTACACGGGGAGGTTCCCTCCCCTCTTCCCCACCCCTCTTTCCCTCCCCTCTTCCCCTCTGCTCTTCCCCTCCCCCCTTCTCCTCCGCTCTTCCCCTCCCCTCTTCCCCTCCCCTCTTCACCCCCCTCTTCCCCTCCCCCTCTTCGCCTCCCCTCTTTCACCCCCCCTCTTCCCCACCCCTCTTCCCCACCCCTCTTCCCCTCCTCTCTCCCCCTCCCCTCTTCCCCTCCTCTCCGGAAGCGGCACAATGGCCGCGCAGTTTTACGCGCAGCTAACGGCGCCGCCTGCGTCCCCTGCGCGCGGAAACGGGGCTGCGCTGCAGCGCCTTGCAACTCTCCATCCCAACCGGAGACAAGGCTCGAGGGTGCTGACCGGGAGAGATGGCTCAGTGCGCCAATCTGATGTCACTGCAGTCCCTCTGACCGGGAGGTCCTGGGACCCACCCCCCACGGCGGCAGGATTTCGACACTAGCTTGTCAGCTAGGTCGAATTCAATCGCTGTCTGGAGGAGAATTCTACCAGCCAGCTGCTCTGATCGGTTGTTTTGTGTTGTTTCTCCGATCAACACCAGGCGAATGACGGAGCAGTACCCTAACAAACGGGCCACGGACCGCGCGCGATCTATCCTTCCTCTTCTTTGTCTTATCCTCTCTTCTTACACACACACACACACACACATTAAACACTAACATGCACTACTCTACCACATATGCTGGGAGACCGGTCGGAGTTACAGCTTGTCCCTGCTAGGGCGGTGCCCCGCTGATGGGAGATACCTGGTTGAGGGGAAAACCCCGCTAGTCGACGATAGGTCGGTGCAGGATCTCGCCATCCTGCGGGAAAAAAGATAATCGCCACCTCCCAAGAAAACACGCACTACACTTACGGGATTAGTTGACGCGTCGGATCACGAATCAATCAATCAATCAATAAGAACATTCTCTAGGGTAGCATGGGAAGAAAAGGGAGGAGCAGTTTCCGAATATAAAACGAATGTTGAAAGTGAAACACCAAGATGTTTTCGTTTGTGGTGCTTGTCGTCTTGCGAAGATAGTCGCGTAAAACCTGTCAAAAAGAAAGAAGTCTTTTTGTGTATCCCCAAACTGCTTAGTTTTCAAGAACGAAGATTATCCGTCTTTGAGATAATTTGTTTTTTGTCACCAATTTTACGCTACGAAATTGTCGGTGCTACTTGCAGATTTACAAGAGGTACACTTCTGATGGAGAAAAGGAGAAAAATGTGAACGTTGAACTAGGTGCACGGTTCTTGGAAACGGATTTGCCGGAGGAAGGATGGCGCATCGGTTGTAGTCCAATGCAGTTGATTATCCGCAAACGTCAAGATTCGATCTGCAGAGCTGTCTTGTGTGCTCAGAGCAAAGTCGCTCGCCTTTCACCCAAGGAGGTCCTTTTTCGATTCCCGTCGATCTCATGGTGAAATTTGTCCCAACAGAACGATTCTACCTGCTTCACAAGTTCTAGTCCAACCCCTGTGAAGTGTCCTAAACCTTAACGCTCTCTCTATTCCTTCCCAATTCTGGCCGCTGGGTAAGTGTCGCAGGGGCACGCGGTGTGAGGCGCATACGCGGTGATGCTACCTGGCGGTCCTCTTGTCAACTGACAACCGAGACGAGACTTGACACAGATAATGGGCCATATGAATTACAGAGAGCGCTATTGGTGATTGAATTAATGGAGTAATTACTCCGTCTTGCGCTGAACGCCCAAGGGGTTTAGGGACGCGTTGCGTTTAAATACGCAACAAATTTAAAGAAGAATAATCGCAGATCACTCGTGCTTCGGAACTCACCCGGAAATGTTGTTGTCAACCCAACTGATGGCGCTTACCAGCCAATATATGATCTGGAATCGTGAGTGTCACAGTGGATGCAACCGTATGTCTTCTTTCATTGTATTCCTAATTAAAATTCAGATTGCATCCGTTTTCCACGGAAGTCTTATTGAAGAACATTATTCGTAAAATACAGATATATTAGTAGTGCGTGCTTTAATATGCACTCAAATAAAACGGTATTTAATGAAGCCAGAGTCTGATAGACAATACCTTCGCCGCTTTTCCACTCTACAATATTTTTTAAAAAGAACGTGCTGAAAATCACATATTAGATATGTAACTTCTAACCCGTTTTTCTTAACTTTGCGATCGAACACACTCAATTACTGAAAGTAACCGACCGTTTCGAAAAAAAGATCCGGGAGATTTTGCGAGGAATATTACGATAATGAATACGACCGTTATTAAACTTTCCCCATAAGAACTCGAGCCATTATTAATTTCGCGATTTCCCCCCAGGGCCTCATCACCTGACTTACGGCGCATCCCCTCGCGCCCAGGCTCCCTCACGACCCAGGCCCCCACCCTCGCCCTCGCCGTCCGTCTCGCCCACGCTCGCTCCCGCACGCCCCGCCTCGCCCCGTCCTCGCCCCGCCCCGCCTCGCCCCGCCACTCCTCGTCTCGCTCCGCCGCGCCCCGCCTCGCCCCCGCCTCTCCTCGCCTCGCCCCCGCCTCGCCTCGCCCCGCCTCGCCCCGCTTCGCCCCGCTTCGCCCCGCTTCGCCCCGCTTCGCCCCGCCTCGCCCCGCTTCGCCCCGCTTCGCCCCGCCTCGCCCCGCCTCGCCCCGCCTCGCCCCGCCTCGCCCCGCCTCGCCCCGCCTCGCCCCGCCTCGCCCCGCCTCGCCCCGCCTCGCCCCGCCTCGCCCCGCCTCGCCCCGCCTCGCCCCGCCCTCGCCCCGCCTCGCCCCCGCCTCGCCCCGCCTCGCCCCGCCTCGCCCCGCTTCGCCCCGCCTCGCCTCGCCTTTCCCCGCCCCATCACCCCGCGTGGCCGTCCATCTCACCCGCACTCGCTCCCACCCCCCACCTCACCTCGCTTCGCACCGCCTCTCCCCGCCCCGCCCCATTCCGCCCCAGTCAGCTACCATCCTTACCGCCACCTTACTCTACGCCCCATCCTCTGCATCACCAGTCACCGCCTTTACACCTCCACCCCACCCCTGCTCGCACCGCCATCTTTCCGTTCCTCCCTTCCATTTCTCCATCACCATACCACGCCCCACCTTACCTCTTTACCCCTCTCAGCCCTTCATTCTATCCCCTACGTCCATTCCTTACTGCGTTTCCCTCTCCTTCATTCTTCCCACCCATTCCCTTGTGCCCCTCCCCCCATTTCCTTTACATGCTGTCATTCTCCACCTTGCAATCACCCGTACCTACCCTCCGCTCTCACTCGTAGTTTTCCGTGATTTCTCCGATCAACGCCAGGCGAATGCCGGAGCAGTACCCTATCAAACAGGCCACGGACGGTGCGCGCGTTTTTTACTGCCGCTTCCTTCTCCTATCTTCAACCCTTACACACACACTCACACTAACATGCACTACACTACCACACATGGCCCGGTCTAGAGCTTAGAGCTTGTCCCATCTGGGGCGGTGTCCCGCTGGTGTGAGATACCTGTTTCGGCGAAAATCCTGCTAGTCGACGGTAGGTCGGCGCCGGTTCTCGCCATTAAGCGGGAAAAAATCACCGCCCCCGTAAAAAAGCACACTACACTTGCAGGACTAATGGCCTGAGTGGTTGACGGGTCCGGAATCAACTACAATCAATCAGAATGCAATGTCTAAGCCTTTATTCTCCGTTTTCTCAAAACTTATGTATTGTGACAAAGCATGTTATTGCTCCAATATCTGCATTTCTATATTGACGAATGCGATCATTTCTTATAGTACTAATTAATCATCTTAGTCTCCGCCATATTGGTTTTTAACGAACTACATCTTGTATTACGCCCATCCTTAAATCAGATCGATATTTGTTTTCGATCAGAAAAGTCTTTTGTTTTATCAATACGTTAAGACGACGTAAAGAAACAGACGAAGTCCATTGACGAAAACATTTTTCCTTCTTTCTACGCGCCATGGAGTGCACATTAAAATATACTTGCAATGGCCAGTGCGCAGTTGGATTACAAGATTTGTGCTGGTACATAGCGCCATGTTATTGCTCCGAGATCTTCATTTCTATCTTGACGAATGCGATCATTTCTTATAGTACTAATTGATCATCGTAGTCTCAGCCATATTGGTTTTTAACGAACTACATCTTGTATTTCGATATTTTTTTCGATCAGAAAAGTCTTTTGTTTCATCAAAACGTTAAGAGGACGTAAAGAAACAGACGAAGTCCATTGACGAAAACATTTTCCTTCTTTCTACGCGTCATGGAGTGCACATAAAAGTGCACTGCGCAGTTGGATTACAAGATCTGTGCCGGTACGTAGCGCAGCGAGGACGGGTGCGGGTGGTTGAGGACTGTTCTTGAGGACGGGACCACTTCATCCCCACGCAGTTGCTGCGCTTCTAATTGATCGTGTAATGGCGCTTAATGGCGCCTTGGGCGCAGAGTTTGTCGCGGGAGCCTGTAACGACCTCCTGGGATTTCCAGCGCCGCGGGAATTGAAAATGTTGCCCTCCGGGGAATCCCCGAGTTGCTCTAATGGGGAATGTGCAAATTCTTGCTAGAGGTGATCGATCATATTTAAGGGCGAACGGTTTTGAGAAGTATCTAGAGTAATACACCTTCGGCTTTTAAACTGGCATTTGGGGCGTTTAGATCTCATTGTAGTTCAAATTGTTGCTTTGATGCATTGATTCAACAAATCGTTGTACTCTAATGCAGTCGTTAGGGCTAAAGAGATTGGTGTAGTAAAGCAAGTTGCGAAATTGCCATAAATCACTTAATACGAAATTGCCATAAATCACTTAATTGAAAACAAATGAAAGTAAGTCAAACAATAATATAAACCAAACAGTGAATTTCAGAAAAAACACGCATGTGTATAAGAAAAAGCATACGTATGAGAAATTCATTCATGCTTTATTTCAATTTTGTTACCCTACGGAGATAATACATAAAAAATTCAAATGTATATTGTTTGATGGAGTTTGATGGAATATTTCCTTAGTAAATGCCCGATACCATATTTATGGACTTTCTGCAGAATGGTTTGAAGGTGCACATACGAACAAAAGACATGCTATTTTAAGTGGGTAAAGAGTGATAAAAGATGTTAGTTTGAGAAGATAGGTAGCAATAAAGAAGATGTACGTATTCCGAAAATAAACTTGCTATTCATACGTGTATGTATACGATATGAAAAGTACTCATATGCAATTGTTAGGGTCTAGCTACATTATTCGTGTATAATGAGTATTTTGAGGTGGGATTTACTAAACTCTTCTAAACGGTTTTGTATTCTGACCGTAAGGCCTGAAAATACCTCTTTAAGTAATGAAAAAAGTCGAGTGGAAGCAGAAATGAGTTGACACTTTGTGTCTCGTTAATTGCAATTAACGTATAATAACAAAGCTGACAGCGTTTACTTAAATATTTTGTTTCGCTCTTACAAAACAAAATGCACTCAGCAGTAATGGATTAAACTTGATTAATTCATTAATCGAACTATAAACTAAGACTAAAAAAAGATATTTAAGTAAATGCTGATTTCAGGCACACACTATCATCATTTTTGTAAAGCATTAAAGCTAAATTAATCACCATAATCTCAAATTTGTATTACGGAGAGTCGGCATTCATAATAGAACATGAAAAGGTCGACTTTTGACCTCAGAATTGTAAATGATGTATATTCTCATTTACTTACCGGAACCAACATCTCACCGGTGTTGAAATAAGTTAAATTTGGTTTCGGGCGACAGTACTTAATAACTACTCCTACATCACCACTGCCAGTGACGTCATTCTGGAGAGTCTTCTGCCGGGCTGCAGCCGTTTCTGTAATTCCACGCGCCGCCACCAGGCCGCGCAGCGAGCGCCCACGTTATTCCTGGGGGTTTACGTTATATTTCCGCTGCGAGCAGTTGTTTTATGTGTTTCCCATAAAGCTCCCCGATTTATGTCCTCTTCTGGTCTCCAAATGAAACGACCGGAAGCGACAGGCAGACGCGGGATCCTGTTTTCGTCACTTCCGCCTCTGAAAACGGTCGCAGCGTTTCGTAACTTGCACTTTACGCTGTCGTCCCAGATAGCGGCAGCAGATTAAATCGGAGAACTTGATTTACTGTCTGTGCTTTGTCTTCTCGCAAAAATGTGATATCTTCCCGGTGAGTTAGAAGTCCCGCGTCGCAGAGGAAACTTACTGCGATGTTCTCTGACCAAAGCTGTGGAGATTGCATGTCTTTGGAAACTGATGGCGTACTCTCCATAGAGAACAGCGCCAAAAGAAATTCAGTGATTTCTCGACTGAACCTAATAATTAAGTAAGTTCGATAAGCTAGCAGATCTTGTTGGTGCAGGGAGTAGATACAACACGTAAAAATACGAAATGGAAGACAGTATGTTTGCGTAAAGTGTAAAATATGAGTGATTTCATCATCTGGTTGTGTTGTGCATTTTTCACACCACCATAAACACCATTGGAACATTAACTCATAATAATTCCTCTATCGTCATTCATTCATTTTTATTTATTATCTTTCCATTTCTAATATATTGTAAGGCAAAGGAAAACCACTACTGTAATTTTGTGCTCACAAAAGGGTAGAATATAAATTTCAGGAGTTCTTTACATCTATATCAGAAATGAGGGTGGCGCTTAACTCACACTAAAATGTATCAAAAACTATCGTGTGATTACTAATTTGAATAATTAGTATTTATATCGAAATCGCCACGTGCGTGTATTGACTTTCAAGATTTATTAAGCGTACTTGCTTAACTTGCTCATTTTGATAGAAATGGGTACCGTTGATTGTGATTAATTATAAATATTTGTCCATATACCCCTACGCGATGCAACAAAAATCATTTTATTCTAATCTTTTTTTCCTCCCTCTCCTCCATTACTCTCCATTAACACATTCCATTCATCTCTACAAGTGTTCCCATTTTATTCTTCTTCTTTCCACCAATGTTAACTTTCGTCTTCTTGCCCAATATGTATCTAGCTATAGTCTATTTCCCTTCTTGCTTTCGTAAAAAGTCAGGTAACGAAATCTGTAGAATCATTTTGTATTCTACAAAAAATCTTACAAATAAAAAAAATGTGTCAAACGAAGAAGGGTACTTGGGTCTGTTCTGAATGTCGCAACTCTATGGGACGTTGTCAATGCCTGGCCAAGACAACAGTGCACCCCTTGTTCCGACAAACTAACTACGCGTGTTCTGCGGTGCTAGTTACATCAAGACAACGTCCCCTTCTTCCTTCCCCTCCTCTTCACCCTGTACTCTTCCTCTAACACCATATCTTCTCGCCCTCTTTCATCATTCCTCTCTTCTCTTGCAATTTATCATCATTCCTCTCCACATCTATCCTTCCTTCCTATCTCTCTCCTTCGCCCCTCTCAATACCCCCACCCACTCCTTATTCCTTCCACCTCCTCCTCACACTTCTCCTCTCTTTCCCGTCCTTCCCGCCCCTTTCCTGCCTCATCTCTCCTTCCATATCTCTTCTCTCCATTCTCATCTAGCTTTACCCATTCCTTTACTTTCCTTCGCGCCCCTCTTTTCCTCTAAGCGTACCTGCACTGTTTCCTTCTTCACTTCCTGCTTCCCTCGCTTGACTGCTTCACCAGCGTGGACCTCGCCAGTCCCGTGTGCTTCCCATACCCCATCTATTCCGTCTCTAGCAGTTAATGCAAGTTTCCATTAAACTTCCAGAAGACCGTCGCGTAAATGTCAATGGCAGTGTCCGACTGCTGCTTATTCGAACTAGGACACTCTCAGAACTTCCGTAAAGTCCTAGTTTCATATTTTCTGGCATTTGCTTGGAACGCCAACGAGTGTTGCTTGTTATTACGCGGGTGCCCGCGCCACCATCCTTGCCGCCGCCCTCGCCGCCGCTCTCGCCGCCGCCCTCGCCGCCGCCCTCACCGCCGCCCTCACCGCCGCCCTCACCGCCGCCCTCCCCGCCGCCCTCCACGCCGCCCTCCCCGCCGCCCTCCCCCGCCGCCTTCACGGCCGGCCTTACCGCCGCTCTCACCGCCGCCCTCACCGCCGCCCTCACCACCGCCCTCACCGCCGCCCTCACCGCTGCCCTCACCGACGCCCTCACCGACGCCCTCACCGCCGCCCTCGCCGCCGCCCTCACCCCGCCCTCACCCCACCCTCACCCCGCCCTCACCCCCGCTCACACCGCCGCTCACACCGTCGCTCACACCGCCGCTCACACCGCCGCTCACACCGCCGCTCTCACCCCCACCCTTCCGCCGCCCTCGCCGCCACTCTCACCGCCGCCCGCCCTCGACGCCCACTCGCCCTCGCCGCCATCCGCGCCGCCGCTTGCGCTGCCCCCCGCCCTCGCCCCGGCCTGGTCACCGCCCCCACCGCCCCCACCGCCCCCTCGCCGCTGCCTACGCCGCCGCACACGCTGCCACCCGATGCGCCCCTCCCCCCGCCACCCAACCCATCCTCACCGCCATCCGCTCCTCTGCCCGTGCAACCCCCTCCTCCACCGCCAACTCCTCCTCTCCCGCCTTCCGCCCCCCAAGCGCCGGTTTCGCCCCCGCGTCGGTGGCCGGTAACTCGATTTCCGCGGCGGACGTCGGCGCGGGCGGTCGCGGATCGAACCCGGACGCCCTCCCTCTCCCTCGCTTCCCCTCCCTCTTGACGGTCTCCGACGTCGTCGCCGCCGCCGCCTCTCGCCCCGCGGAAAGAGGCGGAACAGAGGCAACTTTTAACAACTTCCAATTTTTTTTTCCGTCGCGAGCGCCTCGTCGCCTTGGCGACGCGCGAGCTGCCTCGTCACGTGAAGGAGCCGCTCCCCCCCCTTCCACTCCCCCACCCCAGTCTCCGCAAGAGACGCAAGCGAAGACGCCTCGCGCGGCGGCAGGCGAGAGCGGCGAGGGATGCCTTGCACGCGCTGCTCTCTGAGGCAGTGGGTGGCCTTCGCTCCGATGGTTATTCACATCGGTCACTTCTGCACGTTCTCGTAGAAAACACAGGAAAATATCATAGTTTTTTTCGCTAGACCAGGCACGTCAAACCGCGCCCGCACGAGCTACTTGCCCGCCTGGGTAGCCCGTCTGGGTAGCCCGCTTGGGGATCACGGGGAACGTCCCTTAACTCCACACTAATTTCCCCTTAAAATTCAGAAAGGGGGCGCGTGCTCAACCTGAAGTGGCGCAAGTCTTCGTACGAAAATATGTTTGCCGGATTTTTTCTATCAAATTACCCAGGATTGTATTATTATTACTATTTGATGTTTATTTTCTTACTAAATTCTCGCTGATATAAACATTGCTGAGTGAGTTTATAAATGGCGAGTTCCTTCGATGTTTTCGTTTTGTGTTGTTATTAAATCATTCAGTTATTTATTAGATTTAGCAATAATGTGAAATAAATTAACAAGTCTCTGTAAATTAACAATTCTCAATTACGGACGGACAGCGTTTTGAACAGAAAATAATATTTGTCTGTTAAACAGGATTACATAATAAATATAATTTTTATTCACATTGTAAAATTTTTTTCTCAATTGAGAATTTGAAATCGGACTGATGTTTCATTATTTCATTTTAATGGATTGTTTCTTTGCCTTAAAAAGAAAATGGGAATTAATATACGTAAATTTGTGACAATAATTGACAAGTAACGTCTCCCAAAGACTGTCTGTTAAGTATCCAGTGAGGTATCTGCCACTCCATCGTATTCGTACAACCCTTACTTCCAAATCTTGCACTTATTTCTCTGGACGCAATGCTCGCGAGCTCCAGTAAGCTTGTTAACTTGCCCGCGACCGTCATATACCTGCCCTAGACTATTACCTGATTTATTCACCAAAAATCTTGAAAATTTATTCTCAACCGTGTGAACAAATGGCCCGAGCGTGTAATGGAAAGCGAAAATGAGGAATTTGTTGAAGTAAAGGAGTTACGTAGATTAAAATTCGAATACCACCACCAGCACTATCAATCTGCGGGTCAAAACGTTAGTCTGTCTTGCGTTAGGTGTCACGTTAGTGCACTTACAAATTGCAGTACAAACTATTTGTGTTTATAATAACCCAGTTTGGTGCCAGTGATCTAAACATCAAGGTGAGCTCAATTCTCATGGATCTCACGCAACAATACAATAACAGAGTTAGGTATTTGAAAACCTGAAGATAACAACCAACAGTTGTCGAAACGTTGTAAACAAGTTTGAGAATAAAATTCATTTCAACTAATGCATTGTTTTTAATAACTGGAGTTTCTGTTTTTAAAAATGGGACAAATCCTGGAATAAACCTATTAGTCTTCCCTTTCATGGCCCGACTGTGACTAGTGACCCCCAATCTGCTACAATGTCAACTTTTCTCAAGGAAGAATATCGAAGAACTCGCAGGTTCTCGAAGAAGTCTCAAAGAACACGCATGTTCATCGAGCCTTCGTCGGATTGAGCGAAAAGAAAGTCGGGCGACTAGATGCTGCTGGACATTTTCAACTAGACACACGAACAACTGATAGTCCAGTATGTTTATAATATTACTGGGAAGGAAAAATATAGGGGAACTATTCGGAATCTGGGATGATACATGGTGTACTGGAACGTACACCATTCCAATACACACCCTGAAGTGTGATTTGAACCCAAGCCTTGGTTAGAAACGTACTAGGGCACACATATCTCAAGACCAGCTCTTCCAAGTATTATGAGAATTTGCGTAATTTTTAAGATATTGTTATTTAATTTAATTTTAATAAAAGACATTATTTTGATTTATTCCCTAATTAATATTCTAATATCCGTTGTGAGAGATAAAACCGTGTTAATGATCAGGCATCAATCTTTAATCAGACATTGAAGATTCAACGCGGAAAATTGAATCACCCTCTACCCTTAAACCCAGCAGCGTTTGTGACCGCCTCGCTTTCACAGCTGGCCCCGCAAAGCTGAGAACGCGCCGAAGCGTTCGCGGGTGTCGCTAGCAAATCCACTTTCTTGGCGAGACCCACTTTCTCCTCGGCAGCCAGGATATCCCGAAGCGTTCGGCCCCGCATAAGCACCGAGGGCGCCTGAGTGTACAGGGAGGGCAGCGAGGGCGCGGAGAGCTGCTCGGGCGCCGGGACTGTCCACAGGTGTGGACACCGCGTGGGACCCCTCGGCGACGTGGACCGTGCGCCGCCTGTGGACGCGGGGGCGGGGCGGGGAGAGGCGGGGTGGCAAAGCGAGGGGAGGCGGAGCGGGGAGGGGGCGGGGCGATGTTGGACCGAGCGGAGGAGGGGTAGATCGAGGTACTTGGACCGTGCGCCGCCTGTGGACGCAGCGGCGGGGGCGGGGAGGGGCGGGGAGGCAAGGCGAGGGGAGGCCGAGTGAGGGAGGGGGTGGGGCGACGCTGGACCGAGTGGAGGAGGGACGGATCGAGCTACGTGGACCGTCCGCCACCTCTGTATGCAACGGCGGAAACAGGGAGGGGCGGGGAGACAAGGCGAGGAGTGGTGGAGCGGGCAGGAGCGACGCGGCAAGGCGAGGTGTGATGGAGTGGGGGAGGGTCGGGGAGGCAAGTCGAGGTGTGGCGAAGTGGGGAGGGGAGAGGAGTGGCGAGGATGCAAGGCGATGTGTGGTGGAGGGGAGGGGAGGCAAGGTGACGTGAGGCGGTGTGGGGGAGCGGGCAGGCAAGGCGGGGAGAGACGGAGCGGGGAGGCAAAGGAAGGTGAGGCGGAACGGGGAAGCGGTGGTGGTGATGGAGGAGGGGTGGGGAGGCAAGCTGAGGTGAGACGGAGCGGGGGAGAGGGCAGGCAAGGCGGGGAGAGACGGAACGGTGGAGGTGGTGGGGGAGGGGCGGGGAGGCAAAGCAAGGTGAGACGAAACGGGGGAGCGTTGGAGGGGATGTAGGAGGGGCGGGGAGGCAAAGGGAGGGGTGAGGCGGAGCAGGGGAGGGAGCGGGGCGATGGTCGACCGGGCAGAGGAGGGGCGGAGCGGGGTGTGGGCGGGGCAGTGCAGGGGCGTGGCGGGCGAGGCGGGGGCGGGGGCGGCTCGGGATGTATTCCGCAGCACGCGCCGCCCTTAGGGCGATGCGCCCGCGGAATATCAAGCAGGCGGCTCAAAGTGTCCCGCTAACATCACTCGCCCCCCCCACTCACCCTCGCGCCCCGCCCCGCCTACCAGACGCTGCTCTCGCCGTTTCGGCAAACCGCGGCGGCCCTGCCCCTCTCCACTTCCACCCTCCCTCCCCTTCTCCAGCTAATAGCTCAAAGCTTGCCAGCAATAACCATATTAAAACTACGGCAACGATTTTTAACAGCGTGTCCCGGGCCACGTGAATTGTACGCGATTCCGTCCGTCGCATTTATTCAACAAACAAAAACGTTTTATCTCAGTTAAACGTGTACCACAATTCCCTGCATAAAACGTTTGCCATGAATATACACACGCATACAGAGAGCGCGAAATTAAAAATATAACGGAATCATTTGTATATGAAATTATCTCCAAATAAAAGCTGAATCTCCAGCAATTAATTCAGAGAAAAAACAATTAAACATGGCGGGAGGAAGGGGGTTGTTGGAAGCAATTTACTACGAAGGGGTTGTGCGAGGGGACAGGGCTGGGGTGGGGGAGAGAACAAACGGCAGCATCGACTGCCGGACGCTTTTGGAATTCGATGTGACAGCCAAAGGGCTGACTCGTTGTCTGTCTGTAGACAATGTTCCGAAGACGTTTGTCTACACATCTTCCGCACAAGTACATTGTGACATTTTTATCCCATTGAATCTGTAATTCATGATTTTCAAAACTTGGTTTTGAAAAGTTTCATGTAGGTGTTTTTAATTTCAAGTACGATCTAAGAGTGAATCGTTTCTCTTTAATTTCGCCATATTTGTTTACTAATGACTTGCCCTGTAAGGTTAGTCATACCCTTGCACTCTTTGTGTGTAGACGGGGACGACAGTCACTAAGAAAATATTTCTTCGATGAGAGAAAAACTACTTATGAACATTACCTACTCAGAGAAATGTTGCCCACCCGAAACCTATGAATGCGAAGATATTTTACTTTCTGAAAATTTTGGTTATGCTTTTGCATTTCCGTCATAAAATTTATATTCTTCTTTATCATAAATCTGTCGTGTAAACAAAAATATGTGTATTTTGTCGTTAAGTTAGTTGTAAATATTATTTAGACTAAGTACGTTCTATTGTTACATTCAATGAAGTATGTCAGCGTGTGATATTTTGCACAAGGGCAATTAAATTATTTTGAGCTGAGTCTTATCTCATCCTCGAAAAATGAAAAATTTGTTTAGATGAAACCATCTTTTACAATTCTTATTTTCAGTATGTCTTCTTCGTTGTTACAAAGGTTTGAAAAAACGTGAAATACAGACGCACTGCAACGGTTTTATGTGGACGTGCAAGAAGGGGTAATGAAATGAGAGGTCATATTTCGCTGACACGGGGATGGTCGCGAGTCTTGCGTTTTGCGGCTCTTGCTCGTTCGCGTGGGCCCTCTTAAACTCTCGTTGATCTTCCAGGGCCTCTCTACATAGCGCACGAAAGAAACGACCCAGCGCTCACACTGGCGGCGCGGCGGAGGAAGCAATTCCGTCAAGTTATTCCACTTAACTCCTCCGGAGCTCCTCTGCGCTGGCGGAAGCGCCTGAAAATGACAAGAGCGGCCCTTAACCCGCGCCCCCCCCACACACACGCACACGCACACATGAAAACGGAAACGGACGAACGCGGATATGCTCACGTGTTTACATGTGCTTTTTGTCTCGTATACAGGTTTCATTTCATTCATTAGGAAGAGCTGCTCCTCCTATACGTAAAACTCACCAAACATTCTAAAAGCAACGTTTTTAAGAGACAGCGGAAACCTCATTGTTGGCAAATTATGGCATTTTTGAAGAAGGTAATATGATCTACTGCTTACCAGTATGGTTACAATAGTTTATATCAAATCAGGTTATAACGATATTTTAACTCCATACGCACACATGAAAACGAAAACGGACGAGCGCGGACATGCTGACGTGTGTCCATGATGCTTTCTCTCTCATAAACAGGTTTCATTTGATTCATGGGGAGGAGCTGCGCCTTTTGTACGTAAAACGCTCCAAAAATTCCAAAATAAAATCCTTCGCACTGCCGTAAAAGCACCTTGGTACCTATCAAACAAACAAGGTTCTTTACACGGTTGATCATTATATCAGACACTACTCAAATACATTTTTCCTTTCCTTATCATCCTCCCCTGCAACTTCCATGTTCAACCCAGGAAAAACTTAAACCATCGCTGAGGAATCAAATGTACATTCCCAAAAGATAAATCTATACCTCCCTAATGAGAAGCGCATGATTTCTCAAACTTTCTTTCTGTTTCCTTTTTCTTCCTGTAACTTTTTTCTTCCTGTAATTGCAACCAATACCCCTACTTTCCCATTTTCATTGCTTACAATATTGATTGATTATTCTGGTCTCCAATGGGAGTATCCTCGCTCTACCGTAGGTATTCCCACTCAAGTTAATACTCAATATATAAATAAATGCTATCAGAAAATATATAAACTGAACCACCCATCAAAATATTTCATTTAAAAAACACTTAGTACTATTTTATCTAAGTTGCAGTTCTACTCACACTTATAAGGCGCTTGCCTCGTTGTATGAGAATAAGTAAAATTTAAAAAAATTAAGTTAAATTTAAAACAATCTCTCATGGAAAGATGTTTGTTCGTGTAACTCACAAAAAAAGTTACGGACAGTATGAAAGAGATAAGTGAAAAAGGAGCGCACTCATACCCCCTTCAGAATTTTAATTTTTTATGCAATGGTTTGTGTAAGTTCAATGCATTTACGTATAAAAATATATTTTATACGTGATTATGCGCACAAACTTTTGCCCGCGTTCTAAATTGTGTCGCTTTTTCGTTCAAATTAATATCGTAAATCCACTAAATATTTTACTTACAGAGTATCGCTCCTAGACGAGAATGAATAGATGGTCTGGGAAATACGGCAAAACTCCTTCGAAGGAAGTTGGCAACTGTGCCTAGGATGCCACGACTCCCGGACAGACAAGTATCTATTGACTTCCGTCGCGGAAGGCTACGCTTTCAAGTGAAGTGTATTGACTTTCGAGCTCGACGAATTACAAGCACAAACTGCTGTTTCTTCAAGCTCTCACGTACCTTGAAGAGACGAAAGAGAAATGTGCCTGCTTGGATAATAGGATTGATTTGCTTGGATAAAAGGATTGATCAGATTATTCTCAAACTTCCAATAACATATTTCTTATTGCTTGATATAATGGCGAGATTTGCTTCATATTTACCGATGATATTCACTGTTAAAATTAATGGACCCTACTGTGGTACCCTAACATTAAAAATCATTTGAAATAAAAAAATTATTCTTAACAGCTTTCTGTGCAGGCCTATATATACTTGCTTGGTATCAAAATTAACTTAAAAATGTTTCTGAAAATATCATTTAAAATCCTCTTTCTGCTCACGTTGAATATATTCATTTCAGTTTAAGACTGTAAAGACAATGGTGTACAGATTCTTTTGAAGAATATTGTTGTAACCATATCTTTTTTAAAACAGACAATGCTTAGAGGTAATTTTCTTAACTACTCTCTTGCGTGTCTCGCTTATCTTGTTCATCCGCACGAAAGTTCCATACGCGTGACTGCCACGGCGATCGAGTGGGGCCGGGAGTGACGTACACTTTCCCTTCGACCCCAACTGGCATTCGGCGATTCTCGTGCCCCCAGGGAATTGAGGGTCCCTGCACACGAGCGTTGGATTGACGCGCGTCATGCGTCGTAGAACAACACTGTCGTAGTAACGCGCATCGTAAAATAACACTGTCGTAGAAACGCAAGCCGTAGAATAACCCTACCGTAGTAATGCAAGCCGTGGAATAACACTGTCGTAGTAACGCGCGTCGTAAAATAACACTGTCGTAGAAACGCAAGCCGTAGAATAACCCTACCGTAGTAATGCAAGCCGTGAAATAACACTGTTGTAGTAACGCGCGTCGTAAAATAATACTGTCGTAGAAACGCGCGTCGTAAAATAACACTGTCGTAGTAACGCACGTCGTAAAATAATACTGTCGTAGTAACGCGCGTCGTAAAATAATACTGTCGTAGAAACGCGCGTCGTAAAATAATACTGTCGTAGAAACGCGCGTCGTAAAATAACACTGTCGTAGTAACGCGCGTCGTAAAATAATACTGTCGTAGTAACGCGCGTCGTAAATAACACTGCCGCAGTAACGCGCGTCGTAAAATAACACTGTCGTAGTAACGCAAGCCGTAAAATAACACTGTCGTAGTAACGCAAGACGTAGAATAACACTGTCGTAGTAACGTAAGCCGTAGAGTAACACTGTCGTAGTAACGCAAGCCGTAGAATAACATTATCATAGTAACGCGCAAGCCGTAGAATAACACTGTCGTAGTAACGCAAGACGTAGAGTAACACTGTCATAGTAACGCAATCCGTAGAATAACACTGTCGTAGTAACGCAATCCGTAGAATAACACTGTCGCAGTAACGCAAGCCTTAGAATATCACTGCCGTAGTAAGGCGCCTCGTAGAATAACACTAACAATGTATCTTACGCAAGACTGCACACGAGCGCTTTGGCCGTTCCTCATAAAATGCAGTGTTAATCTACAACACGCGTTACTTATTGTGCGCTAACGCATTCCCATTTGACACGGACCTGAGTGAGCATTCTTGTGACGGTGGCCAGAACGGTCTACAATCAGCCTCTTGACATTAATTAACGTCGGGCGGTTGGAATAGCGTGGAAACTTTGAACAAATGTTCACGTAATAGTGGAAGTATATGATCTTTCTAAGTCATCCTGTATGAACATAAAGTAAGTTAACTGATTCAATGGCGATAATAAAGTTGTACACTCTACAGAACAAAATAAGACTAAAAATGTATTTATGTTGAAAACATTTGACCCGACAATTGTCAGTTTTAGGTTTAATACTTTTTTTCCTGAAGTTCTTCTGATGAGTGGCAGAATAAACTAAATTAATCGAAGCTGCATGTAGTAAGTATCGACCTCCAATCCGGCGGTTGAATCCATTAGTTGATGAGTTAGCCTCAATTCAGTTGTGGAAACATTAGTGAATTAAATGACGAGCATTATTCCAAGTGGATTTATTACTTTTACATCACTCGTGACATTTACGACCAACTTTTCATGTCATAAATTAATGTCCAATTTTGAACCCCGAATGTCATGAAAGTTTGCGTAACATTTTACTTTTATGTCTTTTACTTAATTTTTATTTTTAAATTTTATTATGACATAAGTGCCTTTGAACAACTGTTATCGTGAGAATATTTGGAAATTGGCGGTAGTTAGTTATGTAGTGGAAAATTGCTTTTGCCATTACAAAATGTCATTCATATTACTAGTTCGTTAGTTACATTTTGTTTGTAGAAAAAATACTGGATGTCGTCTTTTTGGTTCTTAAAAGTATTAATTTGCCTTTGCGAGTTTTTAAGTACAAAAGTTGTTATGAATGAATTCAATGTAATTATAAGAATTTTTATTAAACCTCCCTGTCGCCATCTCCGACACCCAGTCCTCTGCTGCCGTGTGGGGTGCCTAATTTATATTCATGGTGCGTGGACAATTTATTGAACAATCGAGGGTAGTTTTATACGTGTGTGCCGGGAAACATAAATCTTTAATGTTTGAGGTACGATGTCACAGAATCTGTTAGGTGTTTTGACAATCTAAGCCAACATATTAAGAACATGGACGAAATAATGAGACCGTCAGGATCTGACTGTTTTATCAATTTGATATCAACAAAGTTCCAGCTCTCTAGAATTATTAATTATCTGATAAGTACTATCCGTTCAATAGTTAACCATTTCGGATAAAATCAATTTTTAAAGCTATGCTCACTTTAAGTTTCATAGAATTTTAACTTCCTTTGACAATAAACATAGAACGCTAAATTGGTAAATGAATAAAGTAGTATATATAAGTTAGTGAATGTAGTTAATCTCTTCTCTTCCTCTTACACGTTTATGCCATTTCTCCACAAACAGTTTGCTAGGAAAAATAAAAAAATATAATGCACCAGAAAAGATGTATTTATGATGTGGTTTGTAAAGTATAATGCTATACAGATTAGAATTTAAATACGTGTGGGACAGGAAAAAAATGAAAACTTAAACATTCCACAAAGCAATAATGACCCTTCTAATCATCAACGCCATGGATCAGGCTGCTCAATTCTGCTTAGGTAAAGTTCTCTAGCGGAGTCCACCTCTTTTTTGATAATCCTACTCCTCTTTTTCCAAGTGATCTGTAGTTACAAGTCTGCATTTGGAATCCAAATCTCCACCCCAATTCATTCATTGTTCACACGCTTGTAGCTCGCATTGAGCACTGCTAATTCCTGATCCTTTCGAATTACTTCATTTCTGATTTACTCCATTGTAGCCTTTGGCATACTCGCATCTCAGGAATTGCACTTTGAATTCATTCACGTATCTTCCCTGAATATTGTTGCCCAGATTTCAAATCCAATTAAGACGGTAACATTGGCTATTATATTTGCAGCTTACGCTAGATTTATAATTATGCTTTCTTTTTGATCGTTTTTTAATAGTTCAGCAAATAGATTGAAAGGTTATCTGTTATGACGTCAATGCCTTCCAGATCTTACAGCCATACATGGAAGGGTCGAATAATTTTCATGGATTGGATTTTATGATCATATGAATGACTTTAAAGCAGGGGTGGAATGCAGACACGGGAGGGGGGGAGAAATCCGAGAAAATTTGCCCGCTTTGCTTACGGATTAATTGGGAATTCCAATACCACACCCAAAGGTGAATGGCGAGCCATCTCACCACATCACGAGTCGCCTAAAATAGAGAGGGTGCAGCGAAAAATATGAGAAAGGACGGAATTTAAAAAAAAGTCATTCGGGGAATGTTTGAGCAACCGGAATGAGGTCCCTTTCGTATTGCGGGAAGGCCCCCGATGACAAATAGATTGAAAGGATATTTTTATTATGACGTCATTGCCTCCTATAACTTACAGCCATTTGGAAAGGTCGAATAATTTTAATGGATTAGATATTATGCTCTTGTGAATGACGATAAAGCAGAGGTGGAATGCAGGCACGGGGGGGGGAGAGAAATCCGAGAAAATTTGCCCACTTTGCTTACGGATCAGTTGCGAATTCCAACACCATATCGAAAGGTGGATGGCGAGCCATCTCACCACATCATGATCTAAAATAGAAAGGGTGCAGCAAAAAATACGAGCGAGAAAGGGCGGAATTTCAAAAAAAAGATCAAACGGGGAATGTTCGGGCACCCGGCTGGGGGAATTCTTTGGGATTCCGGGAGGGCCCCCCGAAGACAAATACATTGAAAGGTCATACATTGTAGGGGGAGAAATCCGAGAAAATTTGCCCGGTTTTGCTGGCGAATCAATTGGAAATTTCAACACCATACTCAGAGGTGGATGGCGAGCCATCTCACCACAACATCACGATCTAAAATAAAAAAAGGTACAGCAAAAAATATGAGCGAGAAAGGGTGGAATTTAAAAAAAAATGGTCAAACGGGGAATGTTCGGGCACCCGGCTGGGGGAGATCTTTCGGATTCCGGGAGGGCCCCCCGAAGACAATGGCGCCGATGGAGGCAGGCGCAAATGAAGGCGGGCGGGCGTGCGGGCGTAATGTGCGTGTGAGTATGTGATGAGTTTTTCGACGCACAATTAGTGCCCGGGCACATACGCGCTTTATTAAATTCTTCCGCCCACCGATGTCCAGTCGCAAGCGCCCGGGTGTCACCAAACTTCGCCCTCCCCCCAGACTGACGTGTGCGCTGATGACGTAATTATATTCATGGCGGGCGGGCGGCACGGGAATTCTTCTCTCCTCTCCCTGGCATGCAAATCCTCTGGGTGCCAAAGGGGGTGAAAGTGGCGTTGGGGGAGTGAATTAAGCAGCGCGCTTCGTCCTCGCCCCCGTCGTGAATTTGAATACAAACTGCGCGAATTTTACGGGAAGTTGATTGCGGGCCGCTAAATAAAGACGGCGCGGCCGAGCTGTGGATGGGACGCCCTGCGGAAGTCTGTTTGTGCTGATGGCGCACTCTCGGGTTTCAGTGTCGGAGTGTCGCTGGTCGGACGAACGGTTTGGAGATTTGAAAATATGACCTTCAAAAAAGACTGATTAAAAAAAAAGTATTATCTAAATGTTTGAAGAAATATAGCATACCTCTTTCAGTTAAAATTCATTGTCTCCATCAATTTCATGAAATTATTAGCAAGTATTATAAAAATGTTCATCCTTCGACATAAAAATAGCATGGCAACAAAACACTCGCTATTGCTATCATGTCGCAGAGCAATTAGAGAGGATCAACGACTTACCCTAGCGTTGTTCGTTTCTTCTACGCCTTTATTTTCTCCCTAAGGAGTGGAGACAAAGTTATGTAATTCTGCGCGAAAAAATGGCGAATTTTTGGCAGAAAAACACTTACTGACGGGCCCTGGTGACGAAAAAATGGATAAATCCAGTTACTAAATCTAGGAACAAAAAATCCCCTAATACTTGGTGTAGATCTCTAATACGATATAATCCTCTAATACTTGTAATCCATGTTTTGTGGGTCCTTGATACCAAAAAATCGAATGACGACAAAACGCCTAAATGTCTGTCCGTCGGTCAATTCGTCTGTCAATTCGTCAGTTTGGAAACAACGCTAGCGGCTAAACAGTGTTGCCGATTGTTTCCAAAATTTATATTTTCCTATCGATCGTGCTGATGTCGCGGCCACTTGAATTTTAAAAAGATATTTTAATTTGGAGGGGTACTTTACTTGAAGCCCCTGTGATATTTTCCAAATTTTCAAACAAAACTCCATCGTTTTTTATTAAATTTTGTAGGTTGATAGTGAAAAGAATATTTTAGAGAGCGGCGCAAGTCTCATGTTCGTTGAAGATCCTCATTTTTCGAAAATTGCAAAAGTTCAAAATTTGTTCGTAGTCTCCTTACAACTAAATTATTGAAGATAAATATTTTCCCTTAAAGAAATCTTTTTCTTAAAGACAGATTATGAAATAAGCTTTTGTACTATTTTTCGAAAATTTGAGTAATTTTCGCGAAATTGTGCGTGAAAGTTCGGAGGAGAAAGTACGTGCTGTTTAGCACCTTTAATTCCTCTACATCACTTAATGCCGGTCAGGATTTATGGTTTCTTTAATAACCTATCTTTACCTTTAATAACCTCTCTACCTTTAATAACCATAAGTGATAGTTTTGTTTTTCAACGCTTATCGAATGTTAACACAAACTTCGAATCCGTTGCCATAGAGAATCTCTTTGCAGGAACTCAGATATTCTCTTAAAGCCAGGCAAACCCACAAACATGTTGCGCTCTTGTTTTGTTATCTGTCGATGTAGATACCAGTTGATAATTGAACCAACATTGTGAATGTGAAATTAGTTTTTCAAAAATTCACGGGACCGTTGGTGTTTTGGTGGAAAGGGCTACGTGTACAGAAAATGATCAAAATATCTGTGTCCTTGTCATACCTGAAACACTTAAAATATTTTAACACAAACTTTCAGAAAGTTAAAATAATATTGCTGAATTTTGGGCATGTTAAATTTGTTTTTAAAAATATAAAATATTTCTTTAATTTTATTATATTGCAATTTATTATTGTAACCGCCATCTTCTTCGGGCAGCAGATTGCCGTTGGCATGACATTGTTAAGATTCAATTGTAGTTTGGTTCACTACTGCATATATGTGAGCTAAAGAAGTTATCTTGATTACAATTTTAAGCCATAAGTATTTGAAAAGAAAACACACAAAATATAGTGATCATTCAAATGTCAATTAAAAATACCTTCTGGGCTGAATAACCGTGGACTATCGGACATCCTGTTTCCAAACGTTTCGTCTGCTACTGTGACAGATATCTTCAGTGCTAATGGGTGCACCGCAGTAAAGCCACAGTAGCAGACAAAATATTTGGGTACTTAATGTCCGACAGACTACGGCTATCCAGCCCGGAAGGTATTTTTAATAGTATATCCAGCCGCGAAAACCTACATTGTTTTATTCAAATGACTAGTTTCTAAAAGTTTTCCAATAGTAAGCCATCAGATATTTAAAAAAAACAATATACACGAGTTTTGTTACGGACTGCTCCATCAGTGAAAATGACTTAAAATGTTGTCGTCTTCTATTCAGAAGCAATTTCATTTTGTTCGCGTATTGAACTTCATTTGTGCAGCCTGGCGTCGAAAGTGCAGAACGGGTTAATATATTTTACTACTCCCATTGTATAATGCTGTCATTTGATTACTGCAACCATTTGCGTAATGATAGTCATTACGACACAGATTTCATTACGTTGCAAGTTCTTGATCAATCTCAGAAAAGTTTAAAAACCAAGTATTAACACTTAATAATTGAGAATTGTTCTAGTAAATATTTCGTTCGATTGTGTACATTAAAATGACATTTGATATTTTATTATGCTTGTCAGTTTTAATTTATTTTTTATTAGTATTTTATCCGTTGAATATTATTTAAAATAAATTAGATTGTAATTTCACTTTGATCGTATTTGACTAGCGCAGTACTCCCTCGCAGGCTGACAGGAAACCACAGCCACCTGCGGCACCATGCAAGGGTAGGGTTATGGAGCTATCCGCTAGGTGGCCTTGGGTAAACCCTGCGTATTAACTGCTACGAAACGATTCACATTAAAAGTTTAACTTTTAAAAGTCGTAGAAAAAGTACCGTATGAAACTCGATGTAATGGGTATTAATACACTCGTGTGAAGTTTACGATTCTCGCTCGAATCGTAACATCACACTCGTGTATTATTACCCATTATTACGTCATCGTTTCGTAATATACTATTATGACTATCAAGATGTTTTTCTCTGTTTATTTCACTCACGCCTTCCCCCACGTGGGTGCGAGGTCTCATGCTGTGCTGAGTGAACGTGGTTTCGATAGGAGAGGCCGAGTGGTGCTCGTGGCGGGGCGGCGAGCAGAGCGCCCAGCGCGGCGAAGGAAAGAGGCCCGAGCCACAAGTCAGCCGTCGCTAGATTGAATTACGACTCCTAGGGGAGCTTCGGTCCTTCGGGTGGCTATCAAGGGAGAGAAGGATCTGCCCGTTTTTGTTCGAGCGTCGATGCGAACCTTAATAAGAACTTCAACTGTACTAGTTACGATAGACCTCCATTTAAGTGTGTTTCTTCTTTATGCCACATTTATCCGCTAAATACGGAAGGAATACTGTTGCTTACTCAAGGTCATCGCCATCTAGATGACAGTGAACAGTGCATGACTGTACGTTGAGTAGAACGCAACTTAAGATGGACAATTCGTGATAAAAACGCAATTTTATAGTAGTTGAAAAAGTTCAAAGGTAATTGGCAGAATATTATCTTATGTTTTATATGTAATTTTACATACAACACAAAAATACATATTTAAATATCTATTAAATATATTTAAAATATGTATTAGTCATTCTTCGCTAAAAAGTAATAAATGTACTTGTATTTGATGGTATGAAAACGATCCAATAGAAGTACTCGAGTTTCGTAATTCAGAGGGTCATGAGCAAAGTCAGTGGCGAGGCCTCTGCGAGAGAAAGAGGCATTAAAATGCGCTTTGACGTCGTAATTCGCGGAGGCGGCGGCTGACGGAACAATTAGTGCGAGAGAGCGAGCGGACGGAGGAAGCAGCGCCGCCCGCGGGCGTCTTACGGGCAGCCTCCGCCGCGCTCCGCCCGCCCCGCCCCGGCCACGCCCACGCCCCCGCCGCCGCCCCGGCCACCGCGGCTCCATTACGCCCCAGCCTCAGCCGCCTCCCCGCCCCACCCCATCCACGCCCCGCCCACGCCCCGCCCACGCCCCACCCACGTTCAGCCCACGCCCCACCTCGACCCATCCAGCCCCCGCCTTGCTCTCGCCCCGCCCCGGCCCTGCCCACGTCCCTGCCGAAGCTCCGGCCACTGCGGCTTCATTACGCCCAAGCCTCAGCCGCCGCCCCGCCCCGCCCCGCCCACGGTCCACCCCTGCCCCGCTCCCGCCTCGCCCACGCCCTGCTCCCGCCCCGCCCTCGCCCCGCCCACGCCCCACCCTCGCCCCGACCACGCCCCGACCACGCCCCGACCACGCCCCGACCACGCCCCGACCACGCCCCGACCACGCCCCGACCACGCCCCGACCACGCCCCGACCACGCCCCGACCACGCCCCGACCACGCCCCGACCACGCCCCGACCACGCCCCGCCTCGACCCATCCCGCTCCCGCCCCGCGCTCGTCCTGCCCCGCCCATGCCGTCGCCCCGGCCACCGCGTGTCTACCAAGCCCCAGCCTCAGCCGCCGCCCCGCGCCCGCAACCCGCCCACGCCCGTCCCCCCTCTCCCCGTCCCCGCCACCACATCGCCCCCCCGCCCCACCCCCGTCGCGGCTCCGCCCACGTCCCTGCTTCCGCCCCGGCCACCGCGTCTCCAAGAAACCTCAACCTCAGCCGCTGCTCCGCCCCGTCCCCGCAACCCGCCTCCGGCCCTTCCCCGCGTTGCTCCGTTCCTCCCGCCGCCTCGCTCCCGCTCTGCCCCCGACACCGCTCCGCCCCGCCCCCTGCCACGCCTTCGCTCCGCCACACCCCACCCCGCCCCGCCCCGGCCACCGCATCTCCACGAAGACCCGGCCTCAGCCGCCGCCGTGGCCGAGCCAGCAAAAACAGCGTGGCGGAGGGCGAGGCACAAAAACAGCGCGCTGGGGGCCTGCATTGTGCACGGCCGCACAAAAGGTACGGAGGGCGAAAGGAGGACGAGGGACGGTGGGTGAGGGACGGTGGGCGAGGGACGGTGGGCGAGGGACGGTGGGCGAGGGACGGTGGGCGAGGGACGGTGGGCGAGGGACGGTGGGCGAGGGACGGTGGGCGAGGGACGGTGGGCGAGGGACGGTGGGCGAGGGACGGTGGGCGAGGGACGGTGGGCGAGGGACGGTGGGCGAGGGACGGTGGGCGAGGACGGTGGGCGAGGGACGAACCGGACCATGTGGTGCAGCGGTCAACGAAACTGACACATCACAATGATCGCCCCAATCCAATGACAGTAGCCGCGGGGGAGGACGGGGTGTAACAAGGTGTTTCGTAGTGTTGCGGATGTGTCAGATGCGTTGGGTTTCGTTGGGATGAGGCAGGGCGGGGGAGGACACGGAAGGGCGGGGAAAGTAGGAGGAACGGCACGAGGTGGGTCGACATGAGGGAAAGGGGGATGGGCATCGGGGGTGGATGAGGCGGGCACATCTGCTTTGAGAGCAAATGCCAGAGAGCGATAATTGTGGAGCGGATGGAATTTGGTAGGAAAGGGTCTTTGTTGCATGTTCGTAGGTGTGCTCATTGTCGGCAGGCTATCGATGGGCTCTGGTGGAGAATGGTAGGGATATAATCAGAACCGATGGGGCAAAAGCGGGTCATTCCTACTTTTCTGTGCCCTTTTGCATGGCCCGCGACCCCCTTTCACATCAACTCGTCCTGCGGGGTGCTTCTTGCCTTCCACGGGCTCAGAGCTAAGATTTCCGTTTGTTATTAAATAATTATCTCTTATTTTTTTAAAAGGTAATAATAACATAAAAACTGTCCATTATATGTACTTCTATATTCACGAAATGAACATTACAGCAGATTCACTTCCATTGTTATTTTCATGTTTCCTGTGATTGAAGCAAATAAATAAGAAAGATTTCTTACGTGTACAAAATACAATCTCTCTATACCTTTCCACTTGCTTCCTGAGATGAAGTTACGTATGAAAGACTTAAATTTGTTTCTTCCTCAAACAGGTTTGCCAAAAAAGTTTGGTAACTCGTGGCGTAGGCAATTGAAGCCACTTGTCTTTTATACGTCTTGTTTTCATCTGCCACAACGGATGAGAAATCTGCCGGCAGGCGCTGTTGTACGCCGCCTGCAAAGGAAGTCTCCCCGGAGAAATATTTGACGTGTTCCTTCAGCTGCGATGTTCCGTGGGAGGCGGTGCGGCGCGCCGGCGTCATTTTCCGGGTGGCTCCGGGTGCTGTGCCTTTCACCTCGTGGCCTCGCCCCCGCCCCGCCCCGGACCCCCGTCACGCCACCGCCACGCCCTCCGCCCCACCCCGTTCTGCCCTCCGCCCCCAGCCTCGCACCTGCCCCTGCCCCCGCCCTTGCAACACCCCTGCCCCGCCCCTGCCCCGCCCCTGCCCCGCCCCTGCCCCGCCCCTGCCCCGCCCCTGCCCCGCCCCTCCCCGCCCCTGCCCCGCCCCTGCCCCGCCCCTGCCCTGCCCCGCCCCTGCCCCGCCCCGCCCCTGCCCCGCCCCTGCCCCGCCCCTGCCCCGCCCCTGCCCCGCCCCTGCCCCGCCCCTGCCCCGCCCCTGCCCCGCCCCTACCACGTCCCTCCCCTGACCCCGCCCCTACCACTCCCCTGCCCCGCCCCTGCCCCCGCCCCCTGCCTAACCCCCACCCTCGTCTCCCGCCTCCGGCCCCGCCCGCCGCCCCCGGCTTAAACCTCCGCCCCCAGCCCCGCCCCTTCCGTCCCCAGACCCGCCTCTCCACTCCCAGCCCCGCCCGCCCCTCCACTCCCAGCCCCGCCCGCCGCCCCCGCCCCACTCCCAGCCATCCGTCCTCGGCCCCTTTCTCCGCTCTCCGCCCCACGACCTCCCCCCCCGTTCCCGCCCCCGTCGACGCCCTCTGCCCTCCGCCCTCCGCCCACGCCCTCCGTCGTGCCCTGCGCCTCGGGCGCGCGTCGCGACGCCGCTGTCTGGAGCTCGCGGAGTTTTCATTACCTTTGTCGACGCACTCCCTGGAGCCTCATTAGTCCTCGGCGTCCGCCCGCGTCACCCCGTGCCGCCTGCGCCGCCGCCCCTCATCCCTCCTCGTAGCCTCCGCCACGCCTGCCTCACGGCCGTCCCGAATCCGCCTCTCTAGCACGCCCTCCTTCCGTGCCTTGTCCCTTTCTGTAAACTCCTATCTACTTGACCCTAACTTCCGCACTTCACCTCCGACAATCCTACCTTTCAGCTATCTCGAGTCCGCCTCTCTAGCCAGATCTCCTCCCGTGACAGTTCCCGGTTTGTTAACTCTGTAACGTTTCGCACATTCCTAATGTTCATTTACATTTTACATTGTTATTTCGTAAACACGTGATTGTAACATGTGATTTACCTCGCTTGTTATGGAAATTAGGTTAGCAACCGAGATAAATTGATGGATATCGAGGAATATAGAGAGATAGAATTGAACGTAAGCTTGTTCCTCTAAAGAAATTTGTAAATTCTAATATTATACAAAGTGAGAAGGTAAAATTTGTTAAGATATTGAAGTACATTGTACAAGAGAATTAAATAAAAGCTAAAAAATGAGAATTGAAGTGTTACTACTTAAAAAAAAATAAGTAGCAGCAATAGATGTAACAGCAGATGCAACAAGAGAAAATTGTTGGCAGAGTGCAACGTTACAGAAATTGGTGGTAGCGTGGAACGTTACAGAAAGGAACTTTGCAGAAATTGATGGCAGCATGGAAAGTTACACGTTACAGAAATTGATGGTAACCTACACAGGTTTATTTTTCTCCTGTGTACCTGCTTCCTAGATTTCCCGCACCCGCTTCTTCGACCACCCGCCTTCCGTTACTTTTTTTCTCGGTGTCTTCTACAGCTCCTAGATCTTAACCCTTAGCTCCTTGTTCCTAAGTTGCCAGCCCCCCCCGTCCCTCCGCTCACTGCTTTTGAGCTGTCTCTCATCCCCGCCTTCAATCTCTTCGCCTTCCAGATTTCTGACTCCCAATGACGTTACCTCTCTTCCTCTGGCACATGGCTAAATGGCTATGCCAACATTTAGAACTATTTAATTGAGAATTAATTACACAAATAATTTAATTGCTCTTCGAACTTCCGAGTAGTTACGTGTGAGCTAGCGGAATAATCTGCTAGAACACCACCAAGGTGTCTAAACATGAGTCAACAATATTTTCACCAAGCCTGTAGTATGTAGAGATTTTGAAGAAAAACGTTCTTTGTGACTTACACTTTTGTTATTAAGTACATTCTTTACATATTACGTATTTACGCTTCTTATATCATAATAACTTATTCTAGCCTTTGTGCCGAATTAACCGAAGAATTAACCAAAAGTCGCACTATATAGCGCGCCCGTATCTGGTTCGAGTGACGTCACGTCCCCTAATCTACTGCAAATTAAAATTATTCTCCCCATGTCATCTCCCCTCTCCCTTTCACTCTCCCTGCCTTCTCAGCGACCACCTCCACCCTACCTCACCTCTGCTTTCTCTATACGCCTCAACATGGCCGCCGATGCCACTGCTCGCAGTGTCGTGCAGCCCTCGTCTCCTTGTCCGCCTTTCCTCTAGGTGTTCAAAGACTTAAAAGTATATTAACCAACGATATTAACTAGTAAACTTTATTAGTTAGTAAGTTAGGTTTATTAAAATATATATTATTGTTTATTATTTATTTTTGTTACCATTATTGGTATTGTAATAATTATTAAATGCATTACTTTATTAAATATATATTTATATGTTAAGTAGTATTGGTATTAAAGTGTAGTCACGTGCTGTGAAGTGTAGTGCAATACAGAAGTAGAAAGAAGTGAAATGAAGTGTAGTGGAGTGAAGTGCTGTGCAATAAAACGTCGTGTATTTATTAGTCGAAAATATCTGTAAAGGATCGCCATAAATTGTAGAATTAATGCGGGTATTGTTGTTAATACATTTATTGTTATCACATTATTGTTATTAATATTGTTACTGTCCTAAAATAATTTTAAGTTACATTGTATTTAATTCCTAATTATAATTAAACCAATATCCTAATTATAATATGTAAATTTTAGTGTTCTGTCACCAGTTTGCATAAACCTCTCTGCGGAAATAATAAGTATCTATCAACCCGTCTATATTTTTATTTTCCGTCTCCTCGTTCTCCCCTCCCCCCCCTGCCAACGTCTCACAAGGTGCCAAAGATGTCTTTCTTGTCGCAGGTGAGTGGGCGCCGGTGCGGCACCGGAGGGAGGCGGTCACCCGCAACGGGTGCTCACCACTTCACCCCTTCTGGCGCACACGAGCTTCGTGAACCACTGCGATACGTCGCCTACCCCGGTGAGTGTGTTCTTTTTGCGCCGTCAGCCTAAGCAAATGCCACAACATTTCTGTGGTAACGGAGTAAAAGTCTTACCTCAGTTTTGGGGGAAATTGGGTTAAGTACTGAAACTACAATTTAAGTATCTATATTTTATTTTAATAAAACGACCGAATTCAAATATTGCCTGCTTAACGAGGAAAAAATGCGTTGGAAAATAGCGTTGAGCATAGGAAGAAGGGTTGACTCAATATTTAAACCCTTGTTTCCTCCAAACTAAGATTTTTGACGTAAGATTTTATACTCCGTGACTACATCAACTGATCAGGGCATCAACTGATGACACAGCAGTGCCTCTGACCAGGAGGTTCTGGGGTTCAAGTCCCGTCGGTGGCAGGATTTTGGACACTAGCTAATAGCACATTGGATAGGTCGAAGACCGCCGCTGTCTTGAGAATTCTAGTGGCCGGTTGCTTTGATCGATACTTATTCATGGTTTCTCCAATCAACACCACATAAGTGTCGGAGCAATACTTTAAGAAACTGCACGCGATCTTTCTTTCCTCTTCCTTGTCCTTTCTTTTCCTTACCCCTCACTCTCTCTCTCTCTCTCTCACACATACATTCACTTATATGCACTACACTTACAGAATGTTGGGAGACCAGTCGCAAGCTTAGATCTTGTCCCTGCTGGAGAAATGCTGTTGGGAGATATCTGATTGGGGAAAATACTTTTTGCCAACGGTAGATCGACATCGGATCTCGCCATCCAGTGGGGAACGATCACTGCCACCTGCCAAGAAAAAAGGCATAAACTACACTTACGGGAATAATGACATTAGCAGTTCACTCGCCCGGAATCACTGATTAATCAATCAATGAATCAAATACTGATTAATGACCAATGATATGGTATGTCTTTAATTAAATAGCATGATTCCAAAGGTATTCTACATCCTCTCTTATTTGTTAATATCTAATGCATAGTACAAAACTGCATTAAATAGCTATTATGTAATTTGATCGAGAGAAGATCTTACGAGAGAGAAACACATGAGGCAGGGCGACTCTCACACAGTGCTCTTGACAACAGACAGGCGTGTGCCTGTGCAAGTGCCTCGCCTACTCATCTCCAACGTCCGAGAGCCTCACTTCCATCTTCACAGGAGCATCACAAGCGCCACTCATAATGCTCTCCGTCGCATCAAAGTTCACAAGTCCGAACGCCCCCGCACGTTGGTTTCTCATCAAAGTGCTGGTGCGACAGATATCTTCTGGTCTTGTGATAGACGGATTACGCAGCATCCATTACCCGTTCCGAGACTCGAACCGCGAGCCTTTCGATCTGCAGCCAAGCACTTTACGACCTCGGGTTGTGGTGCGGCTCTTGTGTTGCGCCAAGTAGTCATTCGCATTGAAATGCAATATGGTAAATCAAGATATCGAGGCGAATCAACCCCACAGGTGAAGCTGTGACGGAACGAGCGGTGTGCAGTGCACGAAATTGTAGTTCTAGCTGGATGAATTGTGGCATAAAAATACAAGGTGTCCGGAGAGGAAACGTCGCAACTTCGAAAATTCACTCTTAAGACAATTCTAGGCATATTTTTTCTAATAAACTACGTGGATATTTCGAATGGTTGAGGCGCAATGAGCACTCAAAAGCTGGTTTGAAAAATTGATTTATAAGCAAAAATTTGCATTATGGAAACATAGAAACACTCCAGAAGCATGTAAGTTGTTTATTACTTACAAAAGAAATGAATATATTTGTTCAGACAGAAAAAAATAAGCGAGAAATAAAAAAGCAGTCGAATTGTGTAAATTGGGTGCTTTTTTATTTCTCGCTTAATTTTATTTTTAGGCAACACACTTTTAAGTCGTTCGGCCGGTACAAATCTCCTTCATTGCGTCAAAGTTCGACCCGCAGAACAGCTCTGCATGTACGTTGCCTAGACATCAGGGGCAAACGATGTCCGATTTAATTGAATATGCAATTTTCACTACATGTTGATTGGGAGAAATTATCATTTTGACCCCTCTACACGTGAGAGTAGTGTTTAACATGTATTGTGAGTCAGTTGTATATTTTTTATATTCAAAAGTTCTGTAAGTTTTAAGTAAACTGAAAGTCGTGTGGTTTATAGAATGACTTTTTAATAAATAGTACATTATGAGACGATGATGTAATGATGGGTATTAATACAAGAGTGTGATATTACGATTCGAGCTAGTATCGTCAACTTCACACGAGTGTATTAATGCTCATTATATTGAGTTTCATACGATACTTTTTCTACGACTTTTGTAAGTTAAACTTTTACATTGAATCGTTTCATGAAAGTTGCCATGCATGATTGAGCCAAGGCGACGTATCGGAAACTCCCTAAGTTAACCTTGCATGCCGCCAAAGGTAGCTGTGATTACGTCCACCTGCGAGGGAGCACTGCGCTAGTCAAATAGGATCGAAGTGAAATTACGATCCAATTTATTTTAAATAATATTCCACGAAAAGAATTACTAACAATAAAAGAAATTAAAGCACACAAAAATTAAACAAGCACAATGTAATATCAATTGCCATTTTAATGTACACAATCGAACGAAAAATTTACTAGAACGATTGTCAATGATTTATTAAGTGTCAATACTTAGTTTGCAAACTTCTCTGTGATTGAACAAGAACCTGTATCATAATGAAATCTGTTTCGTAATGAATATCATTATGGAATTGGTTGCAGACATCAAATGACAGCATTATACAATGGGAGTAGAAAAAGGATATTGGTTAAGCATTCAGTATTCTCAATTTTTGTCTGGCCAGACCTGCTTTCGCGCACACTGTGTTGCGGCGGGCGCAACATGGCGGCTTCACTCGTGCGCTCATCCGGTGCGGGCGGGCGGGCGGTCACCTTTGCTCGGGCGGCTTATGGCGATCGCGTCTGGCCCCCGCCCCCGCCCACGCCCACGCCCACGCCATCGCCCTCGCCCGCACTCTCTGCGCGCGGGGCGGCCTTTGATGTGGACGGGGCCGGGTTCGATTCCGCTCGCTGCCGCCCGGCCTAATTGGATTTGCGTGCGGTGGCACCGCAGCCTCCGCGCCGGCCCGCGTGGCGGCGCTGGCGGCGGCGCTCACGTGTACGCTCCTTGCACCGAACACTCCGAAGGTGCGCCGGTTGTGGTGCCCTGTCTAAGTGAGGTGACGTGCGAGAAACGACTAGGCTGGGGAATAACACTTATATGAACTTTAGTTTTTAAAAACGTTTTCTATTTTTGATTTTTTTTGTTTCGTGAATCGGCCATCATGGGACCCACATATACGTCCATCCCCCTGGAGTCCGGACTTGATTATCGCGGTAAGTGCACGTTACCTTTTATAGGGGGAATCAGCATTTTAATACCGCAAGGTTTTTAGCCCGGGGGGATGGGATGAAATTATGTTGATGATGAATGATGAATACATACAACACAACCATGCCGGAGGTGGGACTCGAACCTGCGATCCTTTGGTCCGAGACCGCTACTGCACTACTGTCTTAGCGATCTCGGCCATCGGTTCGGTTTTGATTTTGATTTTATTACTTCTTATGAATTATTTTAATTTTTGGTCTTATGATACAAGGGTCTGGAATTCAGCAAAAGGCAAATGCGTATGTTAGTTAATTTTTGTCTCACCCAGCTGATACTGACAGGCGATGACAAGAGAAGTACGTTATTTTTTAATTTCCCACTCATCATGCATCAAAGTTTGAGCCTTATCTGCCTCTTATCGCCTGTCAGAGTCGAATAAATGTATGACATACGTTTCATGTGACGGCGCCATTTCCATGAGGCCTCAGTACAGATGTCAATGCGGAGACGGTATCGCAAGTTGCGGTGAATATGGGTCTTAGGACCATAGCAAGCAATATCTTGGTGAGGTCATGTGCTCCCTTATTCCACTAACACCAGGCAAAACCGAAAAGGGCTGGCTGGTCATGCTTGCAAGGTAGAGTCAGGAGACACAGAGTAATAGTTGTCACGGGTCCCTTTATCTGATTGGGTATTTGAAGGGTACCACGCTGGCGGTACTGAAAATGTACCGATCTCAGGCGGCTGGAAGAATATCTAGAAATCCCACAAGATGAAGACGTCACTATCTTTTCACTTTTGTTTACAAATCCGAGATTACTGCATGTAATATTTTATGTCAGAAAGTCGAAAGGTAGTGAGGGTGGCCACATACTGTATTTAGCAGAATACAAGTATAATTCAGTGCATTTTTTTAGGGTGAAAACTGTAAATAAGGTATACGAAGTACGAATTGTGTTTTTGAATGCAATCATTTTTCATGTAGAATGCTAAAATTGTCATTATCATGCCCACGTTCCCAGTTCAAATTCTCCATTAATACCATCGTCATTTTCCTCCGTTTTTGAGAAGTGAATCACCAGGTCGTTTCATTTCCATGCTCTCTCAAACAGAGGCGTTTGAAGTGTTTGTTCAACGCAGCAGTTGGCCGTGTCCCGCCATCGCGATCGCATGTGCTCTTTCCTCTTTCGCCCCCCATTCCTCGCCCCGCCCCCTTGCGTTGGCCCTCGGCGTTGCGGGTTCTGAGGGCTGACGGCGCTCCTTGAGACTCTCCCTTCGCCCTCACCCCTCCGCCCCACTCCCTCCCCTCCCCTCCCCCCGCCCGTCGTCGCCGCCCCCTGCCGGACTCGTCGGGCGCTCTTTGATCCGCGGGCGCCGGCGTAATTCCATCTTAATACACAGCGCCGGTTAATTAATAGGCAGCGGGCGGAGGACGCCGCCGCCGCCAGCGCCACGGCTTTCTTTGACACCGCCCGCCCCGCCCCCAACCTCCACCCCACCTCCCCTTCCCCGCAGCTCGTCGTCCCGTCCATGCCAACGGACCCCGCTCCTCCCCGCCTCTCACCTCCACCCTACCTCCCCGCCCTGCCCGGATCTTCGTCCCGTCCACACCAACAGACCTAGACCCCCCTCCCCGCCTCTAACCACCACCCACCTCCCTGCCCTGCCCGGATCTTCATCCCCGTCCATGCTAACAGATCTAGACCCTGCCCCTTCCCGCCCCTAACCTCCACCCCACCTCTCCGCCCCCGCGGTTCTTCTCCCGCTCCCCTTCCACGCCAGCAGACCTAGACCCCGCCCCCTTCCCGACCTAGGCCACAGCGCGCCCCGCACCTTGCATCTCTGCCTCACCCGATCAACCGCTCCTTTTCCGCCCTCGCCCGCCCTCGCCCGCCCTCGCCCGCCCTCGCCCGCCCTCGCCCGCCCTCGCCCGCCCTCGCCCGCCCTCGCCCGCCCTCGCCCGCCCTCGCCCGCCCTCGCCCGCCCTCGCCCGCCCTCGCCCGCCCTCGCCCGCCCTCGCCCGCCCTCGCCCGCCCTCGCCCGCCCTCGCCCGCCCTCGCCCGCCCTCGCCCGCCCTCGCCCGCCCTCGCCCGCCCTCGCCCGCCCTCGCCCGCCCTCGCCCGCCCTCGCCCGCCCTCGCCCGCCCTCGCCCGCCCTCGCCCGCCCTCGCCCGCCCTCGCCCGCCCTCGCCCGCCCTCGCCCGCCCTCGCCCGCCCTCGCCCGCCCTCGCCCGCCCTCGCCCGCCCTCGCCCGCCCTCGCCCGCCCTCGCCCGCCCTCACCCCACCTCCTACCGGTCAAAACCAGGTCCTCTGTTGCCACCCTTCGACCCTGTCCCCTCCCTTGTGTCCCCTTACCTGGTCACATTCTCTGGTCCCTCGCTCTCCCACCTCCCACTTCCAACCCTGATTTGAACTTCACCCCACTCCAGCCCTCTCTCACGCTCTCGCCGTCTTGATAATAACCCTGGCGATGACGGAGGGGAGAACTCAATTTTTTTGCCCTCCTCCAGTTTTGTTTTAAGCGTTTTCTTTTGGTCTCTTTAAAATTGTCTTCTTTTATATTTTTTTTCTCTTACATATGTGGAGTTAAAAAGAACTTTTAGACATATCTGAGTATGTACACTCTGTGTGCTGAATTTCTTATGTTATTATTGCCGCTTGTTTTGCAATATTTTGGTATTACTGGTATCTATAATATGTAACAAAACTAGTGTACTTCCCTACTGTAGTATTTTAATGTAATACTAATAGTTACTATAGTATTATTATTAGTATATTTATTCCCTATTCCATTCTCAATTATTACGGTCTTCTCCCCCAATTATTACTGACATCTACTAGTTACTATTATAATACTTGTCATTTTTTCTTATTACATTTAGTGATAATTTTCCAACATATTTTTCTCACCATTATTATTTCTCCTCTTTTTGTTCTACATGACTTTGCTCCTTCAAAGACTGTAAAATTTCTATATTTTATGTATCTTTTTTTGTGCCCTCAAACTGTATGCTATTCATTATTTCTCAGTGGTGAATTGGTTCTTGAAACCTCTCCCCCATTCTTCATTTACCTTACGATCCTCTTCTTTACATATGACACGCGACCCTCCGCTTTCGCTTTAACCTCGGCGGTGATGGCAACCCAAGTGAGTGTGCAAGTTGGTTCATTTTGAATGTACGCGAAAAAAAGGACGAAGTTGCCCCGAGGAAGAAGCGAAAAGTAGGAGTGAATTATGAGTTAAAACGCGACTGATTTTTTTGTCGTTTCCGTCGTCGGGAGGAGGAAATGAATATTAAATTACGCAGCTTCCCTTGATGTGCGCCGCGGAGAGAGGACCGCCGACGCGTGGAGGTTTTCCGACCGCCGACTCCCCTCCCCCAACGCTCTCCGTTTCCCAGAAATCATTTCGCGACAGCGCTGTGCACAGGTAGATTCTTAATGCGGAGTTTCCCGTGGTTACTCCGATCAGCACCAGGAGAATGCCGGAGCAGTACTCTAACAAAAGGCCACGGACCGCGCGCGGTTTTTCCATCATCTTCCTTATCTTATCATCATCATCCCTTACACACACACACACACACACACACACACACACACACACACACACGTTTACTTGCGTACACTACGCTACCACACATGCCGGAATACCGGTCGGGAGTATAGTGATTGATACGGCTGTGAGGTGTCTCACTGGTAGGAGATACCTTGTTGGGGAAGATGGGACCCCGTTCGTCCTTCGCTTCTGTACGGAAAGTAAGTTGAGCTATATAGTGTATAATTCTTTTTTGAGAACAGGCCACTTTGGACCACACATGCATGCTATGCATGCATTTCATCAGGGGGGGGATCAGCATTACTGGATCCGATTATTACTTCCCAGGGTTATTAGCCCAGGGGGTATTGAAGATGAATGACGATGATGATAGTTAGGGGTGAAAGGATGGCACACACACATTTAGACGTACACAAATAGACCCAAGTCCAAGGCGCGACTCGAACTGAACCATGCGGTCCGAGATCCCCACGACACAACTGATTTAGCGATCTCAGCCATGAGGCCGGCTGTGTGGTTATTTATATATAATATGGGTTTATTTGCGGGGGGACGGCCCTTAGGAAGTTGTTCTGCACCCAAATTTCGACTCAGGCCTCCTTGGAAGCCTACTTCCGACGCGGATCAGGGCACCGGGAGGGATGTCTCAGAGCATCAACCTGATGTCACTGCAGTCCCTCTGACCGGGAGGTCCTAGGTTCCAGTCCCGACGGCAGCAGGATTTTCGACACTAGCTTGTCAGCTAGGTCGAATTCTGTCGCTGTCTGGAGGAGAATTCTAGAGGCCGGCTGCTCTGATCAGTAGTTTTCGTGGCTTCTCCGATCAACACCAGGCGAATGCCGCAGCAGTACCCTAACAAACGAGCCACGGACCGCGCGCGATATTTCCTTCCTCGTCCTATCCTCTCCCTTTTACACACACACACACACACTAACATGCACTACACTAACACACATGCCGGGAGACCGGTCGGGAGCTTCCAGCTTGTTCCGGCTGGGGCGGTGCCCCGCTGGTGGGAGATACTTCGTTGGGGAGAAAACCCCGCTAGTCGACGGTAGGTCGGCGCCAGATCTCGCCATCCAGCGGGGAAAAGATAATTGCCACCTCATGAGAAAAACACGCACTACACTGACGGGACTAATGTCTTGAGCAGTTGACGCGCCCGGAAACACGAATTACTCAATCAATCAATCAATCAATCAAGCGACTCAGGGGACTTATCTGAGCAGGCGCATCACGTGGATGGCACCCTTAAATGCGCCTGTGATTTGACTCTCACTTTCTCTACCAGATGTCGGTCTCAGTTACTATATCCGAAATTTCTGTTTGGGACAAAGTGAGATCTCGTTAGGACAAATGTCGGAGAGGAATTAATTTTGCCGTACATGTGCCAGAGTTTTTTTGCATGCCACAAGAGTGACTTGGCCAATGTGTATTTTACCACCCTTTGAAAACACGGTCACCTCGGCCGGGATCAAACCCGCGCACTGGGGGCTCAGAGGCCACTAAGCTAACCCCGTCACCCACCGTGACAGACACCTTGTATATTAAAGCGCTCCATTATTCCGCGCTCACGCCGTGTTATGTGGCACCGCGAACACTTGCAGGGATCGCCAGATTATCCGGGCTCGGATCGGAAGTGAAAAGTAATGTTTGGGGGCGGGCGGAGGACGGAGAGTGACTCCCTAATGACGGAAACTTCTCGAGGCAACTTCCCCACCGCCGCCACCGCCACCACCGGCGCCGCCGCCGCTGTCACCACCGGCGCCGCCACCGCTGACGCCACAGCCACCGCCATCGCCACCGCCGCCGCTACAGCCGCCGCCACCGCCACCACCGCCGCCACCACCACCATCACCACCACCACCGCCACCACCACCCCCGCTACCGCCACCACCGCCACCACCACCCCCGCTACCGCCGCCACCACCGCCACCGCCGCCGCCGCCGCCACCACCGCCACCGCCACTGCCACTGCCACTGCCACCGCCACCCCCCACCACCACCGCCACCACCATCGCCACCATCACCGCCACCATCACCGCCACCATCACCGCCACCAACACCGCCTCCACCATCACCGCCACCACCGCCACCACCGCCACCACCGCCGCCACCGCCACCGCCACCACCACCACCACCACCGCCGCCGCTATCACCACCTTTGTCACCGCCACCGCCACCACACTACCACCACTACTACCATCATAACCACCACACCACCACCGCCACCCCCACCGACACCGCCGCTACCACCACCGACAACCCACCGCCACAGCCACAGACGCCACCACCACCACTAACACCATCACTACCACCGCCGCCGCCACCATCACCGCCGCCACCGCCGAGCGAAAACTGCGGCGACGCAACGTGGAGCTACAATTACTGCCGAGGATCCCCGCTCGCGCGCGCAAACGCCGAGACACGACGCGCCGCGACGCTCTGTATAAATAACGCCCCGCATTTCAGACGCTAATTAGAGGCCGACTTCGATCTCGCGGGGGTGAGTGTGGGGTGGGGGCGCGGAGTTGGTTCGGGCCCACCCCTTTGACGCGCCGCGCCGCGCCACGCCGCCTCGTCCCTACCCTTGCGCATTAGCCCGGCTCTCTCAGAAGAAAATTGAAGTTTTCCGTAATGTGCTTAAGGCCGTTACGCAAAGAGAGCAGGAGGCGGCCCGTCCCGCCACGCTCCGCCCCGCCCCGCGCCCTCGTGTGTGCATTTGGGGTTGAAAATTTTCTGAGCTCCCCCGAGGCCGTTCCGGTTCATTAGTGCAGCGCGAAATCCGTTTTTGATCGCTCGCCTGGCGGCCGGGCGAGGACGTGGGCGGGGGGGGGCCGGGCGTGGGCGTCGCCTCTGGCCTTTGATCGCCCGCCGCGCTCGCCCGCCACCCCCTCCCCCCTTCTCCGCCCCGCTGCGCTGTTTTTGCCTAAACAGCCCCGCCTGATGCAGGTGGAGCAGAAAGTCTGCAGAGTGCGGTATTTTCACAAGCTCGCTGTGACCACTTTGTTAATTACTCTTATGCCTCGTTAATAAATTAGGTGTTTGATCAGGAGCTTAGAGCAAATATGTGATGAACTAGTTGAAAGTTATGTTTTTTATGTAATTAATCATCCCAAACAAGATTCGTTACGAATATATACTTGACTACTTACCCGCGATAACTTGCAGCAGTGCTGTTGAAGTTACTCTTATTAGTGGTGATCTCCACTGGGTGTCTGCATATAGAGGTTCTTTGCTCTATGATTATGGATATGTGGACTCTTTAAAAGTATAAAAAACCAAATAACTTATTTTTTGTGGTAATCGTCGTGGTATAGAAGTAAACTAATACCTAATCTGGCTACGTAGGGTGGTTTGGGAATAAACATTCAAGTTCGCGGACACAGACTGCGGTAAAACCCTGCGTAAGTGATTAGTGTTTTTAGTTGTGAAAGTGACATGGGTTTTATTCCTTATACATTATGTTCTCAGATTCACAATCCTTCCATAATCTCACACGCTACGCGGTAACGGATTGTGCGGTTTGTATGCGATGTTTGAGTGCGTGATGAGCCAGAATTATAGATCAAGCATGGCCTGACAGGTCACCTACGTCTCAATGACACAGAACAAAGAGGCCCTAAGGTCTACCTCGTCATGATGGCCGGGCAGTACGAAGGGGCTCTTCACTGTTAATTGTTCTGAGGGAAACGGGAGTTATCGAATGATCTGGTGGATCCCTCAGGCAAGACATTGCAACTGGGAAAGGGGTGGAACAAAACGGTAAGGTCGCCTCGACCTAAGAGAGAACAGGTGAACCATGGTGTCACCGAAATTGCGAATAAGTGTTATACCTCTTGTACATTGTCATGTAAAAACGTAAAGGTTAATGTTGTGTTTGTTGAATTCTCTTTAAACTCGTGTGATTTCTTTTGGTTTTTCATTTTGTGCACTAATTGGAAATATTTCAAAGCATAGTGATTGTTGCTGTATCATCTGGTTAATCCTTAACCGTGCACGTCTAAGTCCTTTGTTACAATGATTTATTAGCCCAGACAAGTGAAGTTTGTCTGAAAGTTTGTGTGTGGTCAGTTAGGTCGAATTCAGACATTTTCTGGAGGAGAAATTGAATGGCCGGCTTCTCTGATCGATAGTTTTCCGTTGTTTCAAAACCAGGCAACCGTTTTCCGTGATTTCAACACGGATCAATACCAGGCGAATGCCTATGCAGTACGCTAACGAACTAGCCACGGACCGCGCACGATCTTTCCTTCCTCTTCCTTGTATCATCACGTCTTAAACGCACACACTCTAACATTCAGTACACTATCTCACATACCAGGTGGCCGGTCGGGAGCTTAGAGCTTATCCCGGCAGGGGCGGTGCCCCGATTGTGGTAGACAGCTGGTTGAGGGAAAATACCGCTAGTCGACGGTAGGTGGGCGCCGGATCTCGCCATCCAGCAAGGGAAGATCACGCACTACTGCGGGACCAATGACTGGCAATTGACGCGCCCGGAATCACTAACAATCATTTAAACTCGTAGATAAAATTGAAGAATTGTTCCTGATTGACAATATATGATTGTTAATAAAACTTGTCCAAATTTCTTTATGGACAATCCTTTATTATTCACCATTTTCACAACATTTCGTAACTTGATTTGTTACATCATCAGGTTCCTACAATTACCTGATACAGAAATCAATGAATACCTGATAAAATATCAAGAGATGTAATTGTATTGACGGGGTTTTGTTTTGTTTTGCCTTTCAGAATTTTAATAATGTAAACTAATATGTTATTTTATAATTTTAATATTTGTATATTTTAACAAGTTTTGATGGGCAATTTTCTTCTAGACTTGTTTGATATTATGATTAACTTTTACTCATTTGACATTGTAAATAATTTTAACTGAATTGTATTAACTTACTTAAGTGACAAATTGAAATAGTTTGTAAACTAACCAAATTGATATGGTGAATTAATACTGATTTCTGTATCCGGAAATTGTAGGAATCTGATGATGTAACAAAACACGTTACGAAACGTTGTGAAAATGGTGAATAATAAAGGATTGTCATAAAGAAAATTGGATAAATTTTATTAACAGTCATTAAATTTGTGTCCTCATCGAGGGAGTGATAAGACAGCCTCTGTTTCTTCTGTGTATCTGCTCACCTCAGGGATGCAGGGGAACGGAGGTACACGAGCGAGCAGAACCCTCGCGGCGGCGGCGGTCACTAGGGGGCGTGCGTGTGCCCAGGGACCTCGGGGCGACGATGGCGCGCCGCCGGCGAGCGCGCGTACTAGCCACCGCACCGCGTCGCGCTTCGCGGCGCTGTTAACCTGATTGGTGCGGTTTGCGCTCGCCCGATGTTTCAACGCAGTTCCCTGCTTCACAGAGGCCGAGAAGCAGCCCATGGATTGGCGAGCGTTATACTTCGGTTTTTCATTCTTGGCGCACGGGGGGGTGTCAATAAAATGGTATATCTCACGGTATTTTGCGTCGTTCTCGGTTGTGCCGCTAGGAGTCGTATGATCGCGACTGTATCGAGCAGGGCTGGTGATCATGCGATTCCTGTCGGCACAATGAAGAACGACCGTGAGATATTCCATTTTATTGGCACCCCTCCCCGTGCGCCAAGAAAGAAAAACTGAAATACAAACCGTAGGCGCATTTTCCCTCCACAGAACGCAGCAAATACGCATTTACTAATGTTGCTTAGCACTACGAGACCCAGGACATCGTAATGATTGACTGATTGTTCGTGATTCCGGACGTGTCTATTACAGAGGTTAATAGTCCCGTAAGTGTACTATGTGTTTTTTCATCGGGAGGTGGCTGTGATCTTTCCCCGCTGGATGTCACGAAAACGTGGGGTCGATCTACCGTCGACTAGCGGGGTTTCTCCTTACCAGATATCACCCAGGAACAGGGCACCGCCCCAGCAGGGACAAGGTCTCAGCTCCCGACCGGTCTCCCCACATGTGTGGTAGTGTAGTGCATGTTAGTGTTTGTGTAAGGGTTAAACAGGGAAGAGGAATGAAAGATGGCGCACGGTCCGTGGCTCGTTTGTTAGGGTACTGCTCCGGCATTCACCTGGTGTTGATCAAAGAAACCACGGAAAACTACCTATCAGAGCAGCCGGCCGCTAGAATTCTCCTCCAGACAGCGACTGAATGCAACCTAGCTCACAAGATAGTGTCGAAAATCCTGCCGCCGTCGAACCTGGGACCTGCCGGTCAGAGGGACTGTAGTGACATCGATTGATATATTGAGCCATCTCTCCTGGTATGACATCGGAATGAAAGTGGAAAAAACATAATGCAAATACGGTTTGAATATTCAAGATATGTTTAAATTTCATTCGTGCTTTCTATGACTTACAATATCATTTTCGATACAATTAACTCTTAACTACTCTAAGCCGTAAATTAATACGCTGAATACGTCCAGACAGCCTTCTTTCATGTTTGCGCTAATTAAAGAATATGCAAGAGAAATTTGTGAACGCACAAATATGAAATCTACGGATTTCAGTTTCTTCTTTCAACTGACAAAGTACGTATATAGTTTTTTAATTCATATTTCTTAAAAGAAATTTAAATTAATTTAAAGGAAATTTCTAAAAATTGTTTTAAGAGAATTGTCCACAAAATATATGTTTAAGTGGGACAATCACGATATATGTACATATATATACACGTACATACATACATACATACATACACACCGTTGCTGTCTTGTACTGTAAAGAGAAACATGTGAATCCGTTGTGGGAGTAGCTCCACAGGATCACTGAACCCCAATCATTCTGTAACAAGGACTTTGTATTCCTACTTTCTTTCCTCGGGTAGAATACACGTCTCCCTTCGCAGATCTTTTCCTGGGCGTGTCTTCCTCCTTTGTCCGGAAATTGCTATCCTTCCATGTTATTTATAAATGTAAATATCCAATTCCATGTTTCAATATTTGAGTCTTTAGCGGTGACGGGGTGGGAGGAGGGGCCTGCGAACATCTCTGGGGCTGGCGATGGAGGGTGGGGGAGGGGAGGGGAGGGGGTGGCAGGGCGGGGACTCCGGCCTACCCGGCGCCGCAGCGCAGAGTCAATATTGTAGCTGAGCGAGCGCACGTCCCCAGGGAAGGACACCCCCGCCCCGCCCCGCCCCCGCCCCCGCCCGCTCCCGAGACCCCGCCGCTGCCCGCCGCCGACCCGCCGCCCGAGGAATTGCGTTTTAATAGCCAGGCGCTGCGCGGAGCGGCGCGGGTTTCTCTGGGCGGGCGATTCCTTGCCCTCGCCCTTGCCCTCGTCCTCATCACAATCACCGCCCCGCCGCCGCCGCCCAGACTTCGCCCTCACCTCAACCCCTGCCCCGCCCCCGCTGTCCCATGTGCCAACGCTCTCACTCATGTCGTCACCATGCTCTCGCCCACGCCCACGCCCTCGTTCCCAGCACAATCTGTGCCCCGCTCCCATCCTGCCTTCGCCCTCACCCCAACCTCTTCCCCGCCACCCGACCTGTACTCACTACTGTCCTCACCATCCTCTCCCCCTCCCACGTCATCACAATCTCTGCCCCGCCCCCGCCCAGACATCGCCCTTACCCCAACCCCTACCTCGTCCACGCCCGCACTCCCGTCCGCACCATCCCTCGCCCCCACCCTCATCCTCATCACAATCTTCGCCCCGCCCTCATCCCAACCCCTGCCTTGCCCCCGCTCACCACTACCGCGGCCCACAACCTTACCACCTCCATCCCCGCCCCTGCCCCGTCAGGAGTGGGCGCGCGGGACCTTTAAAGGCGAGGGGAAGGGGAGCGAGAAGGACCTGCGTCCCCCAGGCCGACAGAGGCCGCTCTGGACGGGAGGGTTTTATTGAGGTCATAGGCGAAGACGCTGCCACAGAGCCAGATTTGGAGGTCGAGGAAAATAAATGTTAAGATCGTGAGAGAGATGTGTACATGGAATAGAGGCGGTCTCTTGGGGGAGACAGACCCAGAGAGGCGGCTCAGTGCATCAACTGATGTCTCTGCAGTGCCTCTGAGCGGGAGGTCGTAGGAGTCCCAACGGTGGCAGGATTTTCGACACTACCTTGACAGCTATGTCGAATTCAGCGCTGCCTAGAGGACAATTCTAGTGGCCGACTATTCTGATTGGTAATTTTCTGTGGTTTCTCCTATCAATACCAGGCGAGTACGGGAGCATTACCAACCGGGCAACGGACCGCGTGCAATCTTTCCTTCCTCTTCCTTGTCCTATCGTCACCCCTTTCTTACTCACACAACACTAACATGCACTAGGCTGGGGCGGTGCCCCGCTAGTGGGATATACACGTTTGGGGAAATTCCCGCTAGTTGACGGAAGATCGGCGCCAGATATCGTCATCCCAAAGATCACCGCCACATCCTGATGAAAAAGTATTCACTACACTTACGGGACTAATGCCATCAGTAGTTGACGCGTCCGAAATCACTAACAATCAATCAATCAATGATAGAGAAATAGAGTTGTGGGAGTAATCGATGCGTGCTGCAAACTGATGATTTTCCAATTTATCTTCATTTTGTTTTGTACAAAACGATGGTATTATTACTTCAATATGTTTTGGACCTAGCTGACACAGACAGTGTCGAAAATCCTGCCACCGTTGGAACTCGAACCTAGGAGAGACTGCAGTGACATCAGTTGATGCCCAGAACCACCTCTACCGCTGTTATGCACGGTGGCGGTCGACGTTTGGAGTGTGTTAACGGTATCTGCGCTATAATTTGTCTTCGCGACGTTATTTGTTCGAGCAGGAGGCAATCCCACTCTCTGCTCAACGTTTAGCGCTGATCGTAAGATTGAGGGCCGTGTTTTCAGGTTGTATTGACCAGTGCTGGCGAATGAATGTGCCTGTCGATGTGAATTACTTTCCTGCCAATATGAGTTAGACTCTGCCTAGTAGAAACGCTTTATTGTGCGAGGTGTGCTTTCCGAAGCATGTCCGATGGTCAATGGCATACCATTATTGACTTTACTTGGCCTCCTCAACAGTAAAAAGCTTTTCCTAATTTTTTGTGAGGTCATACGAAGCGAAAGGCAATCTCTCGAGGAAGATTAAATAATTTCTTCAAATACTGCTTTTAAAGAAGTATGGATTTTTTCAAGACATCTCTCTATAATGATGAATAAACCTTTATTGAAAATTTGTTTCCAACATAAATTGTTTTAATATTTTTCTTTGATATTCTGCTAGTACATTAGAAGTTACATTGATACATTTTCAAACAAATAAACACGTTTCATTAACAACGGTCCTTCTTAATAGAAAGGATAGACAAAAAGGTAGGGAAAGGATGGGGTTTAACATGGGGGTTCTCGCACGGGTACGCTAGACGTCCAACATATTTTAAAAACAATTAAATGGTATTGTTAGACAATACAAACATATTAGATTTTGAACAAGTATTGTAATAATATATTCATACGATATTGATTTATTACTTGTAGAATAAGTAAATTGAAGTGTGGCATTTCATTCTCTTTGGAAATGATTTCTGGTTGAGTCTTGATGTCAGATGAACTTATTACTTTCGCCATCTTTTTCACCTTTCAAACGCTATTTATCCTTGAAATAATTATTAATTTAACTATTTCAAATCACAAAAAATATTAACAGTTTCGTGTAATAGTTATGTCACAACAATTCTAAAGCAATAATTATAATGTCCTGTCATTTCCTGAGGTAATTGCACTAGTTACCACCAAAATGATATATTGTTCTTTAACATTATGGACGATGAGTCAGTTCTGACATCATCGGGCAGTAAATCGATCTTCAGCCAGTTGAGATAAACTAATAATGTATTTACCTATAGAAAATATTTTATAATATATTACATCTCAAAGGACCGTGCCAATGAATTTCTTGCCGCAACGCTACAACAATTCTTCTTACTCTTTGCTTCTGAAGGTAAGTAACCCGACGATTAATTGTTAAAGATTTTCAAATCATGTAAACGGTCCTGAAGCCTAAAAGAAGCCTCTGGGCTAAATTCATATCGCATGTTTCTTCCGGAGGGATCCTTCCTCCATATACCATCTGTTAGATGGTGAAAGGGGCGTAACAAAATTTACGTGGTCAGGCTGAAGAGTAGACCTGGTGGCCTCATAACATAAGGCAACATTGAATTGAATTGAATTGAATTGAACTGAATTTGTGATTCCATTCTTCCAGGATCACGTGTAAACGTGAGGCCTAGCCTCCTTATGTACTCGGGAATTTGCACATATGCCACCTACGTGGAAAACTTCATGCTTGTCCGTAGATACTAACTGTGCCACTTTCTTAACTACTTAAAAATGTTTCAGTTGCGCGGGATAAAACTACAACGACCACAATAGAAACATGTCAAAGGAATAAAATGCACATTATATGGAAAAGTAGTTAGATTTCCTTGACCAATCTGTCTAGAGATGCACAAGTCTTAAAGTAGTCTTTTTATGCGAATTCTTCCCACATGTATTTATGTATATTAAACTAGTAGCCTACCTTCCCACAGATAAAGTTAATGTAGGTCAAGTAGGTAACTCTTTATATGCTCTAATTTTGCGAAATAGATTTTCATTTCATTTTCATTGTTTTTTTTTTCATGAAGACAATGTTAAAGTTCATTTCACTCAATCTTTTCTTAAAGATTACGAATGTAAATTTGCGTTCACAGTGTTCACAGAAATCGTTCACCGTTAGAAATCAAATATTGCGAAGAGAGAAAACAAACATTTGAAGGCAACTGAAACAATGCGAGTCAATCAGCAATGAAGCGGTGAGCAAATAAGCATAAAGCGATTGACGCAGCCTCGGCGGAAGCCAGTTATCACTTCGTTTGAGGCTGGCGTTGTTGGCTCAAGGCAGCGGGTGCCTTGTGACTCAAGGCAGCGAGATCGATGGCTGAGAATGGACACCTTCGTCCCTCTCTACCTCCTTCTCTCCCTGACCCTTTCTAACTCCTGCCCCTCTCCAGTCTTTTTATCTTCTTTCTTCCTCTCTTTACCTCCTCCTCTCCCATCTCTCTCCCTACCTCATTCCCTCCATCTCTCTCTTTATATTCTTCCCTTTCTCTCTCTTTACCTCTTCCTCTCGCTTTCTAGTCGTCTCTTCCGTACTGTGTCCTAGACCGCCCATTCTCCCTCCCACGGCGCCTGAGCAGCCTTCCGCCATGCGCGCATTAGGAGCGCGTTGAGTCTCCTCTCCGGGCAGCGAACGGCGGCGCCTGGGGCGCGGGCGATAGCGGCGCAGACGGCGCGACACTCGCGTGCGAACCACCAGGCGGAGGCGGCGTATTTCGCCCCGACCTCCACGCACTTCCCTTTCCCCTCCCTTCGCCCCTAAATACCCTCTCCGCCCTCTCCGCCCTCTCCGCCCTCCCCGCCCTCCCCGCCCTCCCCGCCCTCTCCGCCCTCTCCGCCCTCCCCGCCCTCCCCGCCCTCCCGCCCTCCCCGCCCTCCCCGCCCCTCCCCCCCCCTCCCGCCCCTCCCCGCCCCTCCCCGCCCTCCCCGCCCTCCCCGCCCTCCCCGCCCTCCCCGCCCTCCCCGCCCTCCCCGCCCTCCCCGCCCTCTTCGCTCTCGCCGCCCTTCCCGCTCTCTTCTCTTCCCCGCTCTCTTCGCCCTCCCCGCTCTCTTCGCCCTCCCCGCCCTCTTTCGCCCTCCCTGCCCTCTTCTCCCTCCCCACCCTCTTCGCCCTCCCCGCCCTCTTCTCCCCTCCCCCGCCCTCTTCTCCCTCCCCGCCCTCTTCACTCTCCCCGCCCTCTTCACTCTCCGCCAGCGCCCTCGTTCAATTCTCCCGCGCCCTCTTCACTCTCTCACGCCCTCTTCACTCTCCCCGCCCTCTTCACTCTCCCCGCCTCATTCACTCCTCCCCGCCCTCTTCACTCTCCCCGCCTTCTTTGCCCTCCCCGCCCCTCTTCGCCCCTCCCTGCTCTCCCGCTCTCCGCCGCCCTCCCCGCCCATGAGGGGGGGGGGGCCCTCCAAACACAACACAGCCCTCACTTCACCCTCCCTGAAAGCTCCTCTTCGTCGCCCTCCCCGCCCTCTTCGCCCTCCCCGCCCTCCTTCGCCCTCCCCGCCCTCTTCGCCCTCCCCGCCCTCTTCGCCAGCTCCCGCCCTCTTCGCCCTCAGCCCGCTCTCTCGGCTCCTCCGCCCTCCCCGCTCTCCCCACCTTCCGCGACCTCGTCCCGCCCGTCAGTCAGCCCGCGCGCCGCGGGCCGTTATCAAACGCGGCGCGCGGGATATTTATTGCCCGCGGCGGTATATTTTTGCGCCCCAGGGTGGCGGCCGTGCCTTTTTTAACAGAGTGCCGCGGCGATGATATACCGCCATCAGATTAGGAGGACGCGTCGCGAGGCGGTGCGGGCGGCTGTTCCGCCCACGCCCTCGCCCACCGCCCGCGGGCGACGGATGGCCCTCCCGGCGGCGCGACGCGGCGCGGACGCGGGCGTGGGCGGTGGACGGGCGGTCGCGTCCTGCCCGCCCTGAGGACTGTCAAATTAAAAAAGGCAAAGAATAATTAACATATAAATACGTAATGAATTATTCACATGTTCAGACTATTCGGCTCGAGCGACTGATTGTTAGTGATTCCGGGGTCGTTAACTACTGAGGTCATTAGTCCCGTAAGTGTAATACATGTTTTTATCGTAAGGTGGCGGTGATTGTCCCCAGCTGGATGGCGAGTTCCGGCGGCCAGCAGGGTTTCCCCAACCATGTATCTCCCACCAGCGGAACACCGCCCCAGCTGGTCTCTAAGCCCTAAGACCCTGCCCGGTCTCCCAGCGTGTGTGGTAGTCTAGTGCATGTTAGTGTAAGGGGTGAAGATAGGACAAGGAAGACGAAGGAAAGATCACGCGCGGTCCGTGGCCCGTTTCTTAGGGTACTGCTCCGGCATTCGCCTGGTGTAGATCGGAGAAACCTTGGAAAACTACCGATTAGAGCAACCGGCCTCTAGAATTCTCCTCCAGAAAGCGACTGAATTCGACATGGTTGACAAGCTAGTGTCGAAAATGCTGTCATCGCTGGGAGTGGAACACTAGGACCTCCCGGTCAGAGGCACTGCAGTGACATCAGTTGATGCACTGAGCCAGCTCTGCCGGTACTATTCGGCCTGCTCGCCCGTTAGTGTTCAGAGAGAATCTATATGTTATATAGAAAATTCTGTTATGTAACATTAATGTACAACGCAAAATGGATGGAGATCAAAATAACTGGACTGTAAGTGATTGTAAATCTTCATGCGGGGGACAGGTTGGATGCGGTTAAAGGAAAGGGGCTGCCTGCATCCCCCTGGGGACCTTTGGGCTGCTCAGTGGCCGCTAGGGTGACCCCCTAAGGCGTCCCAACCCTGTGGAATCCCTTAACATCTAAACAAGGCAATTCGCGGATAGAGATGTAAGGCGCATGTTGTATGATGACGGCATGTTGGAGTGAATATCACTTGTGCTCTTAAATTAAAAAGATTTGACGTTCTAAAGAAAACATTTGCGAGTTAAAAAATAAATGAGTTGCAGAAAAGTTGGTAATTTGGCGCCTTTCAACTCTGATAAATATCACTTTGGCATTTTTGTAAAGAAACGGCTTTCATATGAACTCGCACTTTGACATTAACTCTTTGAATTGTATTGTACCATTGTTTCTGTGTTTCTCCTTACGAATAATCCTAGCCAAATTCGTTCCAGGAATTTGAAATAATACTTATCAAATTATGTGAGGGAAAAAGATGAATCTTAGTAGATGTATCAAGAGCATTAGCAATCAGTCATAATAATATTGAAGTACATATCGCGAGAAACACTGCAACTCCTTTGAAGGGAACATAAAACATCTGAATTTTCTTCACATTTTTCTATAATAATTATACTGGCCTGCGATGGTTTCATTGCCACCATTTTGTATTGCTTTTTAGGATTACTTTGCACCCTGAATCAGGATCTAATGTTATTTTTCCCACATCACATCACGTTTTGTTTTAAATATTACATTGCGTTTTCATTTCATTCATTTACTAATTCACTTCTTACGTTGCATTTCTTACGAGTTGCTCCATGAATATTTCTAGATTAATTTATTAATTCAATGTCCTGCAGACATCTGACAACTTTTTATAAACCGCTCGTGTCTAGGGCCGGCAACACGGTACATTGGAGCAAATTTTGCTGACATTTTGTTGTGGTTTTGCTGACATTTTGTTGTGGTTTTGCTGAAATTTTATTGTGGTTTTGCTGAAATTTTGTTGCGATTTTGCTGAAATTTTGTTGCGGTTTTGCTGAAATTTTGTTGCGATTTTGCTGAAATTTTGTTGTAGTTTTGCTAAAATTGTTTTGTGGTTTTGGTGAAAATTGTTTTAGTTTGCCTGCAAGTCTGAGTTGCGCTTACCATGCTAGTAAAACGAGAATTTTTTTGTTTTCATAAGTTTTCATAAGTTTTCTACAGTGAGTGACATGATGTTTAACACGTATTTCAATAAAAAAGATTATCTTTTTATTGAAATTATATCCTACGTCGTGGCTGCAAGAACAGTCCATATTCATTCTCCTATGTGTGTGGAAGTTTCGTGCCGATGAGATTGCAGCGCAAAATTACCGAGTTTAGTGCGAAAGGGTTACTATGACTATTTCGACATCAAACTAAGAGACCAAGACAAGTCGTGGGCCCAACATATGGACAATAGAACATATAAAGACGAACGGCGAGAGAACAGCGTTGCCATTCCGAATTTTAATGCTGTGGCGACCTACAGACCATAGTACTGACTGCTACTTCTGTTCTGTGAATGTGAAGGGATTTAACAGCAATCCCAAAAGTATTATTGTGTATCCAGACAGTATTCCATCTGCATTTTCACCTGATCCTTATGGTCTTGATGTACCAGTCCCACAGCATCCGGAAAATTTACATGGTCCGTCTCTCTACTAAATCTGAATGTGACGCAGAAATGGCCGAGCTTATTTCTGACTGCAATTTCTCTATTGAAGTTGTGGAAAAGAAACTACACGTTTCAAACACAGTGCATTAAATGATTTTACAAAACCTTAGCCCTACAAGGAATCTTCCGAGGTACTCTTCTAGACATCGTGAATAGAACATGTTGGCACCAATATTGGTACAGATATCGCGAACAAGACTTGACGCCCATCTTTTCTAAAGAGGGTAGCATGAGAGTTAAATGTTACATTCACGTCTGGGCTATTTCCGTGAGAATGTAGGAAATCTAGGAATGCTGAGTGAAGGGCCAGAAGAAAGCTTGGAAGAAAGGTATTAGAATGCAAATATCAAGGGAAATGGAACAAAATCATGCTTGCATATTACTGTTTGTTACTAAGAGGGAAGATCCAACTACATCTCACATGCGAAAAGACAAAAAAGTTTCTTAAACCAAGTTAAGTCTTTATGGAATCGCGGTCTTTCTCAGTACATCATGAGGGATTTGGTCTATTTGACTGTGTTTTTTCTTCAAATCTGTATTTGCAATTCAATACTTTCTACATTATGTTCATTAGTATAATATAGTAGCGTTTAGACGAGTTAATTATAAGAAAGAACATTCCTTACATATGATAATAAATTAATTGTAATTTTGAGTGTTCGCGTGTCTCATGTTTCTCGTATTTTCATTTTGATTTTGCAAAAAACCTGATGTCATTCAGGATTTTTTTTGCAAAACCGACATTTTTTTTGCTCCCGAATCAGCATGTCAGATATATTAAAGATCACTACTGTAAAATTATGCTATGATCAGAAACTTTAAAATCGCAGGTCAGTGTTATCGGAAGGTACATTTCTTTTTTACACTTTTTACACAAATACACAAGTTTTTTTTTTATTTGTACACAATGAGATATTTTTAACTTTTTTATTTGTAATCTTCGCAAACTGTTTTCTGAGAACACAAAATAGAGCAAGGTGAATTATTTGTCTTATACATTCAATTTAGTGATTTAAATGATCAGCAAGTGAGACGGCTTGACTGCTTTTACTTTATCTTTTCCCTATCGTGCATTTGACAAATGTGTTGATGATTCCCGTCGAGCAGTCGCGCTGCCTAGCGTCAAATCGGCCCACTACGCAAATCCCCCATCCCCCACCCGGTTCCCCGAAGCCGCCACCACCGTCGCCACCGCCGCCGCCGCCACTACTGCCGCCGCCGCTGCTACCAACGCCGCCGCTGCCGCCACAGCCGCTGCCATCGCCACCGCCGCCACCGCCGCCACCGCCGCCACCGCCGCCACCGCCGCCACCGCCGCCACCGCCGCCACCGCCGCCACCGCCGCCACCGCCGCCACCGCCGCCACCGCCGCCACCGCCGCCACCGCCGCCACCGCCGCCGTGTTGTCTGCGCTCGCAAGGATAAAGGCGTCTTTCTCCTGTTCATAACAGTCGCATAAATTTCGGGCGAGGTCTCTCTTCTTTGCCTGGGGGCCGGAGAAAAAAAAGCGAGGATCTTTGGAGACAATTCCGTTCTCGAAACCTGTCGCGCGGCCGCTCGTAAGAACAAATGAAGGCCGCGGCGCGACGTCTGAGGCAGTGAAGGGAGAAATTGTTTCCCCGGGGACGTCGTTCTGCGTGGCGCGATGCCCGCCGGCGACGCCCGAATCAATTGCGACTGGGGAAAGCGAAATGCAGTGCTTGAGGCGCAAACGGAATTTCGGGAGCGAACAGGTTGTACAGTCGCGGAAGAGAACAAAAGAGTAACTGCTAACCTTTTATCCTTCTGAGGTGAAAAATCTTGTATACTCGACCCACAAGCAAAATAACACTTCTTGAAATAGTTATTTATAGTGCGATTTTTCTTACTCTGCCCCTCAAGCCTCTATGGCCACGACGGAATATCACACGGTATTTTGCGCGTCTTTCTCCGTTGTGCCGCTAGATGTCGCATGGCCGCAAGCACTGCTTGATACGGTCGCCATCATGCGATACCTGGCGGAACGACTGAGAACGTCGCGAAATAAAATGACATATTCCATCTGGAAGACGGACCTCCCACCCCTCGCCCTAGGCTTTGCGGTTCCCCCTGTCCTTCGCCTCGTCCTCGTCCCTGTCCTTAGCTTCTGTTGCCGGCCTTGGGTGTCGCGCTCGTCCTCACTCAAACCTTCGCCCTAGCCGCCATCCCTCTCCTTTACATCGCCCCGACCTCGCTCTCATCACGCACTCAACACTCACAGCTCGCGTGCTCTCACTCCACCCCCCATTCCTCCACACCACGTGGTCTGTCCCCCCCCCCGCTCCTCTGCCCGCCCCCACGCGGTTTCTCGCTTTCCCCTTGGCACTATAGGGCGGGAGCAGCCCTTGCCCCGCGAAGTCCCCTCTCTGTACTTTTGGAGCAAGTGCAGGCGCCGGTGCTTTCAACCGCGCGTAAGCCTTTAAAAATCCACAGGCACGAACTGTCGGCGCCGCTTGGCTGAGGGTCACTCTGCACGGTGGCTCCCCGTCGCGGTGACGCGAACAGGGTTTTCCTCCGCGGGGGTAGCGTAAGTGGAGTATACAGACGGCTTGAGATTCTTCTATCAAGAACTTTACTAGCGTAAGTGTGGAGAATTCTCACATGGTGTATCCCACCCTCCGGTGGTGACTTATGTGGAGTATACAGACGGCTTGAGATTTTTCTACCAAGAACTTTACTAGCGTAAGTGTGGAGAATTCTCACATACTGTACCTCACCCTCGGGGGTGACTTAAGTGGAGTATACAGACGGCTTGAGATTCTTCTATCAAGAACTTTACTAGCGTAAGTGTGGAGAATTCTCACATGGTGTATCCCACCCTCCGGGGTGACTTATGTGGAGTATACAGACGGCTTGAGATTTTTCTACCAAGAACTTTACTAGCGTAAGTGTGGAGAATTCTCACATGGTGTATCCCACCCTCCGGGGTGACTTATGTGGAGTATACAGACAGCTTGAGATTTTTCTATCAAGAACTTTACTAGCGTAAGTGTGGAGAATTCTCACATGGTGTATCCCACCCTCCGGGGTGACTTATGTGGAGTATACAGACGGCTTGAGATTCTTCTATCAAGAACTTTACTAGCGTAAGTGTGGAGAATTCTCACATGGTGTATCCCACCCTCCGGGGTGACTTATGTGGAGTATACAGACAGCTTGAGATTTTTCTATCAAGAACTTTACTAGCGTAAGTGTGGAGAATTCTCACATGCTGTACCCCATCCTCGGGGGTGACTTAAGTGGAGTATACAGACGGCTTGAGATTTTTCTATCAAGAACTTTACTAGCGTAAGTGTGGAGAATTCTCACATGCTGTACCTCACCTCGGGGGTGACTTAAGTGGAGTATACAGACGGCTTGAGATTTTTCTATCAAGAACTTTACTAGCGTAAGTGTGGAGAATTCTCACATGGTGTATCCCACCCTCGGGGGTGACTTATGTAGAGTATACAGACGGCTTGAGATTTTTCTATCAAGAACTTTACTAGCGTAAGTGTGGAGAATTCTCACATACTGTACCTCACCCTCGGGGGTGACTTAAGTGAAGTATACAGACGGCTTGAGATTTTTCTATCAAGAACATTACTAGCGTAAGTGTGGAGAATTCTCACATACTGTACCTCACCCTCGGGGGTGACTTAAGTGAAGTATACAGACGGCTTGAGATTCTTCTATCAAGAACTTTACTAGCGTAAGTGTGGGAGAATTCTCACATGGTGTATCCCACCCTCGGGGGTGACTTATGTGGAGTATACAGACGGCTTGAGATTCTTCTATCAAGAACTTTACTAGCGTAAGTGTGGAGAATTCTCACATGGTGTATCCCACCCTCCGGGGTGACTTATGTGGAGTATACAGACGGCTTGAGATTTTTCTACCAAGAACTTTACTAGCGTAAGTGTGGAGAATTCTCACATACTGTACCTCACCCTCGGGGGTGACTTAAGTGGAGTATACAGACGGCTTGAGATTCTTCTATCAAGAACTTTACTAGCGTAAGTGTGGAGAATTCTCACATACTGTACCTCACCCTCGGGGGTGACTTAAGTGGAGTATACAGACGGCTTGAGATTTTTCTATCAAGAACTTTACTAGCGTAAGTGTGGAGAATTCTCACATACTGTACCTCACCCTCGGGGGTGACTTAAGTGGAGTATACAGACGGCTTGAGATTTTTCTATCAAGAACTTTACTAGCGTAAGTGTGGAGAATTCTCACATACTGTACCTCACCCTCGGGGGTGACTTAAGTGGAGTATACAGACGGCTTGAGATTTTTCTACCAAGAACTTTACTAGCGTAAGTGTGGAGAATTCTCACATACTGTACCTCACCCTCGGGGGTGACTTAAGTGGAGTATACAGACGGCTTGAGATTTTTCTACCAAGAACTTTACTAGCGTAAGTGTGGAGAATTCTCACATACTGTACCTCACCCTCGGGGGTGACTTAAGTGGAGTATACAGACGGCTTGAGATTTTTCTATCAAGAACTTTACTAGCGTAAGTGTGGAGAATTCTCACATACTGTACCTCACCCTCGGGGGTGACTTAAGTGGAGTATACAGACGGCTTGAGATTTTTCTATCAAGAACTTTACTAGCGTAAGTGTGGAGAATTCTCACATACTGTACCTCACCCTCGGGGGTGACTTAAGTGGAGTATACAGACGGCTTGAGATTTTTCTACCAAGAACTTTACTAGCGTAAGTGTGGAGAATTCTCACATACTGTACCTCACCCTCGGGGGTGACTTAAGTGGAGTATACAGACGGCTTGAGATTTTTCTATCAAGAACTTTACTAGCGTAAGTGTGGAGAATTCTCACATGGTGTATCCCACCCTCGGGGGTGACTTATGTGGAGTATACAGACGGCTTGAGATTTTTCTATCAAGAACTTTACTAGCGTAAGTGTGGAGAATTCTCACATACTGTACCTCACCCTCGGGGGTGACTTAAGTGAAGTATACAGACGGCTTGAGATTTTTCTATCAAGAACATTACTAGCGTAAGTGTGGAGAATTCTCACATACTGTACCTCACCCTCGGGGGTGACTTAAGTGGAGTATACAGACGGCTTGAGATTCTTCTATCAAGAACTTTACTAGCGTAAGTGTGGAGAATTCTCACATGGTGTATCCCACCCTCGGGGGTGACTTATGTGGAGTATACAGACGGCTTGAGATTTTTCTATCAAGAACTTTACTAGCGTAAGTGTGGAGAATTCTCACATACTGTACCTCACCCTCGGGGGTGACTTAAGTGGAGTATACAGACGGCTTGAGATTTTTCTATCAAGAACTTTACTAGCGTAAGTGTGGAGAATTCTCACATACTGTACCTCACCCTCGGGGGTGACTTAAGTGAAGTATACAGACGGCTTGAGATTTTTCTATCAAGAACATTACTAGCGTAAGTGTGGAGAATTCTCACATACTGTACCTCACCCTCGGGGGTGACTTAAGTGAAGTATACAGACGGCTTGAGATTCTTCTATCAAGAACTTTACTAGCGTAAGTGTGGAGAATTCTCACATGGTGTATCCCACCCTCGGGGGTGACTTAAGTGGAGTATACAGACGGCTTGAGATTTTTCTATCAAGAACTTTACTAGCGAAAGAGTACGAGAATTCTCACAGTCTGTACCCCACTCTCTTCCTTATTTTTCTGTTTCCATATTAAGCCTGTATTACATATTTTTCTTTAAGACCCTCGTACCCTCCGTCACTTGTTCTACGTGTCACCTTGTAATTGATAACAATATAATACACCCTTTTCAATACAAACTTTTGTTATTTAACTTTATTATCGAGCCAAGAGATACACCATTTAATTGCATAGAATATCAATATATTATTATTTTCACATACAGTTGCAGATTCTATAGTCTCTGAACAGCTGGGGTAGAATCGAGAAGCGTCGGATCAGCAAAAATGTATTGCAATGGTGAAGAAACTTTCAGGTATTTCAAGCCCTAAAACGCTTCGTTTAGGAGTTATTTGACGATATAAATTCAAAAATCCTGTCGTGCGTTGTGCCTTCAATTTGACAAGCATATTTAGATGTGTTTTTTAACAAATCCTTCATATTTTTAAAGTCAAAATGCAATTCGTTGCATCTCCGTGAAATTCTCCTTCTTTAGAGACCTCATTTATAAAGAATAATTGCGTGTGAGAGCCGCAAAGGGAAAGTATACTACTGAAATAATAGGAGACGATAGTTATGCCCATTTAAATGTAATTTATATTTGTTAATGTTTTCTTATTTATAAAGTGCAACTGAGATCTTGCGTCATTTTACTTATCATTGAAAATGTTTTTCATATTTTTAGTTGAAATGTAATGACCAAATCAAGAAGGTTTTTGAGCAGAAACGAAAAAAAAGTAATATTATCCAGTTACTTTTAACGTTGATAAGAAATTTCTTAGAATTGCAAAAACACTATCAATTCGTTTTTGACTCTTGTTAGACGGACAATTCAACCTTGGTTTAGACATCAACAGTTATTCAATATGAAAAAACAAATATAGAATATATTTTACCATTTATTTATAATAATACAAAGACATTCATTTCTAACATTTACCTTAAAACATTTTAGCAATATAACATCATTAGTTAACGTATTTTCAAGTTGTAATGGCAATCATCGTAATTTGGGCGGTAATAATTTTAATTTTTGTCATTCGCTTCTTCTGTTTGAAGAATAATACCCGCCACCCTTTCAGTGTATCACTTTCGCGCCAACATCTTTGCCGGCGATTCTTCTAATATTTTATTCTTGAAAGAAAATGACTCGTGTATTGGTTATATCGCTCACCTTCCAATTTGAGTTCCAGAGCTGACATAACGTGTCTCTGTGGACATTCTGAGTCTCAGAAGCTTTTTTTCGAAGTTTTCCATTTCCTCATCAACAATCACTTAAACATTTCCGCCAATATCACCATCTACTACACTTATAACATACCATTCGTCCCAAGTATTGCCAAAACGACATAGATACTGAGGTTCATATTGATGATTATTCGTAAAATTATTATCGGAAAGTTAGCTATTATGTAACCGGGATGCTTTACGTGTTATGACGGGGCGGGGCAAACGGTAATCCACCTGTCAAGTTAGTCACTCCACAAAGCGCCGCGAGCCTTTGAATATCTGCGAATCAACTCTCTCGACTCCGCAATTCCTCTTTCGATTCTCAGGTTTCTTTCTTCCCTGACTCTCAGCCATGGCTCAACTCCTCCACAAAATTGATATTGAATGACGTCCCCATTCCACTTCCTGAAGGTATACGCCTCACGATCTGTGTTATTAATAATTCATTTCGGATCTGACCTTCATATCCCAGGCCTTTTTTGGTTATTATGTTTGTTCCGCTTCCTGTTTAAAAATAAATGTTGACTGGAAATGGCAGGTAACGTTGTGTTCTGGCTGGAGTTAAAGGGCATGCAGTGTCGTGTATTTTAACAAAATCTGGTTTAGTTTCCATCGAAGTTTTACAGTCATCCAATGTATCTCAAAGTTTTAAAATTATAATAAATTAACGTATATGTTATCACATCCAGAAAGTGTGGAAGGCGATCTTATCGTGTTTTAGGTTTTCTGAGATGTTATTGCATAGAGAAGCTTACAAGATGTTTGAATATTACAGTACTTATCATGGGCGTGAGAAAAAAATACTTTACGCAGTTTTTGTGACCGGATATTTAGGTTTCCAGCGCGCGCGGTTGCAATAGACGAACATTTACATAAAAACAATCACACATATTATGCGCGCAGGTTTTCTTGATCCTCCATATCCCAGTTCTGGCTAAGCTTGGCCCAGCACAGTTCGCTAGAAAATACGAGCTCCACTTCGAACGACGCGGCTCAGTTTGTAGCGCAGCCCACCTTCGTCTTTTACAATGCGGACTTCTCAGTCTTCGCTCTCTCTCTCTCTCTTTCTAACGAACTTCGCTCTCTCTCTTTCTAACGAACTGTGGCGAGCGGCGCTCCTTGTTACTACTAATACTAATAACTACTAATGCTTATAACTACTAATTATTTCGTCATAATTGAAAAAAAACAACCTTTGTTTTCACTGTTGTGTAGTCCACGATGCGCCATTGCGCTGAGTTTTATATATAAGCTTTATTCTACAACTGGGCAGATGTTGACCGGTGGCAGAATGCACAAACATAAAAGAACATTTACAATTACAAAACACAATTACAAATAAAACAGTATATAAAAACTGAATATAAAAAACAAATTATCTCAGTCATTACCTAGAACATGCAAATGCATTTACATACATATACAACAAATGAAACTAACATTTATGTAAATAAACTTACATATTACACAAATATTCCTACCTACAAACCTACACGCTTACATACATATCATACAAAGACCTAGGAACCCGGAACCACCTTTGGGTGTACGGACGGGAAATACCGGAATAAACCGGAAAGCGAATGGGGCCTTGAAAGACAGAGAGGTGGACAGTAGGCCCCTCACACGCTTTTCTGTCGCTGAAGTTGACAGTACTGCAGCACTGCACGTAGACGTAACGCTCCTCTCTCCGCATGCTCTGCTGCGGCTGTGGTGCATCAAGAAAAAGAGCGCGATTAGTCCACACAAATACTCACATAATATACTCGCATACACAGTCGCTAATTCACTCCTGTATAATAGATGTACTGCCTGCCAGTATTCCAAAACCAGTCCATTCTACCTGCGAGTAATACGGTCGTATCGGCATTTTGAGAAATACTGGCGTGGGTGGCGCTGCGTGCGGGGAGTGGAGAGAGTGGAGGCGAGCGGTGGGGGGGGGGCGACCTATCCATCGCGCGCGCGTCCACGAAGGAATAATTGAGCGGCGGAGGCCATTTGCGTCGGCGGGCGGCGCGGAGCGGAGCGCAGCCACGCTTTCCATCAGGCGGGGCGGGACACTGGGCGGGGCGACGAGGGTGAGGTGGAGAGGTCGGGGCGGCGGGGAGGAGGGACGGAAAGGGCGGTGTGAAGGGGGGCGGAGGAGGCGGTGCGACCCTTTCCATCAGGCACGGCGGGGCGGAGAGGAGGGGCTGGGGGGGTGGAAGCGGAGCGGAGGGGCCGGGGGGAGGGCGGAGAGGGTGTGGCGGAGCGTGAGGTGGAGAGGGAGGGGCGGGGCGGCGCGGCGCTTTCCATCAGGCGCGGCGGGGCAGGGCGAGGCAGCGAGGCGGGCAGCGGGGCGAGGTGCAGGGGGTGAGTGAGCGGGGCGGTGCGGGGCAGCGGGGTGGGGCAGACGGGCGGGGAAGCGGGGTGGAGGGGAGGGGAGGATGGGCCGGGGCGGGGGTCGGAGAGGGGCGGAGAGGGTGAGGCGGAGCGGTGGGGTGGAGAGGGGGGGCAGCGCGGCGCTTTCCATCAGACGCGGCGGGGCGGGGCGAGGCAGAGGGGCGGGGAAGCGGGGCGGAGGGGGCAGGGAGGAGAGGTTGGAGAGGGTGGAGCGGAATGGGGAGGGGCGGGGAGATAGGGGTGGTGGAGGAGGTAGAGGAGGAGGGCCAGGGCGGCTCGGGGCTTTCCATCAGGCGCGGCGGGGGCGAGGCGGCGTTCGCCCGCGCAGCCTAATTGGGGAGGCGGGCGCACTGTCCACCTCTCTTTCTCTTTCAGGGCCCCATTCGCTTTCCGGTTTATTCTGCTATTTCCCGTCCGTGCATCTAAAGGTGGTTCCGGCGTTCGGCACGAACTTTCGCTGCTGTTTTTGTTTTCCAAAATAAACATTCTGTGTACATGTTACAAACATCGGTTGAAACAACGTAGTATCTATTGAAACTATTTTACTTCCATCGTTTGTAAACTTACGAATGATCTCCTGTTATGTACTTCGTTACCTTCTCCATCATTTCATCCATTTATTGAAATGTCGCTCATCCTATTTCCTCCCCTTCGTTTTCATTTCTAATCTTCCGTGATTCTCATGACTCCCTCACAAGTGAGTTCACGCAGGAAAAATTATAGAGCCATTTGGTCGTACTGCCTTCTAACGGGATGGCTCCTGGACAGCTTGTGTACTTGTGTATGAATGTCTTACATAACAAGCAATTACTTTATAAAAAAAACTAGATCATTTACAAAACGATATTTGGTATACATGTTCAGATGAAAACATAGCAAGACCGAACAGAAGTGCATTTGAAGAGCTTTGAGCAATAACATGCTACGCCACATTTCTGACGAAATTGAGATATTAGTGTATTTCGAAGCCCCGTATATGTATTTAGATGTTGAGTTTTTATTTTAAAGATTCGCCGCAAGATAGCAGTGTAATTCATAAATTAATGTTCCTTATCCCAATGTGTAGAATGCAATGTCTAAACCTTTCCCCTCCTTTCTTCTCGAGACTTACGTATAGTGCCATGTTATTGCCCCAAGGTTATCTGTAAACCGCCGCAAAGTGAAGGCGAGCGTCCTCTGTTTGTGCCGCTCCCGCACCGCGAATTCCATGGGACAAGGGGATGTCTGGCTATCTCGGAGACGGAACTTAACTCTTAAGCGTGCGCGTCAAATTTTGGAACATAAGTGGACGCGCGGCCCACGGAGTGCGCCAAGCACATTTCTGTTTTTTTCTGCAACTATATTGTGATATTTGTGTTTCAATTTATGACACATACCATCACAGTCAATTATTAAAAGCACAGTCAATTCATTACAACCCACTTCTTTCTCCTCTTCGTATTCGAGCAAAAGTTTTGTAATACGGCATGTTTCTCTGTCAATATCGCCCCTGGAACGAAAAGTTATTGTTTCTCAAAAGAATACGATTTGAATTTACTAGTTTTTGTACAGTGAGTATAAAAATATTCTTTTCGTCAACGTGGAGAGATCAAAGTTCTTAACAGAGGAATAATTTGAGACTCTTCATAACTCTACTCGCCCACATTTACTCTATACAACTCGCGACGCACAGTATGCAACAGACGGTCCGTCGATGACTGATCGGCCAATAAATCAACCCAGGATTTAGTGAGGACAACGAAACTTCACACGCGGGAAGCCAGGACTACACTGCACCATCCTACGTCCTGCACCATCATCGTACTTGCGCCTTCGCCCGCCCGCCTCAAACACACACCCGACCGCACGCATGCACGCACGCACTATACGTACGGAACTAATAACTACAGTAGATGACATGCCCGGAAACGCTAAATAATTCATTCAGTTCATTCCAGTCGGTGCTACAGCGCTTGTCTCCGCTGCTCGACAATGGATCTGACTGCGTCGCCTTTGTCGCTTGCTACACCATTTACTTGTATTTCACTAAAAAGCGTGTAAAAGAGAAAAAACGCAAAAAAATAATAAAAAAAATATCCACCTGTGTTACGCGAGAATAACAATTTCCTCTCTGGAAATATTATGTACTGAGAATAATTAATGGCGCGAAAAAAAGTGTAAACAGAGAACATTACATACCTCTTCAAAACATGAATATATGTTAATAAACACTCAGAATTCGCGCGTCCTATGCACGAAACTTTACTTGTATTTCCAACAGAGGATATACAATGCAATGGCTTTGGAAATAAGAACAAATAACTGGTGTTTTCATTAATCCGATGAGAATTATTTTCTTGATATCTCACCTGCACATCTTACGCGCATCTTTATGGTCACGTTGCCTCTCCGCTTTCATTATTACGTTTTCGAACAATTGCGTTTTTCCATTCATCCTCTCGTCCATTATATGTTTTCCCTTTTTCTTTTCTTCAGTACTTCTGGCACACTCTTCGTGGTCGTCTCGTGTCTCATCCGCAAGATCTGCTGTTCACCCTTATCCTGGGAGACGTCACGTGCAATTGAATTCTTCTACATGTCTGTGTGACTCTGTCTTATGAAACTTTTCAGATAAAAAAATAAAAAAATGCATTGTTGATTGCCAACACTGACTGTTTTTCTTGTGTTTAATATTAAGCTTCATGTACATTATTTGTTCATTTTAATACTTCCCCTACGATGTTTTGAAATCCAAATTTATGTTCTCTGCTATATGTTGTATCTCCTGTAACGTATTTTGAAAATTCTCCGCTCCCCTCTTCCTAAAAACGTTTTTAAATGATTGATTGCATTGTTCTCATTGTAACAGCCATTCTACACGTGCTTTGCAGGGTATTCTGTACATATGTATGTATTAGTTTTACAGAATATTTTTTGTTTTATCTTTATTTGAATTGGTGAGTCTCCACGTATACATTTTTTTATTATATCGAGTACTAGTCTTTATTATTTATTAGATTAACATTCTCAGTACAATAATTTTATAACTACTTATTCATACTCTTGCCAATGTTTGGATTATATCTCCTTTTCTTTACTGTTTATAGCCTCCAGATAGGGAAAAATATACCCAGAAACGTTGCTATTTACACTTTCATCTTTGTACGTGGAAAACTGAATTAAAACATGTTTGTCTGTTGTGAATAATCTGTGGCCAGATTCATTTAATAATATAAACATCTCAGATGCTTATTACGAGAACGCGATATCAAAACTTGATGTGAGATGTGAGACGGTGGGTGCCTGTATTTGGTAAAACGGATGTAACGATTCTTCGATCAATTATCGGTATCGAATATTGTGCACACAAATACCCTTTCCTCCATCCTACTCTTATATCTTCTTGTAGTCTGTTTTCTCTCGTTCTTACTGTTTCTTTCCTCCGGATCTTCCCCCGTCTTTCGTCAGTCGCCTCGAACAAGTGCGGATCTTCGGAGGCGAAGACAGCCTGCCAGCTGGCAGAGCGGTGGCGGCGGGAAGAGGGTCGGCGGGGAGAAGGAGGGTGGGGAGAGAGAGGGGAAGATGAAGGGGCGGGAGATGAAGGGTCGGGGAGAGGAAGGGGCGGGGAGAGGAAGGGACGGGGAGAGGAAGGGGCGGGGAGAGGAAGGGGCGGGGAGAGGAAGGGGCGGGGAGATGAAGGGGCGGGGAGAGGAAGGGGCGGGGAGAGGAAGGGGCGGGGAGAGGAAGGGGCGGGGAGATGAAGGTGCGGGGAGAGGAAGGGGCGGGGAGAGGAAGGTGCGGGGAGAGGAAGGGGCGGGGAGAGGAAGGGGCGGGGAGAGGAAGGGGCGGGGCGGGAAGAGGAAGGGGCGGGGCGGGAAGAGGAAGGGGCGGGGCGGGAAGAGGAAGGGGCGGGGCGGGAAGAGGAAGGGGCGGGGCGGGGAGGGAAGGGCGGGGCGGGGAGGGAAGGGCGGGGTGGGGCGCTGGGAGATAAGGCCAGCCGCGCGCGAGCAGGCCGCGCGTGCGTTTACTGCCCCAAAACAAGCGATTCCGCGCGCGTTTATGGGCGCAGGCGGCCAGTGCGGCGGCGGCGGCGTAAAGACCCCGACCCTGCACGCGCGCCCATGCTCTCCGGCTGCCCCTCCCCTTCCCTATTTGCTCCCGTCCCCCGACCCTCCCCGCTCGCTGTTTCACTGCAGTACCCCATGCCCCGGCCTCGGATCCTCCCTCCAGGTCCTCACTTCGGGTGCCCTCTGCGAGTCCCCGCTGCGAGTCCCCGCTGCGAGTCCCCGCTGCGAGTCCCCGCTGCGAGTCCCCGCTGCGAGTCCCCGCTGCGAGTCCCCGCTGCGAGTCCCCGCTGCGAGTCCCCGCTGCGAGTCCCCGCTGCGAGTCCCCGCTGCGAGTCCCCGCTGCGAGTCCCCGCTGCGAGTCCCCGCTGCGAGTCCCCGCTGCGAGTCCCCGCTGCGAGTCCCCGCTGCGAGTCCCCGCTGCGAGTCCCCGCTGCGAGTCCCCGCTGCGAGTCCCCGCTGCGAGTCCCCGCTGCGAGTCCCCGCTGCGAGTCCCCGCTGCGAGTCCCCGCTGCGAGTCCCCGCTGCGAGTCCCCGCTGCGAGTCCCCGCTGCGAGTCCCCGCTCCCAACCCACATTTCAACTCAGCGCGTTTTCTCTCGGACGGCTGATCCCACGTCCGCGTTTTTTACTATCAGGCCATCCATCTTCTCTTGCGTATGCACAAGAGAGCTCATGCAAACTGTTCCAACAACGAAGTCATTGCTTTCACCTTGCATTGCACTCTATTCCTCTCATCGCTCTTACCATTTGTGTTTTACTATCCATATACAGCAACATTACATTTCAGTGTAGATAAACTACGAGAGATCTCAAAGAATGAAATACCTAGTATGATGTGACATCTTTTCGTTTTGGAATATCAATAAAACTGCTCGACAATTTTCTCACATCTGTATTTTCTCATTGGTACATCTTTACTCGTTTTCGCTTGAGGTTTACCAATCTGCCAGAAGTTATTACGCGATCAATATGTATTAGAATAACTGAAACCAAAATACCTCCGTTTTATAATCAGAGAACACCTTTATTACGTTTTATTTCTGTTGGTAAAAAGTTCGTTAAATTTTAGCGTTCATGTGCAGGATTCTTTGCGTGCTGTAAAATCATAGAAATATGTACCAACAAGTGGAAGAGTAAAGTAAGGTGTGAACTTTTGATAAATCACGTTAAACGAAGACTCGTACAGGCCATATGTCAAAATACAAATACGCCTGCTCATTGAAAATATATTGTTTCCGATTGCACTTTTTCAGGAGCTCATGTTTTAAGTTTCATCGCATATCTCCAAATATTGAATATATGATTATCTTATTACTGAACGCACAAAAATCAGTTACAATATTTAATTTGATTGAAAATTTGAATAAAGTAGTGATTGATATTTTCAGATCTTTAATAATGACACTCTTCAAGTATATAGAGCTTTGACTGATATCAGGGTACCCTAGAACTGAAGCAAAACATTATCTTTTTTATTGGATACAAGAAAATAATACATTCTAGTAGAGATACATTAGGCGACGCCTTCTATCCAATGTTCCCTTCTCTAGAGTAAACTATACGCCAAGAAAAGTGTGTAGGGGGAGCAGTACGTAAGATCCGGGTCACACGTCCCTCATCTCGAAGCTACGAGTTCAAGAGCGAGACTAGGAAAACGAAGGAATCGTTCATATGTGACTAATAGAAGTTACTTATCTACAGACACAATAATCCACGAGCCGACCTTAATGACCGAGGTGGCTAAGAGCGCGTGCCGACTCAGCATTTCGGGGGTCCGGGTTCGAGCCTTGCCTTGGAGCGTGGTTATTTGTCCCTTGCCTCTGGTGCGTGTATTGTCGCGAATGGCCTTGCGTTCCTATGACGCAGATCTTAGGAGTCCGCAAGAATGTTAGAGACTAGTGCATGGTCGAATACGCGACTCGTCGGGACGTAAATGGTAATCGGGACGTAAATGGCTGGATAATACCCTAGCAAAAGAAGTAATCCATGAAATATCATCAGCCTTTTGAATCTCTCTAGCCCCTCCCCATCTCGTTACCTTTACTATATTGAGATTGATGTAGATTCTTCCTGTTGATCCTGGTACATGATTAGAAGAGTAGATGGTACGAATAAATATGTATTTTTGACTATAAAGGATCAATCAATGTTGATTCCAGGAATTAATTCCTGGAATCAACATTGATTGATTCTTTATGGTCGAAGATACATATATATTCGTACCATCTACGCATCTACCTTCACTATATTTACGCCTTTTTTCCTGTTCACACTACCTCTACACCCTTGTGACACCCGCTCGCCCCGCACCGTCAGATCCTTCCCCACCCTTCCCCACCCCGGTCCCCCACTTCCGTATTCCCACCCCGCGCCGTGCCTGTGGGAAAGGCGCCATGAAACGCACGCCCACGTAATGGGCCTGTAAATTCCGAACGGTTACCGCCGTTGCCTCCCGGCCCCCTCCCACCGCCCTCTCACAGTTATGAGGCAAAAAAACGTAAAGATAAAGCAACGCGAGTTTCGAAACAAGATAGCAGCGCCCGCTCGCCCATCCACGCGGGATCTTCGCGTTGACGGCGTCAGGCACCTGCGACGACACTGCAACTGGCGGCTTCAGACTGCACTGGAGCCCTCCACCGAAGATATACTAATTACTTAATTCTTGGAGTTGTTTTCTGGCTTAGAAATATTATTTAAATTGAATAATCTATATATTTAAAACAGGATGTTGGTATGTATTGGTATGTATATAAGAGCAAAACTCAAACACCGTTGGACCGATCTCCATGAAAGTTGGCACTTGTACGTGTTTTTTCACCAAGAAGGTTTATGTGCTGTTAATTCTGTTGCTGTAACTCCATGTGCTGTAACTCCACTACATGACGCTGTAGAACAAAACAAAATATTCACGTCAAATGCAACCTGCCACATACTCGGCAGCATTTTGAATCTATATCGTTAAATAACTCCTAAAAGAGACGTTCTAGGGCCTTAAAAACTAAACTTTGAGGACAAAGGCCTCAAAGAAACGTTTTCCACACCGTAATCTACAGAATGAACTCTTTCTGAACATTCTATTGCATTTTTGCTGGTACTGCGCTTCCCGATATTACCTCACCAGCTCAGAGAGGTGCAGAATCTGCAAGTAAATGTGAATGAGAGGGACAGATAGCGGCAGAGACAGAGACAGACAGGGACAGGGTGAGGGAGGGAGGGACAGTGAGAAACGGGATTTGGGAGGGGAAAGAGGGAGATGAAGGGCAGAACAACGTCTGCCGGGTTTTCCTAGTTCATTATAAAAAATATTATTTCCCTTGGATATTTTCTGCAGATTCATTATGTTTCTCACGATTTTTACCTCTTCTTTCATAGGGATTTGCTTCACGCAGAAGTACTAATGTGAAATAATACTACAAATCAAATTGTTTGCTGCTTCTAAAGAACTAATTCGGAATAAATACACTGAAGATCCAGCTGTGGATTGTCTTTTGTGACAATTAATGGGGAAAATTTTCCAAACATATCGCTTTTGAGTAAGAACTTTTGAAAGAAAATATACTAGCATTTAGTAACACGTATAACACAGACCAAGTAACTGGATAGTATGGAAGATAATACAAGATAGTATGGAACTGGGTAGTATGGAAGAGAGACAAAATGAACACCACAATGATTTAAAAATAAAAAAGCAGCGGATCCGGGATTGGTAAGCATCGAATTGCTGAAGCATGGCTCTAAATTATTATTGGAATTTCTTACCCAAGTATTCATTAGATGGTTAATGGAAAAATAAATTACCAAAGAATTTCAGAGGAGAGACCTCTAACATCTGAAAGGAATGTGATAGGAGAAAATTAGATAAGTATAACTGTCCTTAGTAGGATTGGCCGAGTATATGGGAAAATATTGAAAATCCGACTGGAAAGAGACCTTTCTGACGTCGAGGAACAGAGTGGCTCTCGAGTAGGACGCTTATATTTTGATAACATTTTTAGTGTTAAGTAACCGACAAATGTCTAGGCCATAACTTGGAAACACACCTTGTGTTTATAAATCTGCGTAAGGCCTACGACACTGTCCCATTATCTAACCTATGCAAGGGAATGAAGAAATAAAGAGTGAAATGTGAATACCTAATTAATTACAGCCGTTAAAGATTTGTACAGTGGCAATAGGAGTCAAGACAAGTATGGAAAAACGTTTCACATTTCCAGGAAATAAATGCTCACGACAGGGAAGCTGTGTAGCCCTGCTTTGTTTAAATTACATTTGAATGAAGTCCTGAGAAGATGGAGGAATAAATTCTCTACATACACTGTGGAAATTAAGTGAAGAGTACTCAGAATGGGAATTAGAAGTAAACCTTAACAAGACAAAGCAAATAGGTGAAAGAGAGAGTGATAAAGGTCTGAAATTGGATTATATTTCGAGAGTAAAACCGTGTCAAAATTGTACATAACTAGGAATAAAAATGGAACTAAATGGAGTCAACACTCAAGATATAAAAAACAGAAATGGGAAAGTTAGTGTGTCTATAAGACACCTTTAGCCGATGATATGAAAAAATTAAAATGAAGACCTTTACGTAGTGATACACAGCGAGAAGGTGAAAGAGTACTGGAGGAAGAAGAAAGAAGGACGAAGGAAGAAGCAATGAAATTGGTGCGTGGTCCCTAGATGACCCAAACGAAAGAAGAAAAAGACGTTTACTTACATGGTATGCATGGTGTTAGCCCCATCCGGGTTTGTGGTACTGTCCCCGATACCGTAGATTTGTTAAAACGATAGAATTTCACAGTTTTTAGCCTTCTTGATTTCAAAGTCTCTGGACGTGTGTTTGGGGGAGGGGCAGCGGCTAGGATGGTGGAAGGGGAGGGTCCGGCCTATTCCGCTGCCCTCGCTTCCGTAAGAGCTGAAGAATTTTACGGTGTTTGGCACTTTGCATTTAAAACGTATTTATTGTAGCCGTTCAGGAATTGATTAATATAAAGTGTATGCGGAAGGGACGAGGGACAGGGAAACGTATGATTATTTATTGCTCCAGCTCCCGTACTAAGGGGCAATGATGTTTGCACAATTTGTTATGAAACTTCGTGTGTCTCCTAGTAACCTGCACTAATCTTGAAGCTCTTAGAAATTGCACTAATTACTTATGAAGTTTGAACCAAGTTAAAGCTCAATAGCGTCTAATCTGACCGTCTTATGCGTGACATACACATCCATCCACACACACATCCATCCATTTACACACACTTCCATACAAACGTCATGGTAAAAAAAGCACTTTCCACTTCAGGTACTCTCAAAACGAAATTTACAACCATATCTCAACTTCGATTTTTCTTAATCATGTTCAATATTTTACTTCTTTTTCACATATAACAAGTAAAAGAAAACACCAACAATAAGACGGAAAATTGTAATATATAGCAAGTTCAGGCAACTTTAAATATGAGAGTTTGCCCATATCACGATATTATTATGTAACTTTCGAAAGACTGTTTGGATTCACAACATTGCTCACCGACTCTAAAAGTAGAAATATACGTAAATATTTCTTCTAAACATTGAGCTAAAGTTGACTCTAATATTTCTTTATTATTGCAGAAATTCCAACATGGAACGTTGCTAAGTAATCTTCCGTTGGTGTATCTTCTCTTTTACGAGTACCTGGCTTGCGGAGATCATACGCTCTTTTTATAGCCGAGATACGAGGATCACAACTTGTGACGTATTTACATTCGGGAAATAACCGGGCGCGTTTTGCTTCCTTCAGCAGTTTAATTAAAGCGGAGAGCCCGTGTAATGGAAGGGGCGGGGACGCGCGCTCCGCTCCTCTCCGCTCCGCTCCACTCCACTCCACTCCACTCCACTCCATGCCACTCCACTCCGCGAGCGGACGAGGAGTGGAAGGAGGAGAGGGGAGGGGATGGGGCGGACGGGGAGGAGGATGGGGAGGAGATGAAACGCGCGAACGAAGCGAGATAAACTGGGGTATATATATATATATATATATATATATATATATATATATATATATATATATATATCAATCACTTGGTCCATCATTTAAAATACGGAAAATGTTACAAATAAATATTTATAATTGAATAGTTACCCCGAATAGAGATCTAACCCACAAAAGGAAAAGTTTTCAGGAAAGAGAAAAAACTCTAATTAGTGTAAATTAATTTATTTCTTTAAAAAACTTGCATCCAACAATATATTATGAATTGTGAATCACTGTAAGTCACATTTTTGTCAACGCATTATCGCTTATAACATACTCGCATCGATCTAACATCTTGCTGCAGAGAGATCACTAGTCGCCAAAAGGAAAACTTTACCTACGAATATACTTTGGAATGGCCTGTGTACCCTCAGAATCGAGGGGGCTGTGTATTACGTCCAATAGATCACTATTCCACTGAAATCTCAGTTTTCGACTTTGTGTGGGTTAGATCTGTATTCGGGGTAACTATTCAATTATAAATTATAAATATTATTATATATTATAAATAATTATTTATTTACTTGTCACCTGATGATGGAAACCAGGTGTTTCTGAAACTTTGTGTGAAATTTGTATTCTTTTTAATATATAAACTGTTATTAGAAACATTTTCTGTCTTTTAAATGATGGAGCAACTGATTGATATATATTAAAAATATAGACAGAAACGGAAAATATTAATTATAAATTGGAGAAAGTGGATAGATCCTGAGAGTAAGCGATTGGAGACGAGTAGAAAATACGTTCAAGTGGAGTGAGGGTGATGTCGACGAGGTCACATGACTATACATTGCACGAGCTTCTTTACTTTTGACGAGTCCCTAGGTGGGACATTTAGAAGTTAAGATTGTAGTGTTTTTGTTTTGGCTTTTATCAAGGTGTCTGGGTTTGATTTCCTTCACTAGAGAGCGATATTCAAGGAAGAGACGAAACGTGCGGCAGAAGCTGGAGAAACTGAATGGATTCTGAGAGGAAACAGATTGGAGGCGAGTATTGTGAACAAGAAAAAAAATACACTCAAGTCAAGAGAGGGTGAAGTTGAGTGGGGTTTCAATAGAAATTTCAATGTTCATGTCGAGATTTTTTTTATTTTTTGACGTGTCCGTGTCCTATGTCATTTGCAAGTCCAGATTGTGGTATTTTTGTCTGTTATCAAGGTGCCTGGGTTTGATTTACTTTACTTGAGAGTGGTATTCAAGGAGGAGACGAAACGTGTGGTAGGAGCTGGAGAAACTATGGATACTGATAGGAAACCGTTTGGAGACGAGTATTGTGAACAAGAAAAAAAATACACTCAAGTGAAGTAAGGGTGAAGTGGAGTGGGGTTTCAATAACAATTTCAATGCGTTTATCTCGAGATTTTTTATTTTTATTTTTTGACTTGTCCGTGTGGCCTGTCATTTGCAAGTTCAGATTTTAGTGTTTTGTTCTCTGTTATCAAGGTATCTGTTATCAAGGTGTCTGAGTTTGAATTACTTCATTTCAAAGCGATATTCGAGAAAAATTGTTTTCATTTTTGGTAGAGAAGTTATAGTTCTAAAATGACTATTAGACTGAAAGGTAGAATTTCATTTCTTTGGCGTTGTCAATTTCGTGTTTGGCACACTGTGTGGTTTATTTCTTTTTTGTATAATGGTCTTCTAATTATGTGTTCCGTTCACGACAGAATAATTCTTATTTGCTTAAATCCAGGTCGGCCAAATTATTTCATTCAGATAACTTAACAAATCTCCAATTTATTAATTTTCGTAATACTATTTATCGCTTTACTAACGAGTTTATCCAGAAATATGTTATGACAGGTTGCTCCTAGTTGAAGTTAAGGCACGGCGGGAATAAGAGAAATGTTTTAGGATTGTATGATGAACGAGTGAGTCCGTTTATGGCGCAGAATGTTGGTTCAAGATTGGGCCCAACAACCGGACCAACTAACAAATCGATCAAACACCTGAAATGACCTTTCTTTTTGCATTTAGTTTGGATTTGCACAACACGATTTGCAATGATGACAATTAATTATTCAAACGTTTTGAAAATTATAAGTTCAAAAACTGGATATTTTTTTACTTAAGCCGTATTAAAAATATTTTAACCATTTTGGTTAATGGTTAGGGAAGAATTGAAAAATTATCTTAAAAGTTTTCTATTAGTTCAGAAAGGTTGATTCTTCTATGTAAATAGTTGTTCACACTAGAACGACCGACGGCGTCATTTTGACTGCTACAACATATTCAAGTAATGTCATATTTTTTAAAATGAACAGTATACTATTGTGATCACTTTACTTTAAATGTATTTATGATTTAAAGTATATGCGAAATTTTCGAAAATATTCATCCACTCGATATTGTTTTATCGATAGATTCATCTTAATCGCCGGACAGCCGTCAAATTGCCTCCCAATAGCTACTAAACTGTGCGCTCTGTGCGTCGAATTGTTTTGTGTGTATCATCTTATCTCTCTTCCGAGAAACCATGAATATTCTCTTTTAAACGAAGATTTGTGCAACAAAGTATTAGTGTTCATCGTATCTAAAGTGTCTACGTTGAAAGTCGGTGAAGGAATGAAACGGAGCTGTTATCATATGCTCAAAGGCAACTCACGAGTGAGGAGTCAGAATTCTCGTAATTATTTTGATGTCAATTGCATATATTCTTCTGATTACTGTAATCAATCAATAAAATGTTAACTGAAGTATGTATATTTATTTGAGACGTAATATACAGGTGTCAGAGGAGGAAACGTCGAAACTTCGAAAATAAGCTCTTACGACAATTCTAAGCATACTATGTCTAAAAAGCTACGTGGATATTCCGAATGGTTGGACCGCAATGAGCACTGAAAATTTGGTTTGAAAAATTGATTTCTAGGCAAAAATTTGCATTACGGAAGCATAGAAACACTCCAGAAACATGTAAATCGTTTATTTACAAAAGAAATGAATATATTCGCTAAGACATAAAAATTAAGCGAGAAATAAAAAAGCAGGCGAATTGTGTAAATTGGGTGTTTTTTTTATTTCTCGCTTAATTTTTCTGTCTGAACAAATATATTCATTTCTTTTGTAAATCATAACCAATTTACATGTTTCTGGACTGTTTCTATGCTTCTATAATGCAAATTTTTGCAAATAAATCAATTTTTCAAACCAACTTTTGAGTGCATGTTGCGGCTCAACCATTCGGAATATCCACATAGTTTATTAGATAAAATATGCTTAGAATTGTCGTAAGAGCTTATTTTCGATGTTTTTACGTTCCTCCCCGGATACCCTGTATATTTACATGAGTTATCAAAATGACGGCTCGCGGGCATTCTCGGGAAATTCTGTTGTTATTCAAAATTATTTAACCACCGATAAAAGTGTATCACTATGCATCAAATTAATATAGACCGATTTGCGTCTTAAGTGAAAGTTCCTTCCGAAAGGAACATTTTGTGGGGCGGCGTGCCCGGGGGTTACTCCACGCGAGGGCTGCGCTTCCGCTGGGCTGCTGGCGCGGTGGTCGTGTGACGGAAGCGGCAATGGAAGGCTGACCTCTGGTGCGCGATGAAAGCCGGAGGCGGCGGGGTGGGGGGGGCGGAGCGGAAGAGGTAAACCGGAAGCGCTGTCTCGCAAGAAAGCGACAGCTGCCTGGCCCGCGACGGCGCCCCACCCCCGCGCCCCGCTTCCGCTCGCGCCTACACCCCCTCGCCCACCCCGCCCTCGCCATCATATCACCTTCATCGTCGCCTTTCACTCCGCCCCCACCTCCGCCTTGAACCACGCCTCCGTGTTCCACCGCCCCGCCCCGCCTCGCCTTCGCCCCTCGCCCTCATCTCTCGCTCTGCCCCTCCGCCCTCGCCCTGCCCTTGCCCCGCCCCAGCCCTCGCCCTCGCCTCGCTTTCACTTTCTCCTTTCACCGCGCCCTCGCCCTCACCTCGCTTCACCTTCAACTTTGCTCTCACCCTCGCCCTCACGTCACTTTCACCTTCAAATTTGCTCTCACCCTCGCCCTCACCTCGTTTTCACCTTCAATTTTGCTCTCGCCCTCACCTCACTTTCACCTTCAACTTTCCTCTCACCTTGGCCCTCACCTCACTTTCACCTTTCCCTTTAACCCCACTCACACCCCATCCTCGCCCTCACCCTCACCTCACATTCATCTTTGCTTTTCGCCCCGCCCTCACCCGATCCTCACCCTTGCCCTCACCTCACTTTCGTCTTCGCCTCGCCTTTAACCCCGCCCTGCCCCCTTTAACCCTCCCGTCCGGGCTCACCCTCATCCTCACCAAACTTTCACCTTCACCTTGAACCCCAATATCACCCCATACTCGCCCTCGCGCAACCTTCACCTTTAATCCCACCCTACCTCCATCCCCGCCCTCACCCCATCTCACCTTCACCTTCGCCTTAAACCCCGCCCTCACCCCCCACCCTCGGCCTCACCCGCGTCCCCACCGTGGCCCTCTCTCCCGTCAGCCGGAAATGGAAACAATTCGCGCTCGCCCCGCGCGGGCAGACGGCTCCATCGTACGCACCCCTCCGCCCCCTCCGCCACCCCTCCGCCCCCCTTCGCCACTCCTCCACCTCGGCGGCCGGCCACCGGGCGGTCGCGCGCGCTCTAACGAGCAATTTATAAGTCGCGCGCGCGGGGGCGAGGAGGGGGCGGGCGGCAGGAAATAGAATAAGGAGCCGCCCGGGGGGGCGGGGCGTGGCGGGGCGGGTCATGCGATATGAAATACGCGCGCGCGATAGCGGTCACGCCACGCGCCGGCGGAGGCTATTCCGGGCCCTCACCTGCGCCGCCCGCGTTTGTTTCCTCCGAGGCGAGGCGAGGCGGCGGAGGGCGGCGCTCGTAAAGAGGCGATTTTATTTCGCGCTCCTTGGCGGCGCAAGAGGAGATTTATCCGCCGCCTCGCCGCGCGTCGCCCGGGCGGGCGGGGGCGGGGCGGGGAGAGGCCCCCGCCGCCGAATTTAGAGGGCCCCGCCGCCGCCGCATGTGCAAGGAAGCGGGAGGGAGAGGTGGGCGGGGAGAGAAGGGCGGTGGTGCAGATGTGAAGGAGTATGTAAAAAAGAGGAGGAAAAGTGGATGGTAAAGTTAAAGGTGGAGATGGAGTTAAGGATGGCGGTGGAGTTAAGGATGGCGGTGGAGGTAAAGGTGGCGGTGAAGGTAAGGTGGCGGTGGAGGTAAAGGTGGCGGTGGAGGTAAAGGTGGCGGTGGAGGTAAAGGTGGCGGTGGAGGTAAAGGTGGCGGTGGAGGTAAAGGTGGAGGTGGATGTAAGGACGGCGGTGGAGGTAAGGACGGCGGTGGAGGTAAAGGTGGCGGTGGAGGTAAAGGTGGCGGTGGAGGTAAAGTTGGCGGTGGAGGTAAAGGTGGCGGTGGAGGTAAAGGTGGAGGTGGATGTAAGGACGGCGGTGGAGGTAAGGACGGCGGTGGAAGTAAAGATGGCGGTGGAGGTAAAGGTAAAGGAGGCGGTGGAGGTAAGGACGGCGGTGGAGGTATAGGTGGCGGTGGAGGTAAAGGTGGCGGTGGAGGTAAAGTGATAATCAAGTGTGGTGGTGTAACCAAAGGGGTCGTGGTGGAGTGGAAAAGGGGGGGGTTGAAGTCAGAAAGGGGTGGTGGTGATGGATCTAAAGGGATGGTGGTGGTGGGGCCAAAGGAGTGGTGATGGAGGAACCAATGTGATAGTGAAGTGGCGGAGGTGGGTGGTGGCGATGGATCTAAAGGGATGGTTGTGGTGGGGCCAAAGGAGGGGTGATGGAGGAACCAAAGGGATAGTGAAGTGGCGGAGGTGGGTGGTGGCTTGAAGATGGACGTGGCGGTGGAGTCTGGGGCTGAGCCTCAAAGGGTACGGATGTAGAATGAGGTGAGAAAAGAAGAGTATTGGTGGAATGAGTTGCGAGAAGTGGCGAGACGGAACGCAGGACAGCAGGCTCGGGACGAAGTGGGTATGGAGCGAGCCTTGAACGTGTACGCCTTGAGCAGGGAGTGGGGAGAGTCGGGAAGTGGCGTGGACGCGGTGTGGGGGCGGGGGTCGCCTGCGTTGCTGTCGTCCGGGAGCCGGGGACCTGTCCCATGCCACGCGCGGGCACCTGTCGGGAGGTCCTTAGAAGGACGCGACCCGGGGGCCAATTCTTCATTGGGCTGCACCACCCCGCCGCCTGAAGAGCTCCCACAGGTGCGGCGAAAACGCGTTTTTTTAATTAACTGCGCAAAACGTGTCTGAAATAAAATACATACAAATACACCGATTAAAAATAAAATGTATTTACAATACATCATTTTCCATGATAGCAGAACAAAGAAAAAACACTTAAACCTTTGCATATTAAAACAAATAAGTTTATTTAAATGGAATACCGATAATTAAGGTATGGATTGAGTAAACAAAACTCTGTTTGTTCTGTAATTCCTTCTGATTTTCCAAGATTTAATTGTATTTCTTTTAAAGTAATAGAAAATCGAAAATAACACGTGTCGTCGCATTAATGATTATACAAATTCATTTCAAATATTATAATTTTTCTGTCTTACTTTTTATAGATGAAATTTTTTAAATTATTTTTAATATTATGTTTTAATATAGTTCCTATACCAACTTAAATTTGATGTACGTAATAATGACAAAAAGGCAAATGAGATGATTGTAGAACGCACGTCGAATCTGTTCACGGTAACAGTCCAATTGTCTTTGTTTGGAAGTGAGTATTGCTAGAAAAAAAAATTCGCACGACAGATACGGATGCCAATTAATAGGGAAAGAACTGAAAGTTAGTTCGTTATAGAATTGATTGGATTTGTGTCTATTTCAGTCGTTTTTATACACCTCGTTACTGTTCGGTCTAGTTAGTTTTTGCAAGTACATGTTTTATGTATTCTTAATGGGGATAATCTTTTTGACCTTTAGATTGGCTGAGTTAGCTCATGGCACCGTATGATGCCTCTGCAGTGATTCTGCGGTCCTAGAGTTGGAGCCACGTCGATGAGGAATTTTTCCGTACCTGACAAATAGCCAAGTAGAGTTAATTCACTATCTCGAGGAGAATTCTATCAGCCTGCTCTGATCGGACGTTTTATGTACTTTCTACGATCCATATCAGGCAAATACCGAAGCAGTAGCGAAACAAACGTGCCCATGACGTCGTGCGATATTTCCTTCCTCTTCCATATCCTCATCTCTCATTTTTCATTTCTCTGTACACACACACACACACACACACATTCTACGGGTATACAATACATAATATGTTGGGAGACCATTCGAGAACTCAGGGCTTGTTCCGTTCGGTGAGCTATCCAATGGGCACTTAGTCGGCACCGGAGTTCAAGTTCCAGCAGTGGAGGAACTTGGAGGAACCACCATTTCTAGGGACACAAATGTTCTGGTCTAGTGACCATAAGAGCAGACGTTCCAAGAAACACCAACGAATCTATGAATCTTAACCCGTGGACATTTGTGGGGGGGTTACGAGACACTAGATCTGTGGCAAAACTTCGCAGTAAGCAACTCGGCGAGGGGTAGAGACCATGTGTAAAATTATGGGCAGTAATCCGCTCCTTACTTAAGATAGCTTTTCAACTTGTAATGTCATACAGCGGCCACTGTAAGTAATATTGGGGTGTAACGGTAACAACATATGGACACTCACAAACATCCATGCCCCGGGCGGGATTCGAACCCGCGACTCTTGAGGCACAAGGCAGCTGGGGCTTCAACCTTACCGACTTCGGCTATGGAGACCGGCTCAGCTTGTTATTGTCACAGTACGTTTCACTTACACTTGAAGGGCGAATAAATATGTTTGGTTTCTGCTTGTTCACCCGCTCCGCTGTTAGATGGCTTGCCGGCCATGCGTAATCTGTAATTTTAATTACGTCGTCCAGGCTTCGTGACCTGACCTCTTTGCCGCCCTCCTCCCCACCCCCTCGGTGTCACGTGATGTCCCCACCCCCTCTTCAGTACCCGGCTGCGCAGTTTCGGATTTTAATTGCCCCCTAACGTGTTCGTGATAGCAGCAATAACGATTCCAAACGATAATTTGTGAGGAAAGTGCTTTTCTTTTAACAATTTTCACGATCATTATTTCGGCCTCAGTTAAACGCTGCCGATGAAGAAATTTTATCTCCGGCCTTGTTTTAACGGTTCTGCTCTAATTCGCTGAAAAATGTCTGACGAAGTATGAAAGAGGAGAAAGCTTAATGGTTTGTGACCTGTAATCAAATTCTCGCCTCATTATTCATGTCTCGTAAATGAATTAACGCAATGAAGTAGATTCTCTCGTTTGGATGTCCAATCACTGAGATAACTCATTGCTGTAGTTGGTGCTGCAGTATCCGAACGCATGAGACGTTTTTATGTTTAAGGAACACTTTGCAATTTTGATGTACTGACTGCGAATCTTTTCTACCTCCTGGCTTTTGGTACTTCCAATACTATACGGAGGCAGTTACTTTCTTTGAACTCTGAAAATTAACAGAAAGTTTGCTCATATATAGAGGATGCAATAAAATATATTTTCTCATGTATTTCGGAAGCGTTTTGAAAATTCCATTTTATAAGCCACTAGAAAAATATTTTCTTTGTTAAAATAAATATTTTGCGACAAAGAGATGAAGAGCGCGCAGCGTGTGCTATTTAACATGTCCTCGGGGGTGCGCAGGTTTGACGACCAAAAATATTTTTCCTGCTACAAGCACCATGTAGCTGTTCTGAGCAACACGCATTGCAACTCCCATTCGTTACGAATTCATGCGATTCAGTGCAAAAGCAACACCAACGTTTTACACATGCTAAAGGACGAAAAAACAATCGTAAATGGTAGAATGTAAATCTTAAATGAAACAAACTCAAAAATTAAAAACAGCGGGAAGAAATCTGGAGAACCAGCTTCAAGTTACAAGTATTTTAGTGTTTCAGCAGACATTACCTTAAAATACAATTAATTAATATTTAACGTAATACTAAGAAAAATAAAATAATCTTAACATATTTTGGGAATCAGGTGTATAAAACGTAGTATCAACATTATTTTCAAAACAAATATACTCACAAAAGTTTGTAAGAAGTTTAATTATCATAAATAAACTACAGAATCCACAACATTTAAATTACATTCAGATTGTAAAAACAAATTCACATACCGAATTGTAAAAAATGTGAGAGAAAATATTTGTATTAGGTTTTATATAACTTATTTACATGGAATTTTTATATAATTTACATTAGTATTTTTCTATTATTTATATTTTGTTGTTATAATTAATCATAATTTAAAACTGAAGTCACTTTTCGTCTCCTTGTGAAAGCTGGTTATAGAAAAATATTGTTTAAAACAATTTCAAGTATGTATTTCATTATTGTATTTAGCTTTGTGGTTTAGAGACCCATTGTTAACTGGACAAAAAAATAATAGTACATTTTATGAACATTTTTAATTTTTCTTCAAACTCACATAATAAACAAATAAAAATCGTTCATTAAAAACAGTTTTAAATAATTAAAAATGTTAACTAAAATAATAACACTGACACCCAAGCGCATCCATTGATACGCTGCGATACAATTAAGCGACAACGCGAATGAATGAATCTGACCACATACATTAAAAACAAGCAATTAAAAAAAATCCAATCAAGCCGGCCCTTTCAAAAGGTTTCAACACATCTCATAAAACAAGAAAAAAGCAAATAACCTTCGAGACTAAGCAATTAGCTCATAATTCACATTGCATTTATAATAGCAAGTACTTAGCAAAAAAATACTTTTGCTTTCGTACTTTTATTTACAAGTCTTAAGAAAAGCTCTAAGAGAAATAAATTATGCTGGACTTTCTTCTTTTCATAAAACAATTACCTCAGTTGCGTACTTCATTTGTTGTTATTTTTACACTCTTCTTTCCTTTCTAACAGTTGACTGAAGTCAACCCTTGCAGCCATCGTCGCCTGGTAGCTTTCAATTTTTTCTGCGTTGAAGAGGTTAGATCTCATGCCCTGCCGAGTGTCGTGTTGTTTACTTTCGATATGAGATTATCGAGAATCGATAGCAGTTCCACGTTGTCCCCGATGTATTTTTCTGGTTCCTGTCTCTAGTATTTTCACAGGAATATTGAAACGTCACTCCGTTGAAAGAATGAGAAAATTCGAAAATAAATCAAAGATATCTGACAAATGTAAAGAAAGCATATGCTGTGTAAAACCGGTTATTTATGCTGTCGTATATAAATATTCTTAATTTGGAAAGCAGATATAGAGAATTCAATTATCTATTCTACACACATTGTGATAGTTCATTGTCTAAAATATTTCTTAATGCATATTCAATAATATGTTTATTAAAAGCATTTTTAAACTTGAGGCCCGAAAATGAAACAAAATAATTATTACAGTAATTAATTCTTTTTTCAAAAAATTGTTCTCTCCGACCGCGATTCGAAAGTGGGTTCTTCTGGTGTGCGCCCAGTTGCTCTAACTACGCTAACGAGGCCACAAATTCTTTGAGCAGTTTCACTGGCCTGATGTATTACCCATTACTTGATACAATTCTCACCACCCTGCCACGTTTTTCGATGCAATTACTCTTGGAATTATGTTCCGAAACAGTAAAGGAATCCAAGTTGTGACCACGTTGCTGAGGAACAAACGTATTTTAATAAGTAAATTTGTTCAAAGAATTGGTCACCCCGATCGGAGTGCGAACCCGGGTCTCCTCGTTAATGTCCAGTCGCTCTAACCACTAAGCTACCGAGACGATAAATTCTTGGAACTGTTTCACAGTACTAATATACGTAGATGATAGTTTAGTTGTTAGAACATCTGGACGTGAACAAGTTGCTCTAACCAACCACTCATCAAGGGATTAATATATACTGAGACTTCAAATCTAGCAATCTCCACAATACTATGACGAACGTTAGTAGGCTTATTACAAGTTCCACATTGAATCGAAAAAAAAACAGACTGTTATCTCGACGATAAGGCCTCAACTCTAACACTCATGCACCTCATAAACAAAACCCCACAACTCTTATGTAAATATTGTAGCACACATATATCTTTATATCATTATTTAAATAATTGTGATAAATTAAAGCCAACATAGTCTATTTTACATCGAGAAAGATGATTTCAAGATCATTCTAGTGTCATCAAGGTTTCAAGAGAGCATCTTTAAAATCTGTAGAAGTGTTAATATTTTTAATAATATTTAACTTTATGTCACAGCTTAACACTGAACTGAACATGCATTTACCTAATAGCCTGTACTGTCAGTCGTTTTTAATCAAGTTGTTAATGCGACTTAAAATCGGATTAATTTTTTGTTAAAGTTCAGAGTTCCCCAATATTCTAATTATAATCGCAACGAATAATTTTCACGTTTTATATTTTGATGATTGCGTATTTCGTATAAGATTACATTTGCGAAAAACAGGAAATTTCAATACTGCACATATACAGGTGTCCGGGGAAGAAACATCGAAACTTCGAAAATAAACTCTTAAGATAATTATAAGCATTTTTTTTCTAATAAACTACTTGGATATTCAGAATGGTTGAGGCGCATTTAGCATTCAAAAGTTGGTTTAAAAATATACTTTCTAGGCAAAAATTTGCATCGCAGAAACATATAAACACTTCAAAAAGCTAAATTGTTTATTATTTACAAGGGAAATTAATATTTTTGATCAGAAAGAAAAATTAAGCCAGATATAAAAAAGCACCCAATTTTCACAATTCGACTGCTTTCTTATTTATCGGTTAATTTTTCTTTCTGAACAAATACATTCATTTCTTTTGTAAATAATAAACAGTTTCCATGTTTTTGGAGTGTTTGTATGCGTCTACAGTGCACATGTTTGTCTACAAGCATAGAAAGCATAATTGTAGAAAGCGTAATTCAAACGAAGTTTTGAATGCTAATTGCGGCTCAGTCATTCGGAATAACTATCTAGTTCCTTAGACAAAATATGCTTAAAATTGTATTAAGAGCTTATTTTCGAAGTTTCGACGTTTTCTCCCCGGACATCCTGTATTATATGACACACGATTCATGTAAGCAAGATCCATTACAGATTGAATCCGTTCTTGAAGAAATATACGTGTGTTTGAGTGTGTAGTAGTGTTCGTCCCGCCCCTGCAATTCCGAGCGGCCGCGCCCGCCCGTGTCTTCCCGCGAGGTTCGATTTGCATAAGCGGCTTCGTCGCCGAAGACGCGGGCGGCCGGAAGCGGCGCCCTCCGCCTAAGAGCTTCCGGGCGGCGGCGCGGGGGGCGCTGCGTGCATCACCCCCCTCCCCCCCGCGCAGGCAGGGGCTCCGTGTGGCCGAGCACTTCATTAGCGCTGCGCAGCGATTTTTATCTGCGCGCCCTCGCTGCGCACGGGTGTTCGGAGGGTAGAGGCTCCGTGTGGCCGAGCACTTCACTAGCGCAGCGCAGCGAACGTTTTTCCCTCTTTCTAACCCTGTTGCGGTTCACTATCTTTCTCCTTGTTACGCATCTTTGTTCTACTCGTTTACCTGCGGTTCAAAAGCGTCCCTTCTAACACACAGACACTTCTAAAATCTACCATAGGCAGCCTCAGATCCTTTCGTAGAGCTGAGAAAGAACGCTTAAATCAAGGCTTCGTGATTCAATTAGTTTTTCTCATGATTTTCTTGGAAGCCGGTTCCTTTCGTTGTAGATTGTCTGGATGATTCTGGTAGTAGCAATGAACCCTGTTCAGCGGAGTAGTTTGCAAAGCAAACTCCCCTTCTTTTTAAAACTTTCTGAATAAAGGAACATATCATCCGTAGTGTCTAGTAAAAGATCACGTAGACTGTAATTTGAAATCTCGTACTTTCTCCAGTTAAACCAACCATCCACTTCCATTATCTCGGAAGCATGAATATAGTCGCGTTAACGTTTGCGTCATAGCATAAATGTGTAAGAAAAAGTTACACAAAAACAAATTCTTGGGTACAACACAGAATTAGGCCTATATTTTTCGGAATAATTTTGTCTCTCGCGCTGACGCTTCTAAAATCTACCATAGGTAGCGCCAGAACCTTTCGCAGAACAGAGAAAGAACTGTCAAGAGCAAGATTTCGTGATTAGAGTAGTTTCTTTCATTATTTTCTTGGGGGCCGGTTCCTTTTGTTGCAGATCAGGGGTGTCCAACTTCGCAGGTCTCACGCGCCAAACCTAAAACTTTTAATCTGGTCGCAGACCATATTTTATCACTCGGACAATCCACTCCTGAATCCTGAATCCTGAATCCACTCCGTACTGTTGATGTCGGCGCTTTGTTCGACTGCTCTGGTACGGGCGGACGGAAAGGATGGAACCGTGCGTGACAAAAGACCATACAATGCATAACGCAGCGAAACTCATTGGGATGATTTTGAATTTCTGAATTCACTAGAAAAAAATCCTTAAATCTACATTTAACCAATTTTATGTTAAGAGGATGTTGACCTCGGCAAGCCGCGTGCGCTAGGCGCACAATGTTCTTGCCCAACATGGATGAAAGGGACTTTAACTTTTGGCTAAAAACCTTTCGTGGGCCGCCAGCTGGACAGCCCTGTTGTAGATTGTGTGGATGATTCTTGTAGTAACAACGGATCCTGTTCAGCGAAGTAGTTGAATGGGCGGCGGTAAAGGCGTGCAGAAAGCACGATTGTTGTAGTACGTACACTACCGAGAGAGAATTCAGGCACTACCGAGAGGGAATTCTGGCACGACCGAGAGTGAATTCTGGCACGACCGAGAGTGAATACTGGCACGACCGAGAGTGAATTCTGGCACGACCGAGAGTGAATTCTGGCACGACCGAGAGTGAATTCTGGCACGACCGAGAGTGAATCCTGGCACGACCGAGAGTGAATCCTGGCACGACCGAGAGTGAATTCTGGCACGACCGAGAGTGAATTCTGGCACGACCGAGAGTGAACTCTGGCACGACCGAGAGTGAATTCTGGCACGACCGAGAGTGAATTCTGGCACGACTGAGAGTGAATTCTAACACTTCCGAGAGTGAATTCTGGTGAGCGTGTATGAGGAGTTTCACATTTTCGAGAAACCGTGCGATTTTATTTTAATTTCCGAAACTTTTAGTTGGCGAATTTGTGTAGTGGACGTGCAACTTCCTCCAACCGCCATCGCAGCGAGCGTAAGTTTCTTGAGGCGTGTAAGGGGGTCGCGTCCACTCCCAGCGCACGGCGTGTGCGTCGCCCAGCCCTTTTCTAACTTGTCGGAGTGAATCTAGGAAACGCGCTGCCCGCCTCTCCGCGCCCGCCCCCGTGAGACGCTCTGTCAACAGCGCTCCCGGTGGTGCCCCGAGGAAACGGACCTCTGCCTTCGCACCTGTGCACGACGAAAGGAAAGCCCGGTAAACAGAGTTCTGTGATGGATTTCAAGGATTAACCTTTGCCATTTCTGTAGATCACATTCTATTGCTCTACCAGACTCGAAAAAAAAAACATTCTACTGCGCATGCCCGAACGTGGCTGCTCCCTCCAAAGCTGCAAACATTTCTCCGCCAGCCTGCGCTCTTTGTCACAACATAGATCTCTATCTTTCTCTCGTGGGTCGCGCAGTAATTCAACACTGCGAGTTTGCCGGTAATAAACTGATGAGGCAGACGAAATGTAGCTTGCGAGTTTCTACAGTAGCGGTTCTCCAAATGATCAACAGAAAAAAAGCCGTGTCGTGAAGAAGGGTTTCTGTAATAGGACAATGTGATGGACCAACACATTGATGAATTAGTCATTTCTTTGGACACTCCAGGCAATGCGAGTTCCTCCTCTGACGATGAGGGCAGTGATAACGAGTGTCGGCCAGTGCGATCGCTGCGTCTCGCAGTCGCCTCTCCTTGCCACCTTCGCGTTTCCTTATCGCCGAGAGGGGAAATCTCAGCTGCCGCAGGGTGGGGGAAGCCTCCGAGGCTTCACCCAAGGTACATCCGCCATGATTTTTTTTTTTTTGCGAGCGGTACAGGTATAGTAAAGATTTTTATGATATGTAGCCACTGCCCTTCTCATCTCGATTCTTTGCAGAAAAACTAGTTCTGTCAATCCAAAAAATATAATTGATTTGCAGAAACCCTTCTAACATTATAAAAAATATTTAGCACATCTTTCCAGGTAATGCAATAAGCTAGAAACAACCGAGCGTCGCAACAAGTAACTTATTTTGCTTACCAGAGAATGATTTGTCGTGTATCGAAACCTGCCTTGATTTTTTCACTGATGATTGAGGGCATATGTAGCTCTTTTCTGCCAAGAAATTGGGTATGATTACAAAGTAAATTAAACATAGAATTTCCGCTTAGTATTGGCGCTTCAGTATTGTTTTTACAGTACTGCGCTGCCATTGGATTAGGAAAGATTAGTTTTGCTGCACAGGGGAGCGGTGATAGGTGGAAACCTGAGGGCTATCCAATTCCTCGCAGATGTTCCATACAATAATAACCGAGGACGTTCCATACAATAATAATCGCAATGTTCTACACAATAATAATCGCAATGTTCTACACAATAATAATAGCAGATGTGCGACACAATAATCTCCATTGACTGATTGAAACTCTAAGCTCTCGACTGTCCTTCTATTCGTGTGATAGTATAGCAAATGTAAGTGTGTATGCACAACGGGAAAGAATAAGAGAGGTACGAAGAAAGAAAGTTCGGCCGTCGTCCGTGGCCCTCCGGCATTTGCCTGGCAATGAACAAAAAGTCCGAAAACCTACTGATCGGAGCCGCTGGCCGCTAGAATATTCCTCTCGACAGTGGCTGAATTGTACCTAAAGATGTGACTAGTGCAGCATATTATCCATTATTGGGAACCCTAGGGCCATCCGGTCAGAGTCGCTGTAGTCAGCGGCAATGTTGGTTCTGAGCTAAACTGAGGTTGTAATAACCTTTATATTAGTGTTTTTGGAGGAACTTCAAGTTGTTTCAACAGCTGAAAGTTTGCATTTGAATCAGATATAATCGTAACTAATACAGCAAAAATAATGTTAGAGAAGTTTACGCATGTTACAACATACCATTTGATTGTAACTACCTAATACGTTATTTCATACTATTCTAACTTCATATTCATTCATCGTTTAATTCCTTAACCTGAACTCTGTTTTCTTATGCTTGCTGTTTGTTTTAGGACGCGCTTTGTGATTTCAGTCAAACTGAAAAACAGTGTGTGTTTAATAAGGCTCCTCATTGAAGAATTAATTTTTCAGAAATGTATGAAATCTTATAATTACAGAATTAAGTATTGAATGTTACTGAATATTTAATGTTTTGTAACTTTCTAATCAGGCAAACTGAACTCGCAATAAAGCTCGGTACCTGCCTGCCTGCCAGGGCGGACATGTGCTGAGCAGCGTGGCTGCAGGGCAGCGCGGAGTTATCTCTGGCCTCTCCGCGCGCCCCGTCCGCAAAGGGCACTCCAGCGGAGAGGCGCGCGGCCCTCGCCCTTCGCCCTTCGGCCCCGGGCGGCCGCCGTACGCTGCGCGCGGAGCAAGTTTTACAATGGGCGCCCGCTCCTGCTTCTGCTCCTGCTCCTCCGCCGCGTCGCCTGTTTGTGCAGCGCCGCCGCCTCTGTTGACCCACGGCCACGCCCCCCTCCCCTCCCCTCTCTGCCCTCTTGCCCTCCGCGCGAGATTGCGGCGCCGCGACGACCCTTTGCCCTCCCCTCCCCCCCCTCGCCACTTCTCATCGTCCGCACCTCTCCACTCTGCCCACACCGTCATCCCCGCCGGACCCCCCACCCTCACATCTGCCCGCCACGCCTCAGCCCTCTCCTTCCCCCGCGCCACTTCTCATCGCCTGCACCTCTCCACTTCTGCCCACCCCGTCATGCTCCACCGCGCCCCGCACCTCTCCCCATCTGTCCGCCCCGCCAAGCCCTCCCCGCCTCAGCCGTCCACGTCCTCGCTCCGTCTCGTACACCTTCTCATCGTCCGCACCTCTCCACTTGTGCCCGCCCCGTCACGCGCAGACGCGCCCCGTCACGCCCCGCCGCACCTTTACATCTGTCCTCCCCGCCTCAGCACAGTCCTCCCCACCCACCCCGCACCACTTCCCATCGTTCGCACCCCTCCACAGCTGCCTGCCCCTCCAATCTCTTCCCCGCCTCAGCCCTCCCCGCATCAGCACCTCGTCCCACACCGCTCCGCCCCGCAACCCCTTCTCATCGTCCGCACCTCTCCACTTCTGCCCGCCCCACCAATCCCACCTCGCCCCGTCACGCCCCGCCCGCACCCCGCACCTATCCACTTCTGCCCGCCCCGCCAATCTCTCCCCGCTCAACCCTCTCCCCCCGCCCCCGTCGCGCCCCGCACCTCTCCTCTTCTGCCCACCCCACAAATCGCTCCCCGGTTTCAGTCCTCTCCTACCCGCTCCGCCCCTCTACCTAGTTATTCCCCGCCCCGCCTCAGCCTTCTCCTCACACCTTTGAGACCCACTTCCTTCTATGCTACCTTGTCCAGGCCTACCCACCCGCCCCATCCTGCCTCTTCCTACACCGCTCTACCCTATGTACCTCACTTCGGTCCGTCCCCCAGTACCTCTCCCTCCACCTGCCAAATACTCTACTCCGCACCCCGACTTTCCTTGCACCTCTTTCCCTGCCCACTCTCCCCCACTCTACTCCGCGCCCCAACCCGACTTCTTGCACCTACTCGCATTTCCCCGCCCCGTCCTCTCCCCTCCCCTTCCCGGTCTTCGCCAATCCCATCTCGCACTGCACCTTCTTGCCGTGACCTCACCTGCCCCTCCCGTCTCAGCCCCTTCTACCCTGTCCCTCTCCGCCCCGCCCCTCTCCGCCCCGCCCCTCTCAGCCCCGCCCCTCTCAGCCCCGCCCCTCTCAGCCCCGTCCCTCTCAGCCCCGCCCCTCTCAGCCCCGCCCCTCTCAGCCCCGCCCCTCTCAGCCCCGCCCCTCTCAGCCCCGCCCCTCTCCGCCCCGCCCCTCTCCGCCCCGCCCCTCTCCGCCCCGCCCCTCTCCGCCCCGCCCCTCTCCGTCCGGCCTCTTTTCACCTCTTCCCTCTTGGCTCTCGTTCCTCCTTGACTCTCCTGCCTCCCCCTCCCGTCCCTCCCCGCATCATCCTCCCCCCCCCCCCGTTCTTCACCAAACCCTTTTTTCCGCCCTCCCTTCCGTCGCCCTCTTGCCCTTTGCGCGAGATTGCGGGCGGCGCGACCCTCGCCCTGCGCCCTCTGGGCCGTCCCAGTGGCCCTTGCCGTCCCCGGGGGCCGCACCACCTCACCTACCCCACCTGCGAGGCGCGCGCCCCGTGCCCCGCCCCCGCCCAGGGCTGTGTCGCTGCCCGCGGGTGTTTGCAAGGCCGGGACGGCGCCATCGCCAAGGGAAACTCGCCAAGGGTTCAGATGCGAGGACGGGTGTGATTCATGAAGCGGGAACGCTAATTTGGGCCTGGAGTTTGAGATGTCAAAATGCAAAATAATCATTTAACAAAAGTCAAAACCTAAAAATGTTCAAATCGAAAATAGCTATTTACTACACGTCAGTATATAAAAATGTCCAAAATACGAAAATGTTCCCTGATAAAAGCCTATAGTAAACTATTTCCAATTCTTTAATTAAATTTTGTTATGCAAAGGTCCAAGCAGAAAAGATACAAGGTAATGTTTTGATCGTATTATCTCTGCTGATTTTTCCTTGTATGTGTAATTGTACTTTTAAATATTACGTTACACCACTCAGGTACATTTAATTTTTTTATTTTTTTCTCTTATCATTCTATCTCTGCATTATATTTTCTTTTGCGTTTGTTATATCTTTCCGCTTTCTATTCTTCGATTGATAATATTTTTTTTTATTTTTTGGAATTCCGTTTTTATGGCTTGATTTTCATTAACAGGGATGCATAAGGATGGTCATTGGAGTAAAGATTTCGTCCTTTCAGAAAAACATCCGCGTAGTAAAAAACATTTAAATTTTTATTTTCTCTATATAACAATAATCTTCTTTATTTATTACAGTGAACCGTTGATATCTGGAATGTGAGGGAAGTAATAAATATTTAGTATTACTGAGTATTTCTTTGAACAGAGATGCAAATGACTTAAAGGAACAATAGACAAGTTTAATGTTGCCGATCCTCGGTGGCCGAGATCGCTAAGCCAGTAGTGTTCTAGCGATCTCGGGCCGAAGGATCGCGGGTTCGATTACCACTGTGATAGTTGAATGAGGGTGCAGATGAGAGACTAGGAAGAGGTGGGCAAGGAAGAATGAGAGTTTAAAAAGACCGCGCAAAAGGTGGGCGCGTTCGGTGCAGCGTTCGCCGGCAAGAAGGGATACCGGCGGGGCCGAGAGGAGTGACCCCCACTCAGATCAGCTAGCAAGAGGGGAAAAGAGGGGAAGGGCGGTGGACCGCAAGAGAACCTCGGTCTTCTGGTCCGAAGAGCGTCACTGGACGGACGTGCCAAAGGAGTATTTTGAGCGGCGGCATGTAGGAGTCAGATATTAGCTAGGAGAAAAGACGGTCAAAGTTCGAAGTGAAAGTCGATATTACGCGTGGCTGGAATAGATAATGAACTGTGTTGGAATAGTATTCATGGTCAAAGCTAAGTTTATTTAGGAGTGAGTTGCAGAAAATGAATTAAGTGTTTATCACGGCAGATTGTACAAACGGAGGACGACAGTAGAACATTAGGCTCGCGTATACTGCCGCGCTTAAGGGCACGAACAGCGTAAGAACCTGAGAAGCGGACGAGAAGCGGGGAAGAAAGAAAGGTGGTTGGACGTGCCGCGGAGGCAACGTGAGGACTCGAGGCCGGCTGGAGTTCGCCCTTGGCAGCGCGTGGCGGCTGGGGCTCTCGAGGCGGCGGCGCGCTGGGGCGCGCGACCTTCACGGCAGACCCGTCGGGCGGCGAGGAGGCGGCGCAAGTAACGTATTCCAGACGTCACCTAGTGGGAGAGTAAAAGGGAATGGAAAGGAGTGAAGATCTGTAAGTAACGAGAACTGATTACTTTAGACGAGGAGGGTAGCGAGAGGTTAGAGCTTTTATGTTTCCAAGTCGAAGATTACAAAAGACTGTTCAGTGAGAATCCAAAATTTCTTTGTTATGTAAGGTAGTTTTCAAGAGAGAAGAAGAAAAAAAAAAAGAATTGATTTTGTTTCTGTAAAATAATTGTAAGCTTTTTGGAAGGGGAGATGATGAAGGGTTATATCTTTTGTAAAGTAAATGCATTTGACTTCAATGGACGAGGGATCCATCGTTAAAAAGGCCTAATAGTTTGAGTTCTTGGTATTTGGAAAGATCAGGATTTTAATTTGTTGTGACTTTGTATCGGTAGGAGGTGGAAGTCTCGTTATCCGTAATAAACCCATCATTGTTACAAAAAAAAAGGTGTTGCTCAAATTCACCCTCACATGTAATCCAGATTCACGGCTCCTCCCTGGCAAGACCCCTGTGCCTTTTCAGGTCCAAAAAAAAAAAAACCAATTAGGATTGGTGTTGGCGGAGTACCGTCACACCACCTCGAGCATATTTGTATTTGTGTTCATCCTTTCACCCCCTATCATCACCATATCATGTCATCTTCACAGTTACCATAACGTTTCGACCCAAAAGTGGTTGCTAATGACCTGGATGTTGATGCGATCTTAAATAACAAAACGAAGTTTAATGTTAAATTTCTCTACTTTTTGTCCAGGTTTTCGAATAATTGTCAATACGTTTAATTTTCTTTAACCTCGTGTACATTAAGTGTACAAAAAGAAATTTATAAAAGGTTTTATTTTGCGTTTGTTGGCTGGAAACCAATTTCGGAAAGTGTGCCGTAAACGGTTCTTTCATGTCGGTGTCTGCGCAGAGTTCCCTCGTTGGTCAAGTCCTTCGGGACGGTCTTTCTTCGTGACTTGGCAGAAGCCTCGCAGTGCCGCCACTGAAACCTCTACGGAGAACACCGCTCACGCGAGGATTCAGTTTCCCAGGATTCTGGGAATGCCAGGAATGAATTAAAGGGAAATGATTTTTCAGTAACATTTCACACTCCAAAAACCAGAGCAATACGATGCCCCTGGATTTCTGTTCTCAAGGGAAAGGAGAGATCCGCGGCAGTTCAGTGTATGATATACCTAAATCAAAAAAAAATATATGGAATCGAGTTTTCGGCGTCACAAAATTTGATTTGTGAAGGTAAATTTACTTGAGTTAACATTTAATTTCTTAACACTGAATTTATGAAAATGAAATTACTTTGCCTAGTCTTTATCGAACATTTTATTCTAGGAATTATAATCTGACATTTTAGAACATCTGCAAATATGTCTGAAATGTAATTGCTGAATCAACTATTTGTAAATAAACTACCAAATTGTCGTAGAAAAGAAATGAAGCGCAAACTATGTTTTGCGGTTGGTAAAGAAACTAGTATTTTCATCTATTTTCATGTGTGTAGCTTCCATACACTTTCACACAATATGACGTTATCTGTAGTTTGTATCCTCAAGACTGCAGACATCGCTTTCCTATGTTTTTGCATTTACAATGCTTGTTTTACTTACATACGTTCATGTATTTAATTGTTACTAAATTTATTCATTTTTTCAGTGAAGGCAAGTCACAAAGCATGGTTCTGTATTTTTGTATTTTTTCTAACTATTAAATTTCTATTAGCTTAATATAAAAATTTTAGCTTAATATATTAGCCTATTAGCATAATATAAAAATATATAATTTTCTCAATAATTATTCCAAAAATAAGGCAGCACTTGGTCCGACAATACTCGTTGATATGCATGGGAAACAATAATTTTATACAGATGAATGTTAATATTTGAATTATAACAGGGTTTGGAAGGGCCAAACTCATACTAAGAGCTTATATTTATTAATAAATTATGCATCCGACGTAGTGACGGTTGGGGATACGTTGATCACTGGAATGACATCTCTTCACCTGCGTCTTTAAATCATTAAAACACTAAAATAATCGTACCTTGCATATTATCCTCTTTCTAATTAATGATGTAATCATTCAATAAATAAATAATTTGGCTGACTAGAAATTATTTTACAGGTGCATGATTAAATACGACAGTATTGTAAATTTTACATTGTTGTAGTGTTATTTTAAATTTATATATACCATTTGGCAAAAATTAATATTTTTCTATTTGTCCAATGATTCATTTCGATGCATATTGACAAGTCTTCATAAAACGTTAAATGAAATTAATGGGAGATTACGTGCTTTGTAATTAAAAGAATCACCAAATTCAGATGAGTGGCCACCAAAGAGTTAAGAATGGACTCACCTACGTTTCTGGTTGGGTTTCAAAGCTCCTCCTTATTTGAAGTCAATGTAAATGGTTTGCACTACGATCCGCACATTCACAGGCTTATGGATAGGTATTAGCTATCTAGTTTGGCGTCATGGAGATTGCAATGATACACAGACGAGAGTGGGTATTGCTAGTTTATTAATAAATAAATCCACCTCCGAAATAAACGTTAAGTACAATAGTTAAATGAACGAAAGAAATCGATCCCACTACTAGAGTAATGTTCTACGGCTATAAACACCCTCTACGTAATTATCGAATAAATACGATCATGTGGAAGCACCGCAGAATTTCTACACCACTCGTCACTCGAGTCTCACTGACTCACGATAAAGTACATTGCCGGCCCTAGCCCCCGCACACGCGGTCCGGCACCCCACCCGGCGGCTGCCTCCGATCTGCACAGGTCGACTGCTTGAAGCGAAAGTAGGTCGGTGGAGCATCGCAGCTTGCCTAGCTAGGCTGGCCGCGCCCTTCAACCCTTCTCTCTTGGCTTTTCCGCCTGCGTCACATTCTGTCGTCCCACCCTTAACGCCGGTGGTCCCATGCGGTGAGCGCGTGGTTCTGAGCGTCTCTCCTACGTCACGCCCTGTTGTCACATCTATGTTTGTGCACTAGCTTTCATTAGTTACTAGATCTGCAATCTATTTGACATCTGTGCTGATATTAGTGATCGAAAAACGTCAGACGGAACGTCGGCAAAGAGCTTCGCGGGCCTGCCACCTACGGTCCGATTGCCGAGCGTTGAATCCCCACAGCTTTGGCGCCGACGGGCTTTGGCCGATGGCTCTTTCTGGATTTGCTGCACCAATGAGCGGGGTGTTTACGGAGGGAATTAAAAGTATCGATATCATTAAATCTTTCATCGAAAATCCTACCGGGTGTGACGAGCGGACTGATCGACGCGACGCCTGAGCCCCCGCGGGATTGGCGTATTACGCTGAAGTTAATTTGGGACGTCGCATCGTCCATCATGAGAATTATTTTATTAGCCTTTGAAGTCATTTTTTGACAGTTTATACTATAATCCTTCTTTGCAAATATTATTTTAATTATGCGACTATTGTTTGATAATTGATGAAGCGCAGTAACGTCCAAAGCTCTGGAGGGAGAAAGGGGAAAGAGATGGAGAGAAAGAGAAAGAGGGATGAGAGGGGAGAGAGAAATTCAATCTATTTTTGTTTTTAGATTTTTTATTAAAGTCGTTACAATATTATTTTGTCCATGTATTAGATTAATGCAATATCTTATTAAAATATTTCGTGTACCTATCAAATTATTTAATCCTGAAACGAAATTTGTTTATTCAAAATGGTTTCTGCTTCGCTGATACAATTCGTTAATTTTGTCAATATTATTTGGTTCTGAAAGGATGAAACATTTAATTGACTGGTGTAAAATAGTATATAGGATATGAAATAGATATTCTAATACCGCCCTGGAGGCGCGGGGACTTGGGCAGTCCATTGTCGTAACGCGTGCAAATCTCACTCCAGAAGCCAGGTGCCTTCTTCTTAAGTCTTCAAACTGTGTGCTCGACGTTTGAGAGACACGTGATGTCGCCGGCAATGGTTTCTAATGACGCGTAATAGCAGAAGCTTTTCCAGTGACGTAGTCTTCCCTTTAGGCGGATTCGTAGGCTTCCGTAGCCAGAATCCTTGCATTCTTGGCTGTCCGGGATGAGCCGCGTCTCAGGCGATCGAGATGACGTGTTCCGCCATCTTGTTGTGGCCTTCTTCAGAGCTAAACCAGCAGTATACATTCCAAAGCGGATAAATATGTAAATAATATTTTTAAAAAGTGAAAAAAACCCAATGATCGCAGAATCTTTGGAAACAAGAAGACAAGATAATTTCTCTGTGTCTCTCTCATTTAGGTCCCTTTTACTCGCCGTTGTTTTTTTCCTTTTACTCATACCTCTGTTTATCTCGTTTGGTTTGTAGTTTTATTTGTCTTTTTCCTTTACTATTCCAACTTTTACTCTCTCTCTCTTTTATGTCTATCACTATCTCCCGTCTACATCTATATCTACCTCCCGAACTCCCTTTGAATCTTTTTCTCTCTCTGCGTTCCTGCCTACCAACTTATCCCTCTTTTCTCCCTTGTACGTCTCTGGTAGCCCCTCTCCTTCTCGGAGAAATATTTCACGAGCATTAATAAATCCGGCGAGTGGCCAAAACCTCCGGCGAAATTGAGTTCGACGAGTCCGGGCCGCGCATTCAACCCCGCATTAAGCGCCAACTGCTCTAAAGAGCGACAAGAGCAGCTGCCCCCGGAGATGGATCCCGGCGAGGCAACTGCCCGCCGCCGCCCCCGCCCGAAACCCCCGCCCAAGGGCCCCCACCCGCCCCCACCCGCCGCCACCCGCCGCTGCCCGCCGCTGCCCGCCGCTGCCCACCGCTGCCCGCCGCCGTCCGCCGCCGCCCGCCGCCACCCACCGCCCCCGCCACCGCCGCCCCTCACCACCGCCCCCCGCCGCCGCCCCCGCCGCCGCCCCCGCCGCCGTCCCCCGCCGTCGCCCTCCCCCCGCCGCCACCTCCCGACGCCTCCCCCCCCCCGCCGCCGCCCCCCCGCCGCCGCCCGCCACCGCCGCCCACCACCGTCGTCCGCCACCGCCGCCCCCCATCGCCACCCCCCGCCGCCGCCCCCCACTGCCTTCCGATGTAACAGCGAGGAGGGTGGTTGAGAACATCTATATTTGATTCTCTCGATGAAAAAGTGGAAGACGTATCAAAGGGGTAGTTGATTCTGTGTCTTTATTTGCATACGCGCCTGCCAAGCGGGCGTTTCTCTTTTATTTGGGGCCGGCCACGGCCCCCTGGGCGTCGTTGTTATGCATTAAAAACCTTTCATTCGGTTAGCGCGCGCGGGGCCCCGTGAAAGACTCGTTAGGCACGGCCGGGCGGGAGGGGAGGGGAGAGGGAGGCGGTGGGTGCGGGGCGGAGAGGAGGCGGGGCGGGGTGGAGAGGAAGGCGGGGCGGGGACGCCCTGCAGGTAGGGCGGGGCAGGGAGGGGAGTGGGGGCGGTGTGGTGTGGGGTAGAGAGGAGAATCAGGGAGGGGAGAGGGAGGAGGGGCGGGGGAGGGACAGGGAGGGAGGAGGGAGGAAGGTGGGTCAGGGGGAGGGACAAGGAGGGGAGAGGGAGGGCCACGGAGGGGAGCGAGAGGCGAGGCGGGGTGAGACAGGGAGGAGAGAAGGAGGGGGAGGCGGAGCGGGTGAGGCAAAGAAGGGAGAGGGATGATATGGGGAGGCGGGGCGAGGGGTGAGACGGGGAGGGGAGAGGGAGGGAGGGGAGGCGGGGCTGGTGGGGTGAGACAGAGAGGGGAGAGAGAGAGGTGGGGAGGCTAGCAGGGTTGAGGTAGGTGATGGGTGAGGGAGCGATGCGTGGGGTGGAGGGACGAGGCGAGAGCGGGTGGCTGCGGACGTGATGCGCCAAATGGTCACCAGCAATGCGCAGATTTTCTTGCGGACGAACGAAAGTCGCGAGACAGATTCACGCGTTGCACTCGTACGTTATTTAGTATATTCCCGTGATGAGGACGTTGGGTTCAAAAGAGCGTGAGTGAGTGCATAAGTTCTGGAAATTATGTATATTTATAGAAATTCATTGAATGTATGCATAATTCATAGCGGCATGACTCGACATGCAATGTTTGTGCACTGAGTCATCCATATATTGTACATCATAATATGTTAAAGGTGGTAGTTTTCATGACGTAGATTGTTAATTACACAGGCCAACGACCAAAATAACTTTTTGTGTGCCTTCACCTAATTCGTATCATTTTAAGCGTGCTGATTCCAAAAAATAACCTTAAAAATGCCGTATCACCCGCCATTTGTTCACATTTTAACATTTTCTCTGTATAGCTATGCAAATGCTGCTCTGGGTATCTAGAAATGTATGAGATGCAGGAAGTTATATATTACCATATTTATTATGTGAATGTGATAGTAGGGCACGAGATTAGCATTAGTCTAGATAGAATTGGAATGCAAGAAAATCTTTAATGCCAGGGGAAAAGAACATTCTACGGGAACATCTGGTAGATGAACACAAGACTCTGCTGCCTCCATTGCACATAAAATTAGGTCTCATGAGACAATTTGTGAAGGCCTTACTTTGTGAAAAGTTCACGCATATGTCTTAAGCAAATTTATTAAAAGAGGATATCTTCATTGAGACTGATATTAGAAAAGTGATGTTTGATCCCCAATTTGACATATGACAGTAAATGAAAATGAAGCATAGAGTGCATTTAATCACATTGTTAATACATTCCTAGCCAATAAAACAGACTAAGATTCAAGCAATTGGAGCCAATGTGCTGAATGCTTTCAAGAAATTGGGATGTTTAATGAGCCTCAAGGTTTATTTTTGAAACAGTCATTTACAATTATTTCCGGACGATTTAGGTGATGTAAATGAAGAACAAGGTGCGCGTTTTCATTAATATCTGAAAGTGATGAAAAAACGTTATCAGGGATGCCGGAACACCAACATAATGGGAGATTACTGTTAGTCATTTCACCGAGAGCGTCAGCACACGGCGCAGAGGAGAACAAGCTGTATCAGGGACTTTAAAGAAAAGATAAATTATAGAATGTAATGTTAAGCATATAAAGCCATCTTCTATATTTAAATAAAGTTTTTATGGTATTTTAGAGGACATTTATTTTTCATTTTAATTGCATATGCAGAATTTTTTCCCATATCTTAATAGATCAAATTCTGACTAAACTGTGGGTGATGGAAAGAAGTAGAGTTCAGATGCGGATTCAGTATCCAAAAAACTATAAAAATCAGCTATTAAGTTTTAAAAAGTTGTTTGAAATCCTTTTTGTGCTGGCCAGTGTTACTGGCAGGTGTATTAACAGTTGGCCATAATGAAGACATTGTTTAAATTGGGATCGGTTCAGCTTTTATGAAATCTTCCTTCGGGGTAAAACATAAACAATTTTAAGTTAATCTGATGACCAATTATCGCTTAACAATATACGGAATTCGTGTTAATAAGAGTTTACTGTACTATAATGTTGTAATGTTATTCCATTCACATTGATATCATGTAGAAATAAAATCAAATGAAGGTTAGATGAAGACATGAAGGGTTTTGCTTTAAATATAAGATGCTGTAAGAAGGCTAAAAAATTGAAGTCGTGTTGGTAAAATCTGCATTAAATTAGATTTACTAGGATTTCCTTAATAACGAACATTATGTAATATTTCTTTAATAATTGACCGTAAACATCTTAGCCTTAAATGTGCAAAATAATTTGTGAATATATTTTAATTAAATTTTGCAATTTGTGGCAATTGTTTATCATCTCTCAAATAAAATAATATTTTCTTCACAAATAACAAAAATTCAACTGCAGGCTTATCTCCGCTGGCTGTTATTCATCTTGTTATATCTAGTAATAAGTCAAACACAGAACTTACCTCATTAACAGAATGTATTCATGTGTTTTAAAAAAGTTAGTTTTCCGACTTTTCGAACAAGTTTCACAGATATTAAAATAAGGTACTATTTCCATGTCGCAAAACAACAACAACAATAACAATTGACTTGCATTCAAAAATGTTTTGTAGTAATAAACTATTAACTTTTCTTAAGTCAAAATACATAAATCACGATTCCTTAAAATAACGGTTTTTATCACCGCAACTAAGGAAATCAAAAACCTGGATTCAATACCATTGAGTTATTTTTGCTCTCTCTGGCAACCACGAAAAATGACACGAACCGCTTTATAGAAATCCATTTATTGCTATTGTCTTGGGTACGTAAAATATATGAATAATTTATTTTAGAAACCTAATTCTGTAATAACAATTCAAATTTTATAGACAATACATACCACATTGTTTTTTGAGAATAATATTTAGCGTTTTAGTGTATACGAAAAATAACAAAAGATACAGCAATAATAGGAACATTTTATTTTGTTTTGTTACGGAGTACACAGTAATTCAACAGTGAATGCAAAAAAAACACTCCTATTGGTTCTAAAATTGAGATATTGAGTCATCGGCGCTGTAGTGGCGGACGTGTATTGGTCCTGACCCTTTTCACTAAACCCTCGCTCGGCAGGAGCTCCGCTCTTTCACTGCCATTCACAAAAAAACTATGAATAAAATATTTTAGAAATTTAATTCTATAATAACAATAAAAATTTGACAGAAAATACATGCCGCAAATGTTGTTTTAGAAGAATTTTAACGTTATAAAATAAACGAAAGAATAACAAAAGGTACAGAATAATAGGAATATTTTATTTTGTTTAGTTACGAGATTCCACAGTGATTCAACAGTTAATGCAAAAAACACTCCTATTGGTTCTAAAATTGGGCAATTGCATAATCAGTGCTGGAAATGTGTAGGTTCTGTCCCTCTTCACTAAACCCTCACTCGGCAGAAGCTCCACTCTTTCACTACCATTCAGAAGAATCATATATGAATAAATTATTTTATACACTTAATTCTACACCACAATAACAAATATAAATTTGACAGAAAATAAATACCACAAATATTGTTTTTTGAAAATAATTTTTGCGCGATATAAAATAAACGAAAGAATAACAAAAGGTAAACAATAATAGAAACATTTTATTTTCCTTCGTTACGGGATTAGATTAGATCAGATTTTTATTAATTCTGCAATAAAGTATCATAACTTGGTGGCAGAACACCTTAACTTACATGCATTAAGCTTACATACAGTGACCTCAACATTTAAACACCGGAGAGATGGCTTAGTATCAACGGATGTCACTGCAGTCCCTTTCACCGGAGGCAGAGGATTCTCGACACTATCTTGTCAAATAGGTCGAATTCAGTCCCTGTCTGGAGGAGAATTCTAGCGGCCGGCTGCTCTGATCGGTAGTTTTCCGTGGTTTCCTCCGATCAACACCAAGCGAATGCCAGAGCAGTACCCTAGGAGAACCGTGCGCGATCTTTCCTTCCTCTTCCTTGTCCTATCCTCCGCCTCTTACACACACACATACACTAAAATGCACTGCACTACCACACATGTCCGGAGACCAGTCGGGAAATTAGAGCTTGTCCCGGCTGGGGCAGTGTCCAGCGGGTGGGAGATACCTGGTTGAGGGAAAAACTCCGCTAGTCGACGGTAGGTTGGCGCCGGATCTCGCCATCCAGCGAGGAAAAGATCACCGCCATCTCCCGATGAAAGAACACGCACTACACTTACGGGATTAACATACCTCTGTAGTTGACGCGCCCAGACTCACGAACAATCAAACAATCAATCAACATTTAGGCCGTAAAACACTCCTATTGATTCTAAAAACCGGGCAATTTGATCATTGGTGGTGGAAAGGTGTTGGTTGTGTCCCGCTCGGCAGAGGCTCCGCTCTTTCCCTGCCATTCAGGAGGAGCGCCGCGTCATTCGCGCCTGGCCGCAGAGCGGAGGCGGCGGCGGTGGGGGCGGCGGTGGCGGCGGGGGTGGCGGCGGGGGCGGGGGCGGCGGCACGCGACGTCACTTGCTGAAGCGCTCCGCGCGGCGGGCTGCTCATGCATACTAATACTGCTCTGGAAAACACAAATGAAAACGTGCGATTCGATTAAAAATATGCGCTGCAAAAAACAGCGGCGGCGGCGGCGGAGGCTCTGCGTTTGACATGGCCGTCACGCGGGCGGGCAGGTCGCGGCGGGCGAAGTGCTGTGAGCGAGGCGGTGTGAGCGGGGGCGCGGCGGGTAGGGGGCTGCGAGTGGGGCGGGGCAGTGCGCGGCGGACGAAGTGCTGTGGGTGGGGCCTTGTGGACGGGGGCGGGGCGCTATAGACGGAGCGGGGCGTTGTAGACGGGGCGGGGCGTTGTAGACGGGGGCGGGGCGTTGTAGATTGGGCGGGGAACTCTGGACGGGGCGGGGCGCTGTAGACGGTGCGAAGCAGGGCTCGGCGGGCGGGACGCAGTGGGCGGGGCGGGGGCGGGCAGGGTGAGCGGGGCGAGGCGGAGCGGGTTCAAGCAGGGCGGGGCAGCGCGGGCGGACGAAATGCTGTGGGCGGGGCGCTATGGGCAGAGCGCTGTGGGGGGGCGGGCGTTGTATATGGGGCGGGGCGCTTCGGGCGGAGCGGGGCGCAGTGGGCGGGACACGGCGGACGGGACAAGGCGGGGCGCGAAATTGGGGCAGGGCAGGACGAGGCAGAGCGGGGTGAGGCGGGGCGGAACGAGGTAGAGCGGGGTGAGGCGGGGCGGAGCGAGCGAGGCGGGGCGCGGTGGGCGGTGTGAGGCAGCGGGTCGGGCGCGGTGGGTGGTGCGGGGCGTGACGGGTAGTGGGAGGGACGGGATCGGGGAGTGGGTGATAGCGCGGGTGAAAATGGAGTCTGTGTAAGAGCGCGCGAAATGTGGCTCACGGTGACGGAGGCGTTGGGTGATGGAGCGGAGATGAGGGTAGGAGGAGACGGCAGATCCGGGAACCAGGGATGAGGCGTTGTGGCGGAGGAGACAGGGAGGGTGCGGGGTGTGAACAAGGCGTAGATGGGGCATCGGTTTGGCATGAATGGGACTTGGATGGGGAAGTGAATGGCTGCGAGGACGAGCGAGGATGAGGACGGGCACGGAGCGTAGTCAGGTCTTTGTTCAGTTCGGGGAAGGAGCACACACGGGAAGGAGAATGGAGACGGAGCTTGAACGGGGCGTGGCTTGATCGTGGATGGGACATTGATCGGGAGTGGATGGGGCATAATGAGGCATGGATGAGGCGGGAGTGGATGGTGGCGAGGACGGTGAGTGGATGACGGCTGGTCGTGGACGGGGGTTGTTCAGGCCGGAGATGGAGCGTGACGAGGCGTGGATGGGGTGTAGAGCGAAGACGGCGCAGGGACGAGGTGGGGGCAAGGCGGGGACAAGGTGGGGACGGGGCGAAAACTATGGGGGGCGGGGCCCAACGAGGTGGCAGTGGCGTATACTGTGGGCCACCGGGGCTACCCCGGCGATAGCCCGAGAAAATTACGAGAACAAAAACCTATGAAAATAAACTATATTAAAAATAATTATAGGCCACATTATTTTTCAGTGACACTCATTTCCAAAATTCTGTATAATCTGTTCTGTTGAGATCTGTATTAAATCGTTCGGTCGACACATCAGTCTTCTTAAGAGGCGGCAACGCCGAAGTAACCGCTGTCACCCAGCGGCATCCTCACAGCGTGCGTTCGTTGCATGATTCAGGGCTCTGGATGCCGATTTCCTGAGCACTTCCTTGACATGTTCAGAGCCCTTCGGAGGAAGTGGGTAGTAAACGGACGAAGTAAATTAGATGTGCGCTTTTGTTCAAGACATACACGTTTGTTGGTGGGTGTACATACACTTAATAGATTATATTAAATCGTGTTTTCAGTGTTAAAATTTCAACATATTATGTGATAGTGCCAAAGTTAACTATAGTCCAATTTGGTAAGATACTTTAAAACAGCAAGCAACAAATGTATGTACATATGTTGTTTTATAATTATATTAATTATTTATGTACATATATATATATACATAATAATATTGTGTAATAAAAACAATACAAACTAGAAAAACTACATAATTGAAGATTGTGTATAGTTATATGGTCAAAGATTATTTCTAATGTCAGGGGTAGCTTAGGAAATAGAAGCAGTATACGCCACTGCAAGGTGATGGGACGCGGAAAGGGCTGTGTCTGGCGGGGCTGTGTGTGAGCGTGGTTGTGACGGGGCCTGGGGGGGGGCGGGATTGGCCTGGGAGAGACTGAACGGAGCGCAGCGGGACAAGTAATTAATTTTTAACCGTAAAAAACAAATGATGCGCTTCGTTTGCGGGGCAGGCCGCGAGCGAGCAACGACAGAGGCCGCTCCAGCTCTTTCAGGTTACACCACTGCACACGTCGTCGTCCGTTGAGATAAACTGGGGAGCCAGGAAACATTTCAATGTCTAGAGATCTGAAAGATGCTCTTAGTAAGAGCGAAACGTGGGTTAAACAGTATAATGTTCCGCGTCTGCCACCAATTTTCTATTGTAACACCCGTCGCTACTACCTATTTTCTCTTGTAGTAACGTTTCAGTTCAATTTCTTATTTTTATAATATTTATTTTCAATGTCTTGTAGAGTTTCTTTTCAAAATCTTTCTTATAATGTACTTTAACGTAGGGGTCATCCATAAATTACGTAACGCTAAAGGGGTAGGGAGGGGGTCTGAGGCAGCGTTACGTAGAGATAGCGATGGGCGTTAAAAGGGGGAGAGGAGGTATTGAAAATTTGCGTTACGAAATTTATGGACGGCCGCGTATTACAATCATTATGTATTGCATTTTATTAGCCTATTAAAATTTTCGTCATATGGACATTGAATTAGGAGCAATTCTGTCTACATTCAATCTCAATATATCAGTTGCTATCCCAATTCAAACAAGTGAAGTACATCATCCGTTACTTGTTTACGAGAATGTAAATAAACGTGAGGAATATACGAAACGTTACAACAGTCACTAAATGTTCCTCAACAGATTATCGTTGTGTGCGATGATCATTTTGATTAGGCTCCGTAAATTGAGGCCACTTTTTAATAAATTAAGAAATATCATACGAAAAATGATATTCGAATACTTGAGGTTCCAAAATAATGCTTTTAAATTGAGAAATGAGCTCGTCGAGTCTAGCTTTTGATATTGGAATCGGCGGCGTTGAAAACCGAATGCTCATATTCAATATTTTAAAAATTATTTAGTGATGCATTTATTACGTCATGAGTCTACATTTGCTTCAATATTGACAGAAGTTGTTTTAATACACGTGTTTTGTATATAATACAAAATTGTATGTGTTATTGTAACTAATTTGGCTAGAAAAGGATTTAGGTCCGTGCATTTTTGAAAATATATAAATTGTATTGCGGAATAGCCTTTCAAAAGGCGAAAATACGTTTGCAACGTCCAAATACTTTCGGAGCTACAAATAGTAGAAAAACGTAACCTGCTGGTGGGTGTCCTCGTGCTCGAATCGCGGGTCATGCTCTTCTCCCGTTTCACGAGGCGGAAGAATCGGTGCAGCAGCTGCCATTGACTCGGTCCTTGATTTGGTCTGCGCCTTAATCCCGCACTTAATTGAGCGCCTGCAGCAGCTCTTGCAGTTGACCCGCGTGGGCGCGGCGGGGCGGGGCGGGGATGGAGGCGGGGGATGGCGTCCGGTGCCCCAGGCGAATGAGGGCGCGCTCAGTGGCGTCGGGACGTCCCGGGATTTGCCCCGCCCAGCCCCACTACCTGCCTCGCGCTCCCCGCTCTCCCTTCATCCTCCGCTCCCCACAAGTATTTCGCCCCTCATTCCCCCCCATTATCTCCCCCTCCCACATCTCCCCCTCCCACATCTCCTCACCCCGCATCTCCCCGCCCCACATCTCCCTGCGCCACATCTCTCCGCCCCGCATCTCCTCGCCCCGCTATCCCCTCCCCGCTCTCCCCTCCCCACATCTCCCCACCCCGAATCTCCCCTCCCCGCATCTCCCCGCCACTCATATCCCCGCCACACATATCCCCGCCACGCATCTCCCCGCCCCGCATCTCCCCGCCCGTTATCCCCGTGTCCCACATCTCTCTATTCCACCTTGCCCTTTCCTGTCACGGTCCATCTCATCCCGTTCCGCCTCGTCTCACTCCATTCTTCTCTTCTCCTCCAGCTCCTTCCTGCTTCCGCCTGCCTTCCTCTTCCTTGCTCTGTTCCTCCTTGCGCCAGCACTGCTCTTGGCGGCTCTGAGTTCCAACGTCTGTTTACCGTCTCCACCACCGCGAGGGCCCACTCCCCTTCACTGGCAGAAATAGTTGGATTCTCGATAGAAAGACCAACGGATTTACAGCGGACGAATTTTACCTCGGCTGCGCAGTCAGGTACGTCGGCAGCGGAATCGAACGTAACTCGCACGGCGCAGATCAGTTTACTAAGCGTATTGATTTAATTAGCGTTTTGTCTCTTACAACAAATTTGCGTAGTAGCCCAAGTTTGAGATAATGTTTGTACTTGCCTACTTTTTTGTTACAATTATAGCATATTCTAATATGTAATTAATTTCTGTTTGTTTAAAATTTTGTTATGCATAAATGAAGACGATGTGCTCTCTTCACAGGTAAATTAGTCTCGACATCCCTCCGGCACTGCTTCCACCTCCCTTACCTCCTGTACCCTGGTCAGAGTCCACTGCCGCCGCTGTAGCCACTGGAGCACACACATTCCAATGGGCTGGAAGCCTTTGCCGTTGGCGTTTGCTTATTGCACCTTGAACTCCCTCCGTGCTCATGCTTGCAGTGTATTCCACATATATATTTTCCTGTAAATACGAGAACATATTCTTCTTTGTCTAAAATACAGCAAACCCTCGTTAGCACGAACTTGACGAATTCGAATTTCGCCGTAACACGAACAAAACTTTAGTCCCAGTAAGGGATTATGGTCATTCGGACATTTATATTACTCGGTGGAACGCGATTTTTTATAACACGAACTCCGATTATTTCGATCCCTAGGAATTCGTGTTCATGAGGGTTTACTGGGTAAAGTAATGGGAAATTAGAAATATTAATTACCATTATTTTTACTTGAGTTTTTTAAAAATGTTTGTCAATTGCAAAACGTCTGAAGCACATTCTAAAATCGAGAGTCTATATCCAGAACTAATAGCGTTGGGCGCCAATTTTGCAAATGCCCAACCATACATCCCATGTGACTGGTACGAAATGGACACATAAGCACACCTATCTCAAAATCTTTATTGTGTTTTTGATCTCAAATAAGTCATGTTGAAATAATTGCAAGAAGGTCAGCAAAATTGTACAAAACAACGTTTATTGTAGTGTCAAAGTATAATTGCTAGTTTGTCAATACTAAACGTAGCCACCTGTATTTCAACTTCTACAAATTAAATGCAGAATCAACAGCCACAAGTACCGTTTAACCATGGTTACCCTTAACCTTCGTTGTATTCCCTTGGGAATACAATCGAGTAGAGAACAGTCGTTGGAAGCGGAAGTTACAATATACATACAAGATTCATTACAGAATGCCTCGCCGCTCTTTTGCACCCGCATACAATGACTCAGAGGAGTTGTGGAGTTGGCATCACACCACGTGACGTGCCGTTATCCGCTCCCCACCACTGCCCCTCTTCTGGTAAGGGCAGTCCTTAACGTCCTCTGGGTAGCGGATTCTTCCATTATAAAACATTGAAGACATAAATATCTCAAAGGCTTAAAGGTGTTCCTTAGCGGTGACTAAACCAGTCATTTTTATATTTCTTTAAACATCTAAAAAAAAGTGAATAAAGTGCTTGATTTAAATGAATACTCAAATTTCTCCGGTCTGCTTTCACATTACAAGAGATTTTGAAAGTGAACAACTCAGTTTCTCAATGGCTCATATCAGGAGACTCCTACAGAATAATCATGCATTGATCCGTCCGTTCTGCACTCCCCACAACCCGGAGACAAAAACAAATTAAGTTCACCATTTCCCTCCCTGTTCCTTCTCTCTGGGTGCCTCCCCTCCTCGGCTTCAACCGCCGCCTCTGCTACCCCTCCTTTCCCCTCCCCTCCCGTCGCCAGAGGGGAGAGCGCAGAGGATTTCAATTTCTGCGGGCGCCGCCACCGCCGCCGCCGGGGTGTTTAAAAATCTCTCACGTTGGCAAACATTGAAATGATCCGAGGAGTTCCCAACTTCCGTTTCTTATTATATCCGCCTCCGCCGCTCCGCCCCCGTCGCCCCCGTTGCTGCCATTCGCGGGCCCGCCCTCCTTTCCCACTCCCTACTTGGCGGCGATGGCGATGGCAAAGTCTACGTGGCGGCGATGGTGTAACGGTTAGCGTATCGGGCTGTTATAGCGCGTGTTCAAACCCGATCGAAGCCATGGATTTTTTAGGGGCATAAAAATCCTTTGTACGCCTTCCTTCGGAGGGGAAGTAAAACCGGCTGTCCCATGTTAGTAGATTTACTGCATGTAAAAGATCGTCAAGCCTAGATGACGCCTCTGTGCAACAATTCAAAATCGCCTGTTTCGTCGCTCATGGAATACCTTCTTTCTCCGCTAGTTGGTGAAAGGAGTGTAGAGAAATGTGCGTAGTCAGACGGAAGAGCAGGCCTCATGGCCTTAGACCATGAGGAAAAACAGAAAAATTAAGCGAGGAATAAAAAATCACCCAATTTACACAATTCGACTTCTTTTTTATTTATCGCTTAATTTTTCTTTCTGAACTAATATATTCATTGCTTTTGTAAATAATAAACAATTTACATGTTTCTGCAGTGTTTCTATGTTTCCATAATGCAAAGTTGTGCCTAGAAATCATTTTTTCAAACCAAATTTTGAGTGCTCATTGCGGCTCAACCATTCGGAATATCCACGTAGTTTATTAGACAAAATATGCTTAGAATTGTCCCCGGACACTCTGGATAGCTAGTATAGAAAATCTGCCACCGACGGGACTCAAACACGCGGACAGAGTCACTGCAAAGATTACGGCAATGCTGGCATTGAACTAAACTCATCCGGTGCGGTGGTGGGGGTGGAAACGGTGAGGACGGCGGAGGCGACGGAGGTGTCGGAGGAGGTGAGGGCGGCGGAGGTAGGGTTGGTGAAGGGACAACGCGGAGGCCGCCTGACTTCTCAATTCGCCTTCTTTCGTATTCACTCCTGCGGGCATTAAAGGTGCTATCCATTCTTTATCCTCCCCTCAGAAATATCATAAAAATTCTACTCGAGATGGCACTTTTTGAATTTATGTCGATACTAAATGTTACACCTTGTTTGCGAAATGTTTTTTTTTGTTCTCTCTGCATATTTAATGAGATCTGATCAAATAAATTTAAATAATTCAATGTTTTTTTCTCTTTAAAATAATGTCATGAAAATATATTAACTTGATGTGATACTTTTACGAGTAAATGGAAAAGTATTTCATCGTATATGAAGGCTCTAACTCTCAAAGTGAACCATTGTATTTTTATGAGAGCGCTTTCCACTGAACTAGAAGGAATTGGGAACCGATTAATATAGTTGAAAACTGATGAATTTCATGGATAAGGAGGTATCAACCACTATAAAGGATGAAATTTTTTATATTCAGAAAATTTCGTCAAACATGTTTCGCGAGTGTTTTCCCATCATCAGTGACTACAATAGAAAATTCAGTAAAAAGTAAGCAAATGAAAATACCAATGTACATAAACATATAGAGCTTGAAAACTAATTAATTAAGGTACTTACCCAAGTAACACAGATTAAACACTCATAATTAAATGTTATAACAGTACAACGACCAGTATGCCGCCATCTTGTGCATGGCACGTGGTTCGGGAACAGACTGAAGGAAAAGGGAGGGAGGCAGGAAGAAAAATAAAAGCTAGTCAAATAAATAAATAAATAAATTTAAAATTAGGCTGGATTTGAATTGTGATAGTTCATTAAGACAATTTCTATTTGTATTTTTGTACAGTTTTAAAATTTCAAAATTTTCTAGAACGTTTAATTTAATACCCTTGTTTTCCAAATGTAAGATTTTAAAGTTGATATCTGGGTCGAAAGATTGGTTATTTTGGATGAGATGGTTGGAGAAAGTGGAGAAATCTTGTTTCAGTCTCCAAGATCTTAGATGTTCTATTAATCTGCACGTAAACATTCTACATGTTTGTCCTATGTATGCTGAATTACAGCTGTTACAGTCTAACAAATAAACTCCACTTCTTTCCATGTAGGGTAAAGGCGATTTGTTGCTGGGGAGTAATGACTGAAGGATGTTAAGGGTTTTATAAGATACCTGTATGTCATTCTTTATGAATATTCTACCTATCTTTTGGGATATGGGTCCAATATATGGAATACGTATGAACAATTTCTTATCAGAGGAGATATTTTGAGGGAAGGCTTCTTTAGTTATTAATTTAATTTCTTTTGTTTTATGAATTTCATAATGGTGGAAGGGTTGTATCCATTGTTTTCACAAATTTGTAAAATGGTAAAATGGTATCATGGAATACCACAAAATCTCAGCTGCCACCACAGAGTTTGGTTGAAAACTAGTTTACATATTGCCATACTACTATATGTCTCAAGAGATCCCCTATCATGTGACATTATTCACGCTTTGGAGATAATGCGCTAAATGTCTCCGCTATTTTTAAACAATTAGCGTTACTTTCTCAAGATGCAATATAAGAAACTTACTAGAATTTTGTTGTTTAGAAAAGCGTTGTAGAACACATTTATTTTTTTAATTACAAGATGTGAATGCAAATGTGTTGTGTGGGTGAAAAGCAAATGCTTTGACACTGAGAGAATTTTAACTTTCCCAAAATTTAATACATCTTTTATGTGGTTTTGTTGCATATTAACCGGAATTCACATTATGTGAGATTGTATTTGTGAGTATGTGACTGAAATGTTATCCTTAAAATAAAATTAAACGGAAAATTGGTAGGAGAACAAATCATAAATTCTCAGAATGATTGTGTCGTAATAAATCCTTGAACTAAATTCTTTGAAAAAGATGATAAAAAATAATCAATCTGCCATTGGCTTCAGGAAAACCGAAAGTTAATCTACCCTAGGTCTAGGCATAAGCGCTGTGTTCACTTCCAAGTCTCCCAAGACATTGGTCAATGTTAGTGTTGTAGCAGGTTGTGGTTGCTTCTGGATGTTACATGACATGCAAATAAGGCACACAAAATAAAAGAAATCGTCAGACCCAAAGACTTGACACATCTTTCTTTATGTAAGTCAAGACGCTGAATCCGAGTCTTAAGCCACAATTGCGCCATTAGCATCCAGCTTTCTTTAAATCGCGAAAGACTACCGTGAATTTGTAGAATGTAAATTTCACGGTGGGTTTTCGCGATTTCAAAGAAACTGCAGAGTGGTGGCGCAATTGTGTCTCAAGCTTCAGATTCAGCGCATCGAAATACGTCGAGAGACATTGTCAAGTCTTTGGGTCTGACAATTTTTTTGTGTGTGCGTGTGTAATGTAGGCCCCGAGTGGCCTACTGTTCCATATACTGGTCAATACGAGGTGATTTTACTCCCCAGGATGATCACTTGAGGAATGGATTCTCTCGTCAACCCCTGCTGGAGTACAAGTTCACGAGTGGGCTGGTATCTGGATATATTTTCTCAGGCATAAGTTTGATTGATTAGTGTTTCCAGGCGCGTCAAATACTTAGGTCATTAGTCCCGTAAGTGTAGTGTCGTAAGTGTCCCGTAAGTGTAAGATTTCCCGGGAGGTGGCGATGATCTTTTCCCCGCTGGATGGCGAGATCTGGCGCCGACCGTCGACCGTCGGTTAGCGGGGTTTTCCCCCTCAACCAGGTTTCTCCCACCAGCGGGGCACCGCCCCAGCCGGGACAAGCTATATGTTCCCGACCGGTCTCCCGGCATGTGTGGAAGTGTAGTACATGTTAGTGTAAGAGTGTGTAAAAGGTGAGGATAGGACTAGGAAGAGGAAGGAAAGACCGCGGTCCGTGGCCCGTTTGTTAGGGTACTGCCCCGGCATTCGCCTGGTGTTGATGGGAGAAACCACGGAAAACTACCGATCAGAGCAGCCGGTCACAATAATTCTCCTCCAGACAGCGACTGAATTCGACCTACCTGACCAGCTAGTGTCGAAAATCCTGCCTCCGTCGGGAGTGTAACCTAGGACCTCCCGGCCAGAGGGACAGCAGTGACATCAGGTTAATGCAGTGATCATCTCTCCCGGTGCCATCGAATAGGGTGACTTGTATATTTTAGTGTGTGTCTCCCCTTGAACGTCCATAAATCTTCTATCAGCGCAGCCACAAGCGGCGTCTTGAGAGCCTCCTGCGCCAGCGAGCTCTGTAGCTACCCCACCACCCGCACTTCCCCGTCGCCATCGCGACCCTGACAGGCTTCCTTCCTCCCCCCACCCGCTTCCCCTTTCACACTTCTCCCTGTGACGCTTGTTGTCTTTCTGTCCTGCACTTTCTACCACGCCCGATCCCATCCAGGTCAGCTATTCCCAATCTTGATTTTGAACATTTCTGTGGTCACGGCGTAAAAGTTCTTAAGTCAAAAATCTAAGTATGGAGAAAAGAAGGGTTAAATATTATTGAGCTAACGCTTTTTCCTTTGCTCAACTCTATTTCCCAATGCTTTTTTTCTCGTTAAGGATGCAACATTAAAATTCGGTCGTTTTAATAAAATAAAATATAGATACCTAACTTGTAGTTTCAGTACTTAACCCAATTTTGCCAAAAATCGACTTAACTTTGACCCCGTGACCACAGATTTGTACCATCACAGGTAGCTTAGGGTTACTTGGGTAAATTATATTTTTTGTACAGTGATTTTTAATTGTGTTCCTCTGTTTTAGTAGTTTTACAAATTAATGCGTTATATATATTATATTTTTCAGTTTTTCCTTAATATTTCTGTAGATGCACTGAAGTTGAAGTACAATACCTCGAAACATGTCTGTAACTGTCGAATAGCTCGTCAATAAATTTGTTTTGGGAAGTTTACTTTTCTCTTTTTATATTTCTGTAATGGAGTTCCACATTATTTCTGCAGAAACCACTGACTTTATTCAACACAGGTGGCAAGAAGGGTAACTGCAACGCTGTCGGACATTTGCTTGATGTGTTTATTATAAACGAGTTACTGATGCCTGCCTGAATGTAATATGTCCTCTGCTCTGAACAGTAGTTATCCTGGACACGTCCAGGCGTACAAGAGAACAACGAGCCATAATCTGCGAGATCTCACTTTCCCATCTTTTTTCCCCATTGCTGGACGCTACTGACAACTGCAGTTGAAGCACCCTCATACCGTAGTTAAATGAAAATCAGTCGTTCTTCCATATCAATACATGTTCCTTCCCCCTACAAATTATTATCAAATTCGCACCGATCTCTATCGGTGTCTCAGTTGACGCCACTGAAGAGCCTCTGACCGGGAAGTCCTAGGCTACTCCCAACAAAGGCAGGATTTTCTACACTAGCTTGTTAGTTAGGTCGAATTCAGTCACTCTCGGGAGAAGAATTCTAGCGGTCGGCTGCTCTGACCAGTAGTTTTCCTTCGTTTCTCCGATCAATATCACGCGAATGCAGGCGCAGTACCCAACAATCGGGCCACGGACCGCGCATGATATTTCCTACCTCTTTCTTTTCATATCCTCACTCTTTACACATACACACATACACTAACATGCACTAAATTATCAAACACGCCGGAATACCGGTCAAGATTTTAGCGTTTGTCCCGGCTGGGCCGTTGCCTCGCTGTTGGGAGATACCTGGTTGGGAAAAACCATGCTAGTCGGCGGTAGGTCGACGCCGGATCTTGCCATCCAGCGGGGAAAATCACCGCCACCTCCTCATGAAAAATCGTGTACTACACTTACCGTGACTATTGACCTCGGTAGTTAACGCGCCCGGAATCACTAACAATCAGTCAATCAATCTGAACACGTTCGCTATATCTCTTTATTTCGTCGTTATGTCTGTTTGTCGTTATTTCCCAACGCCTCCTCCGCAGCCCCATTCCTGCCCCAACAGAGCTCCCCTCCCGCGCGTTGCTTCTGAGCCCCGAACCGCTCTCCTGGCCCTGCCGCCTCCGTCCCTCCCTCCCCCCCCCGCTCCCGCCGAAGACCGCCGTCAGGGCTGCGTCGTGTTTTCGCCGCCTAATGAACTTGTCTTTAATCAGACACGAGAAGATTAAGGGGCGCCTCCGCCGTGACGTTACGCTCAGAGGTGGAGTAGGGAGGGGGAGGGGAGGGGAAGGGAAGGGTTGGAGGGCGGGCGCAGCGGATGAGGCGGTTTATGCCTCCTCATAAATGTCTCCGGAGGTTTACACCCGCCGCCGCCGCCGCCGCCACTGCTCGTGCAATATTGAGAGGCAGTTTTATTGCAGTGCGTCAGACGCAGACAAGAGGCGTGAGGGAGGGGGTGGAGGGGACGTGACGGAGGCGCAACGCTTCCCCCCACTTCCCCCCCCGCAGGAGTCTTATGAATAACAATTTCGAACGAAGACGCGAGTATCTGCGGCGTTATTAAGAACAGAATTTATTCGTGGCCTCCGTCGCAAACTTCCGCTGCGTGTCCTCTTGTGGCCATCACGTCGCCCACACAGCCGCCGTTGCTGTGCTAGCCGCGTGCCCGTCCTTGTCCATATTCTCCTCCTCTAGACATTATTTCTTCCATTTCCAACCAGTTCCCCCATGGAGCAGTTAATGTGCAGTGTAGGGGTCTCAGTCACAAGAAATGGAGTCAGACTGCCCGCTGTGGCCTGCTGTAGTTACCCGCGTGCCATAGGTCTTTCACTAAACTAGAGTAGCCGCGCCCGAGCGTGTCCCTTTCCGTTGGTCTGATTCGACAATCAGCAGACCACATTGGTTGTATACTGGTAAGCGCTCGGCTACGGCGCGCCAAGTGGGCCGCCCACTTGAGCATTTATGGTGCAGTAGCCACACCGCTCTCCATTCGTTTAACGCAGGGGCGGCAATCTTTCTTGCACGTTTGTGCAGGAATTAGACGCCCAGACAGTCTCACGCTTCGGAACTCGAGACTTCTTGAGTTGGATGGATTGTATACCTCGCCGTGACGCACGCAAGGGATGTACAACTTTGGTGATCATGGGACAGCTGCAGAAGCTGCATTGTGTAGGCAGTGATATGTTTAAATCTACTACCAGTTATTAAAATAAACCAAAAGTATAGATTTATTACGAATAACAGATGTGACTGGGCAAAACTATTGTGTAAAATAAATTAGGAAATGATATAATAAAGATGTCGACCAGAATGGCTGAGACGGCTTAGAGCGTGTACCCCACTTAGCGATTCGGTCCAAAGGGGCGCGGGTTCGAGTCCCGTCTAGGGCATGGCTCTTGCCTCTTGTCTCTTATGCATGTGTTATCGCGGAGGGCCTCATGTTCTGCTGACCCCAGATCAGAGAAGTCCGCAAATGTGTTAGTATTTAGTGTATCTTCGAATTTATGTCCCATCGGATAAAAGCCCCAGAAAAATACAATAAATATACGGCCTTCAGAGAAAAACAATCGTGAAGAGATAAGACCGAGCTTCTCCTCGCTTCCGTGGCAGAGAAACGAAAGATGCTCGTACGGGCGAGAAGCGCTCCCATACGTACAATTTCCACATGAGCAGTGATTTGCCAACCCTGATCTATAAATACCGGATTTTTCATATTCCCGACCGATCCATGTTGAATTTTAGGTACACTAAATCGGATTATGGGTGCTCCCGTTTCACCTGCCTTTAAATCCACTGCAGTTCCATCGTCATTCGAATCACATCACATCATTCATTAATGAAACTATTCAACTCAGTTACGGCCGAAACGATTATACTTTGTTCAGCCACGTGAACTTCTATTTTGACATTCATTTCTGGCAAATGATATTGGGAGGGCCGCTGTGAAACGTGTATTTATTTCACATTCACTGTACAAAACGCTGACCAGCTTTATTCTGGGAGTGTGACACTCCTGATGTTTTAGACATTCTAACAACTGAATTTTCACATGAAACCTATGTATTTGTGCAGCTAGAATGAAATGAAAGGACAAATAAAACATATTTCACTGCATTATTATTTGTGAATTGAGTTGAAAGTGAACTGCTCAGGATCGATAGTTTGTCATTGTTAGCTCTTGTTTACCTTTGACTAGTATGGCCACACTTTGAATTTCTCTGTAGAAGCATTAATATTAATATTTCTGATATTTTTGATACGATTTGTTTCTATTCTACGATAATGTATTTGGAGATGATACCGGAACAAACTAAATTCTTTGTAAAAAATTCCATTAAACGCACTCCCTGAATTGACGTTTCCTCTTGTTACGAAACAAATTTTGTGTGTATGCATGGTGGGTGGCAATACAGCTGCAGTTGAATTTTTGGGCTTTACCAACGATCGCGGCATTTACGTGTGCATACTCCGTTGCGGGAGTATTGAATCCAGCAGATTCGTAACACTTAGGCTATATAAGCTGGCGTCCTAGCCCGTATAACAGGCTGAAGAAAACATGTCGTAGAGCTATGCTGTCTTAAACTATGCTCAACTGTTTTGGAAGCTCACCTTAGCAAATCATACATACTGAGCCTCGTAATAAAACTAGCGTAGAATCGGTCGACCCTCCACCACCATCACCACCATTTCTGTGGAGTAACAGGAAAGAAGGGGAAGGGGAAACTGCATAGCGTAATAGAAGAGGAGGGGAGGTGAAACCGCATTGCGCCAGCTGGTAGCGCTCTAGTGGGTGACCCCGGGAGTGGTGCAAGGTGGCGGTTGATGGGCGTGTTTTGGAAGCTCACCTGAGCGACTCATACATACTGAGCCTCATAATAAAACTAACGTAAAACCGGTCGGCCCTCCGACATTGCCTCCGTAGAGTAGTGGAATGAGGAGCGGAGGTGAAACCGCATTGCGCCTGCTGGTAGCGCTCGAGTGATTGGTCCTGGGAGTGGTGCAAGGTGGAGGTTGACGGGCGTGGCGTCGTTGCTAAGTGCTCTTGTGCTGTGTGCGCAGGTGAGTGCTGCTGGCCGCTGGTGATCTCGACGCGATGGCTTCTTCAGCTGGCGGCGAGCGGCGGGTTGCCTGCCGCTCTCCGGGTATCGCCTTCCACCGCAACTGCAATTCGCGGCTCCGAATTTGGTCTCCCCTTGTCGACCCTGGTGAGTTCAGCGGTTTCTGCACGTTGGACATTAGACAAATGGTGACTAAGTTATTGTATTGGTTTATTTTTCTGACAATTAATGCTAATAATAATAACAATAATATAATTTAGGCAATAGGATAGTAATTGCCTCCCAGGATACTTTAGTCTTGTTTGGCATGCGTGTTGAGTATCAGCTAATGCACTATAATGCATAAATAGTCCAGATATTCGAAACTTTCTTAAAGGTGCAGACGTAAGTATGCGATTGAATTAGGAAATCTAATATCTCCGCCCATATAATTGCAGTTCCAAATGCGTCCATTACTTATTTAAGTATTACTGGATTAGCTCGTTTATACATCAGGATCAAGAAGTCATGCAAAAAGTATCTAAAAACGTTTTGAAAAATTGGTCAATTAACAATCTACATTCACAACTGATGCGTAGGTAACGTAAATGTCAGTTTTCTTCTTTCTACGCTAGTTAGAATTTGTATTTGGTACAACATTGCATTGAGACATAATTGTTCACAAAATTGGGTATCACTGGGTGGTTTTCCAACGAAGCTTAATGTCAACCCGTCAGACGCCTTGATTAAGGAGGCGTGGTGGCTGTCGCGAAGAGGGGCGGGAAGAGATGGAGGGGTGGGGGGTGCTCGTTCGAGTGCTGGAGGTCGCGGCCTGTCGCCCGACCGCCGTCAAACTGCGACACCCCCCTTTCAACTATGCGGACAGGGTTAATTCGCTGCTCCGACCCAACGAAAACCCTAGGACAGTGTTGCCAAGGCTGATGCCACGAGCGAGGGTCCGTGGCGCGGGACCCACCACGAAATCGCTCCTTCACGCAGTTCATTACCCCGCCACCAGAGACAACGCCATCCATATTGTAAAACGGCGGGGTTATTAATAGTTTTCTTTCCCGACGCTAGTTGCGCAGAGAAGATCGTGGCATGCTACGATGACACGAAGCGTGCCACTGCCTCCAGTAGAACACCTTGGCACAACTGCCCTAGGAGATCAGGGCCTCCAATGCAAAATAGGATCTTGGTTGTAATTTTAAGTTTCTAAAATATTTTTAAAAAACAATTAAATTGTGTTTTGTGTTCTGAACTAGTATATGTTTTGTATCACAAAAACTATCTAGAATTATTTAGAGAAATATATTTAAATTTTGCTCCATATGTAGTAAATTTAAGTATAGTCTTTTTAAAGTAAGTTATTTTAAAGCAGCATGTAATCTAGATACTTTAAATAACTTCTATTAATAGTCAAAATTATTGTTGCTAATTTGAAAATAAATAATTTTTTTCTAGTAGGGTCCGTCATTTGAATTGAACACCATAAATTATTCTGCTATGAATTCTAATACAACATATGCGTAATCATTAAATACCTTACTGGCATTTTAACTAGAGCTACACAATATTGTGTGTCAAACTTGTGTGATTGTAAACTTCTAATTTCCGACAGCACACTTTTGTTTTTAATGAAAATTAGATGTCTTAATTCGAAATTTAATATTTACATAAGATAAAATGTAGATTAAACAAAATAGCTTTGTTTGGTGGGCAAATTTGTGCACTTACGTACTTTATCTCTTTGGTTTGGCGATTTTTCCTTCGTAGTCAATGTATTTTTCGTGAAGTTACTTTCTGAATTGCATTTTAATATGTATGCAGGTGACCCAGAAGTGCATTTTTCCCGAATTTACATTATGCGAGTAAGAGCATGCGAGTAATTTTTATCTCAATGCATTCTGGCGCCCAAGAAAATGTGCCTGTTGGTCCGGTCATTTGATCTTGATGTAAGACCGTAGGATAGCGTGTTTACAGCGAATAAAATGAAAATATAGCCTTGTGCTTCCCTCTTAACAATTGATAGAATAACGTGAAGTTGGGCACCATTATAGTCACCCATGTTATTTAGAGAGAGAAGAAATGTGCTTCGGAGAATAGTAATGGTTCTCTTGCAGGCACCGACAAGGATTTGAGATCCTTAATAACCATTTTTATTTATGATAAGTGTACTTTTCTTGTTATGATGAAATCATTTCAAACACGGAGACAAAGCAACAGTATGCAGTTTATTGCTATTATGTGATGTACAAAAATGCATTTTCCTCATCTATCATTGTGATGAAATATAAAGTTACCTTTAAGTTAATGCTTTCGGTGCGAGGTTAAAATTGAGGTTGATGTACCTACAGAACAGATTAGCAATATGACATGTACAAAATATATTCTTGACTGGTCTCGAATCGTATGTTCTCTATAAGACTCATTCCACCACATGCTTCTCTTTATGCTCATTATTACTACATTGACCGTATTTTTTTTATTCTCCTAATCATTTTACATGTATCAGACTCATCCAAGAATCGTAGACAGAGAAAGTTGCTGTAAAACTGCTAGCAATATGTGCCTCCACAATTGTTGACAAAAGATGAGCGTTTTCATATGCGTCTCCATTTTTTGCTGCGTTTTAAACAATAATTAAAATGTATAAAGAGAAAGTGAAATATTTCTTTTCTATGTGGAATTGTCTTGTTACGGCACTTGGCACACCGCAACACGTCACTTGTTAAGTGATTGCTTGCGAGACACACAAATTATATCTATACAGAAAATAGTGTAGGGTTTGGTGGCATATTGGGCCGCGTGCGGCATGTTTGAAGGCAAAACAACCTCAGGCGTGTTCGATGGGGAAGCAGTACTCTCAAATGACACGATATTCTAGTCAGTCTTTTACTCAGATGCGAGGATTGCTCTATCAGAGATGGCTCACTCTCATGCAGGTTCTCTAGCTGGTGGTTCCTTGGGTTATAGTCCCGACGGTGGGAGGATTTCATCACTAGTTACACAGCTATCTCGAATTCATTCGCCGTTTGGAAGAGAATTCTAGCGACCAGCTCTTCTGATCGGTAAGTTTCTGTGGTTCCTTCGATCAATACCAGGCGAATGCCGGAGAATTTTCTGAAGCTGACTTGATCACCGCGCGCAACACTTTACACTTCCTAGTCCGTTTCTCTCTCCTTATATACGAGGGTTATTCCAAAAGTAAGGTCCGTTGTTGTTTCTTTAAAAAGTATCAAATATTGTTTCAAAACAATTGTTATATTTACATTCCTTACATCTTTATCTATTTTTTACGTAACTTTGATACTTATTTAAACATTTCTCACATCGTTCAACAAGCTTTTCAATGCCACTGTCATAGAAATCGGCCGCCTAATCCGCCGAAATCCGTCCAATCCGAAATTGCAAATTTTCAGACACAATTCTGTACAAAGTTGTTCTACTCATGTTTGTAAATCCAAGTCTAAGCTGGAAATAGTGAATCGTCGATCTTCACGAATTTTTTCGTCAACGGAATTGACCAAATCGTCTGTGATCACTGATGGCCGGCCAGAGCGTGGTTCATCATGCACATTTTCCCGTCCTTCATTAAAAGCTCGCACCCATTTACGCACTTTACTGTCACCCATTACGTTAGGACCCAAAAACTTCACTTAACTGCCGATGAATTTCTGCCGCTGAAACGTTTATTGCTGACAAAAACCGAATCATTAACCTTACTTTAAGTCGGCGGGCCGATCGGTAGTCTTCAACATTACAAACTGACACTGTAAACAGCACACAGCAGCAATAACAAAGGTAATGGCGGCGTTTGATGGGCAAGACATGCCGGTAGTCGGCGCGCATGCATGTTTTAATATTCGCGCAAAATGCAGATAGTTACGTTGAATCGGACCTTACTTTTGGAATAACCTACGTAATTCAACATACAATATACACATGTGTTACGCACTACGTGAACGTCACTACCACGCACCTCGGCAAAGAAGCCGAGAGTTTAGAGCTGATCCCAGATGGAACGGAAATCTTCTGTGGGATAAAAACGCGCGATCCGACGCGTTGATTTCATGTTCCAGCGGGAGAGGATCACCGTCTCCCAGCTATAGCATGCACTACGCTCATGGCCCTAATAACCAAAGCAGTTGAGATCGGGAGGTCCTAGATTCGAGTCTCGACGGTGGCAGTATTTTCGACACTAGCTTGCCAGCTAGATTGAATTTAGTCGCTGTCTGGAGGAGAATTCCAGCGGCCGGCTGCTCTGGTAGTTTTCCCTGCTTTCTCCGATCAAAACCAGGTGAATGCCGGAATTGCCTTATTTTACGTGGCGAGACTCAGGCCATGAGGCCTGCTCTTCCGTCTGACCACGCAAATTTTGTTACACTCCTTTCACCAACTAGCAGAAAGAAGGTATTACTGAGGCGACGAAACCGGCGATTTGAATTTAGCTCAGAGGCGTCATTTAGGCTTGAGGATCTTTTACATGCAAGTAAATCTACTAACATGGGACAGCCGGCTTTACTTCCCCTCCGAAGGATTTTTTCACCCCTAAAAATCCACGGCTTCGATCGGGTTTGAACCCGCGAACTTGGGTATAGTAGTCCGTTACGCTAACCGCTACACCATCGCCGCCGGGAATAGTACCCTAACAAACTGTCCATGGACCGCGCGCGATCTTTTCTTCCTCTTCCTTGTCCTATTCTCACCCCTTCAACACGCACGTCCACTAACGTGCACTACTCTACCACACATGCCGTGAGATCGGTCGCGAACTTAGAGGTTGGGGTGTTGCCCCTCTGGCGGGAAAACCCCGCTAGTCAAGGGTAGGTCGGCGCTGAATCTTGCCATTCATCGGGGGTAGGTCACCGCCACAGCACGATGAAAAACATGCACTACACTTACGGGACTGATGGCATAACTTGACGCGCCCGGAATCACTAACAATCAATAAATCCAAAACTGTTGATGTGTCCTGAAGCAAGAAATATTTCCTCATTCGCGCGGAAGCTTCTCGCCTTGACTAATCGAAAGAGAATCGGAGGGCATGTAGGGGTTGGAGGTAAGACTGAGATCAGGCATATGGGGATCGCTAGTGGTAGAATAAATCCTATTCATCGAAAGGATATTATATTATTTTGAAATTGACATTTTAGATGCTTCTCTGTTTTCCATGACGACGGCAGACTCTGAACCAATCGGGTATGAGTTATCACAGCCGGGGTCTGCTTGCGTTGCCGATGGAATGTAAACAGCACCACGTGCCCCACCGAAGCCATTATTGGATTCCGGGTGTGGGTTACCTTGCTCAGGATCTTGCAATTGATGGCAATTGAACGTAAGCGATAGATAGACTTCCAACAATAATTAAGATTTCAGATAAGGTACATTATCGATTATAAGAGTTTTTCGGCTGGTGAAAGCTTATGCAAGCACCATGATCAGTCAGTACCAAGGACAGATCAGTCAGTAGATGATCTTGGCTGTCCGGGTGACGCCGCGTCGAAGGCTGTGTTGCCGACGTTTCGACCATCTTGTCGTGGTCTTCCTCAGGGCTGGAATGCGCCGGGATGGTCAGCGCTCGGGTTTATATATAGGTGGGGGCCGCTTACGATTGGCTGAAACCAACCGGCCAATCGGGAGGCCGCCCTTCAACATCGGGAGGGGGTCGGGTCAGGTGGCGCGGCGCGTGATCGGACGGCACGGAACGGTCCGTCCGGTGGTAAGGCGCGGCTCGGGGTCGGACGGCATGGGCCGGTTTCAGCCAATCGTAAGCGGCCCCCACCTATATATAAACCCGAGCGCTGACCATCCCGGCGCATTCCAGCCCTGAGGAAGACCACGACAAGATGGTCGAAACGTCGGCAACACAGCCTTCGACGCGGCGTCACCCGGACAGCCAAGATCATCCACATGACTCCGGCCGCGGAAGCCTACGACTTCAGATCAGTCAGTAGTTGTCAGTGCCAATGGCGTAGCGTGATTCGAGCGTTTGAGGGTGCTCAATAATAACTTGAAATGAAGACATCATGATTTTTAATGTTCTCTAAAATCTATGTTATTGAAACAAATGTTACAATATTTCAACAGATTTATGTCAAGAGTTTTATTAATAGCGAATTTTGCAATAGCTCAGCTTTAATTCTGATGCGCAAATGGCAATGTGATCACTTATGAATTTGTACATTTTAGACTATAATAATATTTAATATATTTAAGTCATAATTAAACTTATTAGATATTAATTAAAATTAGAACGCATGTAAGAATTTGTACTGTTTGTCTCCTTGACAAGCAGAGAATCTTGAGTTAGAAAGATATTTCACTGGCAACCTGAAGTGTGCTTCGCTTTCGGGCATTAATGGAGCAACTTCCTCATAAGCCTTTTTCGCCGTAGCATGCTAGCGTACGACACTCGGGAACTTCTGGTACATTAGTGAAGTGGAGAGGGGGGAACCGTTCCTTCTGCCCTTGCGTCGTTGTCTGTCGCAATCTCGAGACAGTCGCGCGAAGCATTTTAGCGTTCGAGCAATCAAAATATAGCTAGTACCAACGCGCCAAATTCAATCATAGGAAATCACTTTAAAATTAATGCAAAACGTGTTTCGCTCACTTGCAAGATTATCAATACAAAGTTTAGGATTCTTTGATTAATATTTTTCGTGGGGATGCTCAGCTTCTTAGCGTCCCCTGACGCTACGCCACTGGCAGTACCAAAGACTTATCTCCCGGAGTGTTGTAAGTTGCGCATGAATTGTGAATCACGAATGAGCTTGACACACAAGTCAGATTTGTTTATAAGGCCTTAGTAACACATCTATTTATATTTTGTATTCGTAATTGAGTCTATTGTACCCTGTCATGGAAATAGCATCTTTCTCTCTCTCTCTCTCTCTCTTTGTTGGCACTGGTACAACTGAACCTCCGAAATTTGCATGTATAGTATTGATAGTTAATGCCTTATTTTACGTGGCGAGACTCGGACCATCAGTTCCGCTCTTCCGTCGGACCACGCAAATTTCGCTACACTCTTTTCACAATCTAGCGGAGACAGAAGGTATCGTCTCTGGCGACAAAACAGGCGATGGAATGTAGCTTCTTTTAGCCTTGAGGGTATTTTACATTCAATAAATCTACTACATGGTACGGAATGCTTTACTAGGAATACAAAGGACTTTTCGCCCTTAAAAATATAGTACTTCGATTGAACATGCAGTAATGGGTACAATATCCTCCTAACCATTATGCCACCGAATCCGTTTGATTATTGATTAATCCTATTGATAAGCTCCCTGATTAATAAAGACCGGCTGGCGTGCAATGGTCTGAAATCCGACTTTGTATGACGCATATGTGTCATAAAAGGACGGCGATCCTGTTCCAATAACAATTGCGCCATCTTTCGAGACGAGCAGCCTGGTTATTAGGCGCAGTGTGCCGTGCGCCCTCCTCGAGAGCCCATTGCCCTTGGGGCCGGGCATGGGTGGAGGGGAGGGGCGGGGCGTGTAACGTGAGCGCGAGCGGAGGGTTATTGCGCCTGTGACAAATTGGGACATTAATTAAATTACCTCCGCCTCCGCGGCTTGAGACTGCTGCTGCCACATGTGGGTCACGTGGGGCTGGAGGAGCTGAGTGCCTCGCGGGAGCCTGCGGAGGTTGCAAGATGCCAAAGGTCACCTGCTCTACGTCCTCGGAAAAATAAACTGGTTTCCTCTTCATCGTTAGCAGTTGCATACTGAAACGATTTTTAAAATATCTCTGCTTAAAATATTACTTACCTGGACTGACGTCCCATCCAGTACGGACTAAAGAAATGCTGAAAATTTATTCTTTTATGAAGAAAACAAGATGGTTGCTCTGCGGATTCCGTCTATTAATAAAAATCAGTCTTCATGTTTTGATAACACAATTGCATTATTTGATAATGCTAGCGTGTCGATCAATATAGAGAGCAATTGTGCATTAGACGGAACGTAGAAAAGATAAAACCCACATTTTTCCCTATTAGACACTTTTTAATTAGCCGACAAACTGGTAAAAATACATATAAATACTGTTTCGTTCAGATTTTCTAAATAATTTTCCGTACAATATTGGAAGATTGTTCTGCAATTATGCTTCGAAAAATTGATGCACATTAATATAAATAATACATGATCGTTTCATATTTACTAAAATTCTTCTCACCATATATAACAGTTGAGTAGACTATATTGATATCGATTAAGGTCATTGCCTCATGAGCTGTCACGTTCAACCATCAATAAAGATTCCTCTTGACACATGTAACATGCTAGCGTATTTGTCGGGATGAATCCTACAGCAATTAATAAAGCACAGAATCGGGTTGATGAGTTTCGCATTTCAAGTATTTATAAGTATTTTACGCGATGTCATTTCCCGTGAACCGCATGTAGCAGGATCATCGTGTTATGGGAACGAAAAGTAGACAAGATGACAGCACCTGGGGACACTGCGACACATCCCAGGAGAAGCAGGCAATTGTCTGATTGGTGGAAGTAATTCTGTTTGTGTCTTCCATCTGCTGATTCAAAAATGTAAATTGTCCGTGCATTTAAATAAATTACGTTTGGGGAAATAGAACCCGTGTGCTAACTGAATGAGAGATTCATATCTTCCTGAAATTAGTTAATGAATGTATATGTACAAATGCTTTTACTGATAAATTAAATGTACTATGCAAAGCATTCCACTTTCTGTCAAGCTGATATCCTATATTTTGTTTGTCTAAGCAGATAGCAAGATAAGCAGAAATTTCACTACACTACCCTTCATTTCAATCATGATACTGTTTAAAACAAAACAAATATTGTTAATATTTTATAATTACATATTTTTATGGAGAATATTATAAAATCAATTAGTGGTTCAACCGTTTTTTTCCCTTTTGAGGCATGGTTAATGAAAACAAGGAATCATCTTATAATTTGCTTCTTGTGCTTAATCGGGAATTTTGTTCTTCCTCTAAGTTCTTCGTTATTCCTTTCATTATTCAATTTTTGATTTCTGATACCAGAGTAAAGTGAGTAAAAGTATTGGAATCAACTTAACAATATGGTCGCGAATATCGCTCGTAAAATCCATGTTCAAAATATTTTCAGCTGTAACATCGCACACACATAGTATTAAGATCTTTAATGCTGTATTGTGTAATTCACCTAACAGCAAAGACCAAGTTTCAATGTGACCAGAGGGGCACCGCCCTAGCAATGTGACAAGAGGGGCACCGCCCTCCCAAACGGTCTCTCGGCATGTGAGGTAGTGTAGTGCATTTAGGAAGAGTAAGTGCGTGTAGGTTATGGGTGAGGATAGGGCAAGGAAGAGGAAGGAGAAATCGCGCGCGGTACGTGGCCCGTTTCTAGAGTACTGATTCGGTATTCGCCTGGTGTTGATCGGGGAAACCTACCGATCAGAGCAGCCGGCTGCGAGAATTCTCCTCCAGACAGTGACTGAATTCGACCTAGCAGAGAAGCTTGTGTCGAAAATCCTGCAGACGTCGGGATTAGATTCTTGGACATTCCAGTCAGAGGCAATGCAGTGACATCACTTGATGCCCTGAGCCACCTTCCCAAGTCGGTCAGTCCGTCTTCTAGGGAGTCTCTTCCCTCTCCCCCTCCCCCTCACCCTGTACAACACTTGCCGGGAGACCGGTCGGGATCTAACAGCTTGTCCCGGCTGGGGCGGTGCTCCGCTGGTGGCACATACCTGGTTAAGGGGAAAAAAAACCCACTAGTCGACGATAGGTCGGCGCCGGATCTCGCCATCCCGCGGGGAAAAGATCGTCACCTCCCGATTAAAACACGCACTACACTTACGGGACTAATGACTTAAGTGGTTGACGCGGTCGGAAACACGAATCAATCAATCAATCAATCAAACCCAGTCGGTGAGTCCGTCTTCTTGGGGATCTCACCTCTCTCCCCCTCCCCGGCCGCCGCCTCCGGCGCCGTCGCCTTCCCCTCGCGCGGTGGTTGGGCGCTGGTGGAGGTGCGGAGGTTTGCCCTCCGCCCGCCTTGCCCGCCCCCGCTCTCGCCCCCGCTCTCGCCCCCGCTCTCGCCCTCCGCTCTCGGCGAGATTAGTTTGCGTTGCGCGGAGGGGCCTCGAGGAGGCGCGCTTTGCTTAACGGCCGCGCGCACACACGCGGGGGCGACGCGACGCGACCCGACCTGATGTGAGGAGACGCGAGGAAGCGGGACGGGGCATCTGGGGGGCGGAGCTGGCGAAGGGGGGCGTTTTTGCTTTCTCGCTTTACGAAGTTCTTCGTCAGAAGAGAAAGTTATGTAATCGTGCGCCGGAAAACGGCGAATTTTCGCCAGAACAATTTTTATCTCAGGGTCATGGGTAAGAAAAAGTGAAGAAGAAAACAGTTCCTAAATTTAGAGGAAAGAATCCTCCAACACGTGGTGTAGCCAGAATCCATGTTTTCTTGGTTCATGATATCGAAAAATTGATTGACGGCAAAACCTCCGTCTGTCTGTATGTCTGTCTGTCTGTCTGTCTACCCGTCCGTCCATCTGTCAGTTTGTCCGTCCGTCCGTCCGACCATCCATTTGTCCGTCCGACCATCCGTCCGTCCATCCGTCTGTCCGTTCGTCCGTCTGTGGACAACGCTAGCGTCTAAACCTTTCTGTCAATTTTATTCAAAATTGGTATTCCACGGTTTATCTCAATGAGCTCGTGGCTTTAGAATTTTCAAATGGATATTTTGATTTTTAAGCGTACTTTACTTGAAGCCGCATAAACATTTTCAAAATTTTCTCAAAAACGGCACCAATTTTTTTCTTTTTTTTCAATACAATATGTACGGTCTAAGACAGAATATTGACTGGGTAATATTAATTTGGAGGGAAAACTAGTGAAGTCAGAAAATGGAGTTTGGAATTGAGGTTTTATTACAATATATGTGCCTACCTGGATGGCCGAGGGGGCTAAGAGCGTGTATCGACTCAGTGCTTTGGTCCGAAAGGTCGCGGGTTCGAATCCCGACTTGGCCATGACAGTTTATCCCTTGTCTCTCATGTATGTGTTGTCGCGGAGGGCCTGGCTTTCTGCTGACTCCTGATCAGAGGAGCCCGAAAGTGTGTTAGTGTCTAGTGTATGGTACAACATGCGTCCCATCAGGAAGATTTCTTCAGAATTCGTCACCTGAAAGGGCGAAATGAGTAAATGAATACTGAAAGTTTTCTGGGAGTGTGCAACGATGCATTTAATGCTTACGGTGGTAGAAACTATGATCATAATAAACATGAGAAAACGGGGCGGAGCGTGTTTGTCGGGTCGGAGACGGAACGGGGCTCGGCATTTCGTGTTCTAGAAAGGAAACTCGTAGTTTTCGTAGAGTTTGCTGTATTTGGTAAAGTATCTGGACATAGGTAACGAATTGCGGGGAAGCAGTGCGCAGGGAAGTGACATTGGCAGGACAGGCCGGGATGGGCGGCGTGGCGGGGAGGGACGTCGGGCAGGCGGGGTGGAGTGGGAAGGAGTCTAAGAAGGAAGAGCCGAGCGAAATATTACGGGGAGAGCGATCGACGAGGAATATGACACTTGGAGTGGAGCGAAGCGTTGCGTCGAAGAAACGATTGTTGCGTCGTGGAGGGGGGGAGTGGGGCGGGGACGAACAGAGAAAGGTCATTGGAGGGGTGGCATATCGGGTTATTTCAAGTGAAATATACAGAATGTCCAGAGAGGTAACGTTCAAACTTTGAAAATAATCTCTTAACCGTTAACTGGTGACGTGCGGTCACAGTGACCGGCGAGCAAAAATAAACTCACTGTCCTATCGACCGGTGCAACGCAAGGTTTGGTTTACAGTATCTTATCTCTTTCTACACAATGTTCGGGCGTGGGCTAGTTTATCTAGTTGCAGGCGTTCGCTTCTGATAATCAGTTGAAGTTACCGATCGGTCTCAATGACCGCCCCCTCACCAGTAGTAGAGGTTTATGTTTGGAAATGCACGTTTATACCTGGTAAATAATTTTCATTTAACAGTGTATTTTCTTATTAAAATGAAGGTTTTTTTGATGTAGTAAATATCATTTCAAAGTCATTCTTTGCTTATTTTAATAGTCAAGTGTGATAAAAAAATATGGAACAATATACGACTTGAAATTCTCTCAGTGAGTAATTAAAAATTATATTATTTTTGTTTATTTTATAAACTACAAACTCTTCGATTTTTCTCTTAATTATGCCTCCGTTAACGTGAAATAACTTGTGAAATCGATGTAAAATGAAATAACAAATATAATTAGTCTAAAGCTGTCCCGGTCACTGTGACCGCACGTGACCCGTAACAGAAGTTCGAAGGCACGTCACCAGTTGAGGGTTAACACAATTTTAAGCATATTTTGTCGGATGAACTTCTTTGATATTTCGAATGGTTGAGCCGCTACAAGCACTGAAACATAGGTTTGAAAAAAATATTTAGTGTAGAAATTGCCATTTAGAAACATATAAACACACCATAAACAATTAAATTGTTTAATATTTACAAAAAGAAATAACCATATTTTTCTTTGCAAAGAAATGTATTAATTTCCCTGCATACGAGTATGAAGTGAAAAAACAATTATCCACATCGTACTGTTGGAACACGTCTATTGCAACTAGTTGATTACCTTGGTTGTTTCCGTTAATGAAGATTACTTGCTAGATTTTCACTTTGCCTAAGTAGTAGTTAAGCGGAAGAAATGTTTGCTTTTGTTAACGTTCCAAACTTCGTAGTTCATTAAGGAAGTTAGAGAGTCGTCCGTTTACCAGAGAAGTGCAATTGCATTGTCAGTTCCTTCTTTTAGCCAACCCAAAACCAATAGACTTTTCTTGTCGTAGGATAACGTAAACAACATGTGTGTATACACATTTTCCTCCGACAAAAAAAATCGATTCCACTAATATATCTTGCCTTAAAAAAACATCATTGCGTTATGTGTCCGTATGGATAAACTATGATATCGAGCCACTGTACTTTCTGGCATTCTACTCGACAAGCCTCGTATTATGTTCAATGTAGTATTGCTACAATTCTGCGACTAATGGCTTTGTTCAATATAATTACGAAAAACTCGTATATTTCAGTTGTATGGTCGAATCTTCACGCCTTGACGTTGATTCTATTCCCTCTACATTTTTGTGCATGTTATGTATGTATACGGTGTCACTTTAATACATCATAAAACCCGCGAGAGATTTTACCTTTGATTAACTCGTCTCCGTGCGTCTCTGCAGACAAATATATCATAGTTCATCCTAGAACAATGCAATTCAAATGTGGTAGACAGAAGATAGGTTTATTAATTACAACGTCACTACAGGGTTTGCCAGACTCATACGATATGAATGCTTCATTGTTCACTATCGCTCCCTCCCTCCCTCTCACCCCCACTCTCTCCCTCTCTTACTGAAGGTAATCCATGATACGGCGGTCAGAGCGCGCGTTGTTTTGCTGAGACTAGGGTTATTCCATGTGAAAGCATGTCAAATTTGTAATAAACAAAGCCAGTTTATGGCAGGATATCTCAGGTTTCTCGTCTCTCTTGACTGTCAGTGCTCGATTGCCTTTTGAAACGTATCATCATTACCATCACTTGTCCATCAAACCAATTATTCCACGTATGGCTGGAAAAGGTTGAGGTACGTAGCATCAGAATAAGAGCTTCCTCTTTTTCCCCCCGTTTGCACAGGCTGATGTTATCTAACAGCCATTAATGCCGCTGTCTTTGCTGCGACCCCCGAACTTAGGTTTCGTGTCCCGAAGGCGGTAGGTTTTTTGCTAGCTAATTAGCTAGCCTAATTCAGCCACTGTCTGCAGAAAAATTCAAGCGATCTTTGCTGGTGACCATAATTTGACTTGAACCCATGATTATTTGGTATAGAAACCTTAACTGAGGAGTAATGACTCCCGAAGTGGAAGTACTGTTTTCTTGGAATTCTCCTCTGAGGCCGTGAAGGACGTGGTCCCTGCGCCGTCGCATGTCAGCTGTGTGGTATGCGTTAATGTGGGGCGGGAGAGTGGACAAGTGAGGAGGAACGAGGAAAGGACGGGTGTGGAGGAGGACGGGCGTGGGGGAAGACGAGCTTGGGGGAGGACGGGCGTGGGTGAGGACGGGCGTGGGGGAGGACGGGCGTGGGGAAGGACGAGCGTGGGGAAGGACGGGCGTGGAGGAGGTCGGGCGTGGGGGAGGACGGGCGTGGGGGAGGACGGGCGTGGGGGAGGACGGGCGTGGGGGGAGGACGGGCGTGGGGGAGGACGGGCGTGGGGGAGGACGGGCGTGGGGGAGGACGGGCGTGGGGAGGACGGGCGTGGGGGAGGACGGGCGTGGGGGAGGACGGGCGTGGGGGAGGACGGGCGTGGGGGAAGACGGGCGTGGGGGAGGACGGGCGTGGGGGAGGACGGGCGTGGAGGAGGAGCAAGACATCGGGTTGGGGGTGAAGGAGGTTGTGAGAGGAGGGGGACGGGACGGTAGAAGATGGTACTGAATTTTACACGTATATTCTTAAATTAACATTTAAAATATACTTAAGTTTGTGAACTTCTTTTGCATTTTATGAAAGAGAAAAAATGTTTAATGCATCAACGAGTGTTTGAATATTTTGTAAATTTATAATAATAATAATAATAATTATAATAATTATAATTAAAGTATAATAATAATAATTATTATTATTATAAATAAAAATATTTGATTAATGAAGTTTAGGATGTATAACAGTCATTTAAATACCAAATTATATTAATTCATGAGGTTACAAGATCTAAAAAACGAAAGTTTTTTGGGGCCCGTTTTCTCCCAGGCGACGTAATTTTCGAAGATGGTATCTCTCCCGGGTTAAAATATGCCGAAATATGTTTTGAGAAAACACATACGAACATTGCAACAAAAATATAAACACAAAGTCGGTGATTTATTATTAGTAAATAAATACATTATACATACTTACTTTATAAATACATATTTTATTTTAACAATTTATTTCATTGTATTGGCAAAAGTAACATTTTGTAGAACACGAGCAGGGGTAATGTTGACGAAATTTCGTATTATCCACAGTAAAATATATAATACTTTAGGTATGTCAAAGTCGTAAATCAACCACGAACAATCAAATCGACTTGTAAATCAATAACATTATCGTTAATCAAATGGACGTTAGCCGATGAAAACATTTACCGAAAGATATAGTGCAGTCCTTAAGAGAACTCCTCGACCTTCTAAAGCAGCGGGTCTAAATTCCCCGCCAGGGTTCGCGGCGGGAGTCGGTTGCCGTTGCAACTTCCGCGCTCTCAGTATTTATTTTCCTCCGCCCCTCCCTCGCGCCGCGTTCTTTTCTTCCGCCTGCCTCCTGCTTCCTCGGCGGCGCGCGTAATAAATTTTATTCCCGGCGTCGTCGCGGGGCGCCCGGCGCAGTTCATTTGTCTCCGGTCGTAAGGCTGTCATCGAAGGCGCAGGTTCCTAAGTCGCCGGCGGGCAGGCGGGCGAGTAGGCGGAAGGGCTGGCAGGCGGAGCAAGGAGAGGCCTAACGAAGTGAGTGAGTAGGTGGGCATCGGGTTAGTAAATGGACAGGTGGGTGGGTAATGCGGAGAGATGCGTCAGTAGATGAGCTAGTAGGTGAGTAGGCGCGCAGGTGGTTGAGTAAGAAGAGAGGAGACGTGTGAGTAGGCAGAAGGTCAGGCGGGTACTAGGGCGGGCCAGTGGATGAGTGAGTAGGCGGATATCGAGTTATTAGACGGACAGGTGGGTTAGTAGGCATAAGGGCTTGCGGGCAGAGCACAGGGAGAGGTGAAACAGGCGAGTGGGTGGGTGAGTAGGCGGACAGGAGGGTGAGTGGGGGCATAAATGGGTGAGTGGGTGGATAGGTGGGTGAGTGGGTGAATAGGTGGGTGAGTGGGTGGATAGGTGGATGAGTGGGCTGATAGGTGGGTGAGTGAGATAGGTGGGTGAGTGGGCGGATAGATGGGTGAGTGGGCGGACAGGTGGGGGAGTAGGCGGACAGGGGGGAGTAGGCGGAGAGGTGGGTAGGTAGGCGGACATGAGGAGTAGACGGAATAGGTGTGTTAGTAGGCAGCCTTAGCGAGCGAGTGTGTGGGCTTACAGGCAGAGCGGCCAGAGGTCGGAGCGGGTGAGGAATGGACGAGTGGGCGGGCAAAGAGAAAAACGAATTAAGAGACCTTGCGATTTAGAAAGAAGAGAAAGCCCTTGGGCTGCACGGATGCCAGAGGCCGCCCTATCGATGACTCCCGATGCTGCTCTTGGTTGGCATTTCACAGCATGTGAGCGGCAACCAGGAGCCCCGAGAGAGAATTCCGATTGATGGTGACTAATACTCTGAACCACTTGAATTACTAATTCCCTTACGCAGGAAGAAGTCCATGTTGTGGAATAAACTTTGCGAAACATATTTCCTACATAATTGCTACAAAGTGACCCGATGGTCAAAACTGCTTCTGAGGTAACGGACAAAACATCAGGCCTATGAAAACCATTTAACAGTCATTTGTAATCTCCGTAGTTGAGTCAGAGAAATTGGACATAATCTGGAAGACCAAGGTTTGATATCCCATGGGATTGGTTAGTGGTTTGAGTGGGGCCTTCTTCCTGCACTCTTAATTTTTGGGGGCTTTTAATCGAGCAATTTCTGGTCAAGACTCATGACTAACCAGTTTATTTTCTCCTTGACGCACGTGATTGAATAAAATCTTGCGCATTTATTGAACATGTTCTGATAATTCACTCACTAATCTCAACAATATTAATGCGACTTGGTGTGTTCATAAACTGAATGGAAAAACAACGCTATCTAGCGTTTTCTAATGCCTGTGTCATTGATACCCGAAACGATGAAAGAAAATATTTTTTAATATAATAGTGTACGATACTGTGTTTCTTTGACATAAATATTTATAAATTTAGTTTAATTTTAAAATTTTGTTTATTTATAAATTTAGATTAACAATGAAGAACAAAACTTGTTATCTTTAATGCTTACAATCAAAGGTTAGTAAACGTTACAGGAAAAAGAAATTGAATTGTGTATGGCAATTGTTAGTAACAGTAGAGCAACGTTCCTTTGTTTCTAAGGCAGGATACATGCGAGAGGGAGAACCGTGATTCTGAACAATCGGCCATTGAGTAAGAACATCATTTTGATTTTTAAAGTAACGAAATAGAGTCGGAGAAATTAATTGTTAGAATGTAGAACGACCAGAAGGAAGCACGAAAAAACAATTACCCTACAGACAGAGCAAATGTGAATTATTGCAAATATTAGAGCTAACACGACTGTATTTGTGAAATGGCGAGATTACTCGTATGAGGTTGCCAGACCGTCGTTCAAGTATGCAGGGAAAAGAACACCAAAATAAATATTTAAAACAATCTCGTACATTTTGTACAAGATAAATTATTTTGTAATCGGGTTAATATGAATGAAATGAATGTGTTATGTCAATTCGAACAAACGTTTGTACACATTAATGCTTGGCGGCTTAGCTCATTGGTCAGCGTGCTCGCTTTGCATGCGCGACCCCGTTCCGGATTTCCGGTCAGGATAACTATAGTGTGCTTTTTCCTTGCAATGTCCCAGTATATGTTCCTGAATGACAATGAGAGAATTCACTCAGGTTGAGAAGACCAAAATACAGTGCGAGGATGTCTTCGTGCTAACCACACGTTCCCCCCTTAACCCATGGCCACGAGGCGGGACCTGCTGGTAGGCCATGGCCCACACACAGGCTGACGGGCCAAGTACAAACAAACAAATAAACATATGAGTGATTTTTTAGTTGGTATTTATATTGACAACGGGTATAATTAATTTTTGTATAGAATATACTCGATTCAATAATAACATTTTTGTGTTCTTTTGTTTCATTAAATATAATGAAATCCACAAAGTTCCACTCATGTTAGTTAAGAAAATATGATTTAATGTTTTTTGTGAAAAAAATGTGCTTTATAATATTGCAAGTACCGGACATTCGGCGGGAGGTAATTAAATTTGGGTAAATATCGGAAATCATGTAATGTATGGTCGTGTTATTTCCTCAAGAAAAGAATTAATGACGCCAAGAACCATTTTGTGTTTCCTTTGTCATTGTAGCTCGATCCCTAGAAAAATAAATTATTTTATACGCGATCTATTTGTAAACGTAGAATATCATAGACGGAGTAAATTGTTTGATAAGTCATACTGGTAGTGAAATAAAAAAGTGGTGCTCAATAGATGTGCTCTTCAATAATATCAACCTCGAAATTGTAAATAACAAGTACAATTACTTATTATTACTGTTATTTCCAATTGTTTTCATTGCCTTTCACGTGAATTTTACATACTTGCGTCAGAATATATAAAAATATTCTAAACAATTTATTTTGTTTCTCGATGTAAATACTATTGAGAATTACGGCATTTTTTTCGTTCTGAAAATAAAATAAGAATCCATCATCCTATGTATGAACTTCATATTAGCACAGTGTAAATATTCGTTGAAGACCGTTACAAATTACTTTTTTACTCTAAGCCCAGGGCCAAATTATTCAATCACGAGTTCGAAATTGGATTGAAAAAAATGTGGGAATATTTCATTTATCACAGGCCCGTAATCAAAAATACGAATGAAATATTCATTAAAAAATACTTGAGACGGTACATCGACGTAAAAGGGATAAAACTAATAAACAGCCAAATATTCATTTTTACCGACTAATGTGCTGTAGTCTTCTCGATGGCTTTGAGTGGTCATAAAAGATTCCAATATCGGGTAATAAATTATAATTCTCATCGCTCGAGATCTTCGTAGGGGAAATCTATTGAATAATTCAATGGGAGAGAAGGCTCCTCCGAAGAATTTGATCGAGAATTTGATTCCGAGCATCCGACCCTGCATTCCGTTCCTCCTTCTCGAGAACGTCTCCTCCCTCCAACCTCTTACCCCTTCCCCCCTTCCCCTTTCAGTCGTAATAAAACAAGCTAATGAAATATATCGAAAAAATAAGAACGGATGAAGTTAATGATTTTCTTTGGTTTATAAGTATCGTCATTTACTTTATCGGATTTGCTTTGAGCTGGAAGGCTGCATTTTTGTGTTTGTACTAGCGTACCTTTGCCAGAACTCTCGCATGCTGTACCCCACCCTCTTGCGTATTTTCCCATTTCCATATTAAGTCTACAATCTATATTTTTCTTCAAGACCCTCTTATCCTCCGTCACTTGTTCTACATGTCACCTTGGAATTGATAGCAATATAATACACCCTTGTCAATACAAACTATTCTTATTTAACTTTATTATCGAGAAAAGGAGCACACCTGTGTAATTCAGTCGCGTAGAATATCAAGTAATTAGTAACTTCACACACAGTTGCAGATTCTACAGACTCTGAACAGGTGACGTAGAATCAAGAAGCGTCGAACCAGCAAAAATGTAATAGAATGGTCAAGAAGATCTTATCCTGTAGATTACAGTGTGAAGAACGTTTCTTTGGGGCCTTGGCTTCAAAGTTTTAGTTTTAAGGCCCTAGAGCTCTTCCTTTAGAAGTCATTTAACGACATAAATTCAAACCTCCTGACGTGCGTTGCGGATTGCATTTTACATGAATATTTATATTTGTTTTTTAAAAAAATCCTTCATATTTTTAAAGGCTCAATACAATTAACCACTACTCCGTGAAATTCTATTTCTTTAGATACCTCATTTATAAAGATTGGTTGCGTGTGAGAGCTGTAAAGAGAAGGTACACTACTGAAATAATACAAAAGAACGAATGAAGTCTATGATTGTCTTTGGTTTATAAGTATCGTCATTTACATTATCAGATTTGTTTTGGGCAGGAAGACAGCATTTTTATGTTTGTATAGTGCAAACAATTGTTTGGAAAATTTCAAAAATATTTACTAATGAAGAATCTGCTAGTTTGTGATTGTCAAGAATATACATTATCCAAAACATTTCGGCTAGCCATTCGAAAAAGAAGTTCTTTAGGGTGTTGAATATTACGAAGGTCGATTGAATGAGATCCATTACTGGTGCAGCCCAACTAACTTTCCGAAGTGTTTTTCACTCTCTGAAGTCATAAAACAGTCATGAAGTGCCATTTACAGAATTGAACGCATTTCAGAACTCTTTTATTCAGTATTGTATTATATCAGTGACAAACTTATTATTACAATGTCAACATGTATGAACAAAAGTCATTTCTCTGCGCCCTATCAAATATTCAACGTCATGATTTGCTGTTTCACGAATATGTTAATCCACTTATTGTTTCTCTTGTATTATTAATGAACGCTATTTCAAATAAACGGATGTCCCTTTTTTGTCATGTAATACTAATTCAGCATGTACCCCAAATGAAAATGTAAAAATTATTATTATCCGTAACAAAGTAATGAAATGTTAGTATTTTCAAGTTCATAGTTGACCAGATGTGTCTACCTATTTCCTGACAAAGTTGAAGTGAATAATAATAAAATGTATTTTTTAAAATTCAATAATGAATATATTATTTTTAATTCAAAATAATATATTCTTATTAATAAAAATATACAATAAATAAACTCCAACATTTAGTATAAAGAAAATATCTAATGATATTGTCGTTAAGTCTTGAATGTGTGTGGTTCCTCATTCGAAATGGTTTATAAGGGTATTTGTCTGTTTTACATTATCACATTGCGAGGTCGCTTCCGCTTCCGATAAATTGAAAATTTAATACTGAAAACATGAAGATGTTCTGAAGATTCTCAGTACTATAAATGAGATTCTGATGTCATACCGCAAAGTAGAGTATTATACAGTTACTCCCCAGAGGCAGTTGCTCACTAAATATGTTGGCGCTTGATTATTCAAAGGAACATTATGAATCGTGTTACATCATAATGTTTATTAAAAGGATTTAAAGGAACATGATGAATCGTGTTACATCATGAGAGTGAATACGTACTAGTTTACTGTAGCAAAGGAGAAGGTGTCCTTATCTGTGAATAGTTTTGGATTCCTCCAAGCTGCGGATTTGGTCAAATCAATAGAAACAGTTAAACCGTATTAAATGTATATTTAAAACCAGAACTCGTTTATTTTGTATAAAGCGGTTTTCCGCAAAACTCATAAAACGCGGGCTCTGGTCTGCTTTGAAGCTAAACGTGTGCGACAAATACGCAAACGAGCGACGGCAGAAGGCGAAGAGCCGTCGCGCGGCGCTATTTATGAGAGCGCATCAGCGGCCGCGATTTCAAACATTCACAGCGGCGCCTCCGCCCACGCGCCGTAAATAATTGAACGCGCGTGCTCTGCAAGTTCCTCGCCGCTGCGCCGCCAGCGCCGACGGCCCCGCCCCACTCTCTTCGCCCGCTCGCCTTTTGCCCGCCCTCCGCGACTCTCCGCCCGCCTTCCCTCTGTCAGCCCTCTTCCCGACCTCTGCCTTGCCCTCCGCTCGCTCTCCCTGCCTCTGCCCACCCGCCCTCCGACTGTCCGCCCGCCCTCCCTCTGCCCTCCCCCTGCCCGCCCGACCTCTCCTCTCCCTGTGCCCGCCCTCTGCCCGCCCTCTGCCCGGCCGCTGCCCGCCCTATCCCCTCCCTCTGCCCACCCACAGTCTGCCCTCTGCCCGCCCTCTGCCCGCCCTCTGTCCGTCCCTCTGCCCGCCCTCTGTCCGTCCTCTGCCCGCCCTCTGTCCGTCCTCTGCCCGCCCTTTTCCTGCCCTCTATCCGCCATCTACCCGCCTGCCCACCCCCTGTCCGCCCCCTGCCCGCCCTCTGCCCGCCCTCTGTCCGTTCTCTATCAGTCCTCTGTCCGTCCTCTGCCCGCCCTGTGTACGTCCACTATCCACCCCCTTCCCGCCCTCTGTCGGCCCTCTGCCCGCCCTCCACCCTCCCTCTGCCCGCCCGCCCTCCCTCTGCTCACCATCCCTCTGCCCGCCCTCTGTCCTCCATCTGCCTCTGCCCGCCCTCTCCCCGCTCTCTGTCCACTCTCTGGCCAGCCCTCTGCCCGCTCGCCATCTACGTGCCCTCCTCCCGCCCTCAGCCCTCCCACCCCCGACCCACCTCCACCTCCCACCGTCCGCCCTCATCTCATTTACCTGCCCCTCGTTTCCAACCCTTTGCGCCACCTATGCAACTCACTCACCTCCAATGACTCCAACACCCCCGGTGGCCCAAGCACCCTCTTCGCCCCTTACAGCTTTCCTGCTTTCACCGCCGAACCAACTCCTTCACCTGCTCCACCATCTTTCCCCAGTGCCAGCTCCTCTACGTACCCCTGACTACGCCTTCCCTCTCTCCCTCACCCCCTCCATCGCCACCACCCCCGCCTCTCCCAGCAGCCCGCGGCGACTCGCGTTATTTATTGCGCGCCATAAAAATGTCTCGCTGCAACTCCTCCCTCCCCCCTCCCTCCGCCCCCACCTCCACGCTCGCTTCTAAGGCGGCGCGCCCCGCGCTGGAGAGTGGGAGGAGAGCATGAAAATGCGGGGGGGGGGTGAGACGGTTGAAGAACGGCGGGCGCACGAAACAAGGGTCGTCTAATATGCAGCTCGAAGTCTTGCTTGGTTGCCGCAAGAACATCACACGAGCCATCCACGATTTGTCGAGAACAGGCCTGCACAGCGATTTGCACTTTGATTGACCTCGGGAGCCGCGCGCGAGCAACTTGAGTGCAATGAGTATAAAGTGAAAAAAAAGAAGTCGATACATAGCAGTGCATCGAAGGACATAAACAGTGAAATATAGCTCTTGTACCTAGAAATAGGGTCGATTGCACGTTTAACCGTTAACTGGTAACGTGCGGTTCGAGTGACTGGCGAGGAAAAATACTCACTGTCCTCTCGACCGGTGCAACGCACAAAGTTGTGGTTTACAGTACCTTCTTATATCTTTCAGACAATGTTCGGGCGTGGGCTAGATTATCTAGTTGCTGCCGTTCGCTTCTGAGAATTAGTTGAAGTTACGGATTAGTCTCGATGACCGTACCTCACCAATAGTAGAAGTCTATACTTGATAATGCACGTTTATACTTAGTAAATAATTTTCATTTAACAGTGTATTTCCTTATTAAAATGAATGTTGTTTTATGTTTTCAATAACGTTTCAATGCCCTTCGATCTTTACTTTATACGTCATCTGAGAAGAAAAAAATATGGGCCATTAAATGACCTAAAAGTCTCTCGGTGAGTAATTAAAAATTAAATTATTTTCTGTTTATTTTATAAACTACAACCTCTTGAATTTTTCTCTTTATTATTCCTCTGTTAATGTGAAAAAATTGTTAATTGTATGTGAAATGAAATGACGAATATAATCAGTCTAAAACTTTCCCGATCACAGTGACCGCACGTAAACGGTAAACAGAACTTCCAAGGCATGTCATCAGTGGCCGGTTAAATAAGTGGGCAAATCATTTCGCAGCATAGACCATTGCGTTAGACACCCAGGCATTCAATCCACGCGACGCGTCGACACCGCTCCGGCTTGTCCCCTCCCCCCAAAGCTGCCTTCTTCCCACTACGTGCAGTTTCGCAGCTCTCGCGGACGGATGGCAAGCTCTTAAGTGCAGAATACCCGCGAGAGCAGGCATTGTGCAGGTCTGGTCAAGAATGTCAGTACTCTTTGTTAAGATCAGCAATATCTGTAGTTTTTCTTGAGTGAATCGCCTTTTGTTGTAAACAGAAGCTACGAAGAGAGTCTCTTCGCAGAGTTGAGGAATGCGGGATTGTGTCTTTGATTGATTTAAATATACCGTCCATTATCATTCATTTCTCATCATTCGACACTCGTGATCACTCAATAATCGTTCATTGAGTGGAGAGTAAACGCAAAGAGCCACAATAATCGCCTGCCCAGGAGAGAAGAGAAAACAGATGTAAAACTGCATCGCCTATAATTTGGAATGAGATGGCATTCAACTCACCCTAAACGCATACATACACTTTGAAATGGATTTCTAAATAAGATTGGTATGAACAATTTCACTTGAAGCTTTTGGTTTACACAAAATAAACTGAAGACTATAATATTTCTAAATAAAATTGAATTAAAGATCTATTTTAATTCATAAAAACATCAATTCCAAAGAAGGCCACAACAGAAAAAAGAAACCTACAAGTAATAAACTTACTCTTTTCTGTTACGATTCCGTTTATAATTTGGGGAAGAGTATTTTTCAGCCCCACTCGGGTTTTGAGAGCTGATTGATGGCACCGTGAAGACGAACTACTAAATTTTTGTTCTTAGTCGGTACGTTTTGTAATCGTAAATGTAACTAACTCGGCACGTTAGGTAATAAATTAACAAATTATTGAAAATTTAGTGTATAGGCAATCTTGATGTATTAATCAGACCGTATACCTTTAATCTCTAAGTTATGGAATCCCGATCAAATCATGTGAAATTTATGGTATATAAAAGGGGCTTGCGAGAGTATATCTAGTGGTTCTCCTCTTTCCCCGTATCTAATTCCATTATATTACATTAACATACTATCACGTATTTCTCACTTAAATCCGTCTCACATACAGTTATGTCCAAAATGTCTTGCATGTCCAAAATGTCTTGGTGTGGAAGACCAGTATCTCGTAAAGCAGTATTTCTAAGTTAAATTGTTTAAAGAATTGCCTGTTCAATAAGGTAACAAGATGGTGACTTGTTTTCTTAGCTTCAACAATTTTAAAAAGTTTAGCATTTTCAACAAAACTCAGGAATCTGCTCCTGGTTTGTTAATAGTTCTGGTCTGAGCGTATAATTGTATGATTTAGAACATATTTTCTAAGACATGAAGCAAAAATCGACTTCTGTCTGTAAAGAATGATCCAGAATTTAGAACAATTATGTTAGCTAAGATCACCTTCATTTTTATTGTCGTATTATAGAAGTGATGATGTTGGATCATTTCGTAATGTCTCATGCTGGATCATATCTTTGACATATAAACGCATAATACATGAAAATTCTATAGTGTAATTACCGTGGAAAGTCTCGCCAGATTTCTTACAGGAGCTAATAATTCTACCTCTCGGGTAAAGTTAAAGAGGCTTAGTTCATTTTATATAAAGAATATAAAGAACTAATTAAATAGCGTCCTTAAGTAAAATATTTTTATGGAATTTAAGTATGGTATTTTAAAATCAAAGAATTTATCTCCCGGAGTATTAGACTTCTTTCCTTAATTGATACTAATTATTGCGTTTATAGTACCGATATTCTTACTAAATTTCCCCCCTATATTATAGTTCCTTTTGCGGCCCTCCAGCACGTCTCCCGCATCGACGATTTTCCAGTCATGATCTCTTTCCAATATCATTTCTCGCACAAGAAGCTCGCTCATGCCATATGAGCCTTGGCCGCAAAGGTTTCCGGCATTACGTTTGAGAACCGGATATCTCCCGACGTTCGAAAGGGCATTGCGTTTGATTCTGAGATCTTTGAAGCTAATCGTCGCTCGAATCCTCCCTCTCGACGCTTCATTCCAGATCTGCTTCTGGGCGCGCCGATTCTGTCCGCCGTCGCTCCACTCCCTGCCTGTACGATTTCCTGCTCCACCCGCCCTGGCTCGCCCTGCCTCCCCTCGCCGCTCAGACATGGTGACTCCCACGGTCTTTTAACTCCGTTATAACGTGGTGGAGACCATTAAAGTGGCGCGCTCTCCTCTAGCACCTTCTTACGGAAACTAAAAGACGAACTGCTGCCAACGATACTTCAAACCTGCGTGGCTGCTGCATGGGTTTGCGAAAAACAAGCAGGCACGTAATATTACAAAAGATAAGCGTCCGATGTTTGCGCTTTCTTCAGCGGTTTCTTACATGTATATATTATGAATAATTGAGCATTTAGAAGACACTTTTCGTATTTCTCCCAAATTAGCCAATTTTTATGTTCGGATGTTGGCGAATCTAACCTGCAGCTGCACCCTGTGACGCTAGCGCCTCCTACAGTAGCACCCTCGAGCACAGTCTCTGGTTTCGATGGAGAGTTGCATGGCCCTAGTGACTCTCTCGCTCCGACCCGATCCACTCTGTCCCGCTCTCCGGCTACACTCCACTTTCCCTCCTATACCCTGCTCTGTCTCGCTCTGCGTCGATGTGTCCCGCTCTAGCCCTGTTCCGTCTCACACTTCCGTTCTTCTGGTTCTTGCCGCGCTCGTGCTGCACTTTCGCTGTACTCTTGCAGGGCTCTTGCCGGGCTCTAGCCGAGCTCTAGCCGGGCTCTAGCCGAGCTCTAGCCGGGCTCTTGCCGGGCTCCTTCCGGGCTCTAGCCGGGCTCTTGCCGGGCTCTCGCCGGGCTCTAGCCGGGCACTAGCCGGGCTCTATCCGGGCTCTATCCGGGCTCTAGCCGAGCTCTAGCCGGGCTTTCTCCGGGCTCACGCCGCGCTCTTGTTGCACTGCTGCCGCGATCTTGTTGCGCTGCTGCTGCGCTCTTGCCACGCACTTGCCACACTCTCCGCTCTTGCAGAACTATGTATCACTGTTGCCCATCTCTTGCTCCATCTTGCCCTCCACTCTAGCCCAATCTTGTCCGATTTTCCCCCACTTTTGTCCCACTTGTCTACCTCTTGCCCTGTTCTTGCCCGATTTAGGCACACTCTTGTCCAGTTATTGCCCGATCTAGGCGAACTCTTGTCCAGTTCTTGCCCGATCTTAGCCCACTCTCGCCACACTCTTGTCACGATCTTACCCCGCTCTTGCTCCGCTCTTGCTCGATCTCCCGATCTTTCCCGCTCATGCCGCACTATTGCCCCACTCATTCCCACTCCTGCCAGCTCTTGCCTCGCTCTTACCCCGTCCCATGCCATTCCATGCCGCTCCACTCCAATCGACCCCACTCCCCCCCCCCACTTTGCCCTGTGTGTTCAGGCCCTCTCCGCCCACCACGCTCAACTCCGGCAACTCTGCGTCGGTCGCACTGCTCGTCCTGCTCCTCTGCAGTCCTCGCTTCAGCGTTGCGTGCGCTCCGGACCACGCCGCTTCCGCTCCCCGCCCGCGCCTTCCGCTCCCGCTAGTCAGCGCTAAAGCGGCCAAATCCGCGGATGATCGGCGCCGCGGGCAACGCCTGCCGACTGGTAGCCCGGAGTGCGGTGATGCGCAGCGGGTTGCGTCAGCGGGCGCGCGCAGGGGCGGGGAAGGGAGGGCTGTTCGGTTCCGCGCCGTGCGGCGTGCGCCCAGGCGAAAGTTTGATGCGTGCTGACCTATTTCGACAGCGAGGGCGCGCCGCGCCTCCGCCCCATGGCCACCGCCCCCGCTGCCTCCGCCACCCCGGCCGCCCCCGCCGCCCCAGCCGCCCGCGCCGCCCCGGCCGCTCGCGCCGCCCCGCCGCCCCCGCCGCCCCGCCGCCCCCGCCGCCCCGCCGCCCCCGCCGCCCCGCCGCCCCCGCCGCCCCGCCGCCCCGCCGCCCCGCCGCCCCGCCGCCCCGCCGCCCCGCCGCCCGCCGCCCCCGCCGCCCCGCCGCCCCGCCGCCCCGCCGCCCCGCCGCCCCGCCGCCCCGCCGCCCCGCCGCCCCGACGCCCCGCCAACCCACCACCCCGCCGACCCGCCCCCCGCCCCGCTGCCCTGCCGCCCCGCCGCCTCGCCGCCCCCGCCCCCGCCACCACCCCCACTCCCCACCGCCCTACCACCATTTCCGTCACCACTTCCACCAACGCCACTCCCGCCGCCAACCCCGCCGCCGCCTCTGCGCTGCTGAACTGCCGCTGACGTTTATCTGGGCGTTTCCGACGGGGCGGAAGGCCGCCGCTGGCTGCGTGCGGGCGACGGGCAGCGGCACCGCCCGCGGGAGCGCGCGCGGATTTGCCCTCGCGCTGCGCAAATGTTTCCCGCGCGAGAAGAAGGGCTCTCAACGTTTCAAGACGCTTCCAGCCCAGAGGACGCCGTTGCAGAGGTGTTTTACCCCAGTGGAGCCTTGTGTAACGTTTCGTACATTCCTAATGTTTATTTACATTTTACATTGTTATTTAGTAAAAATGTAACACGTGATGTACCTCGCTTGTTATGGAATTAGCTTAGCAACCGATTTATATTGAGGGATATTCATGAATATATATATATATATATATATATATATATATATATATATATATATATATGAGAGAGAGAGAGAGAGAGAGAGAGAGAGAGAGAGAATTGAAAGTAAGCTTGTTCCTAAGTGAGAAGGTACAATATGTTAAAGTGTTGAAGTTCATTGTACAAGATAATTAAATAAAAGCTAAAAAAAATTAGAATTGAAGTGTTACTACTTAAAAAATAAGTAGCAGCAGTAGATGTAACAGCAGATGGAACAAGAGAAAATTGTTGGCAGAGTGCAACGTTACAGAAATTGATGGCAGCATGGAACGTTACAAGTTACAGAAATAGGTGGTAGCATGCAACATTACACCTTACTCCTGAGAGAAATTCGACAAATGTGCTTCTTTCTGTTACTTGTCATATTTTCGAGAGCTTCACTAAATTCAATTGTCAACAATGATCGCCTAGGCGGTTGAAACTGAACGTTGAGCAATATTATATATCATAATTTCAGCTAACTTCAAATATTAAATCATATCTGTCTGAAAGAATTCAGTTTTTCCCACACATGTTGACTAATTTGACGTTGACAAGTTAAATTCATTACATTTAACCTGCACTTACATTATAATAAGTAGTAATGTTATAAATATATATATGTATATATATATATTTTGTATTTATAATATATTTTCATATTTACATATTTATAAATATACGCTCTTACTTCTCAGCTGCACGCGTGCGCTAAGTGTGCATTAATGCGCAGCCCGCAATACATCGCGAGGCGAGGAACTATTGCAGACTTCATCACTTGCGATGCTAGTCCGCATTTTCGTCCCCGTGGGAATGGAGAAACGGGCGATCAACATACTTGTGGTCACGATGCGTCTGACAGATGACGGGTTTATGGCTGGGGACGGGCGAGCTTTTACATGCCATGCTGCTTTCGCTGTTCTTCGTACTCAAGGCGTACATCACGCAGTATCGAAGTGGGTTGTGACATTGACAGTATTTAGTGTGAAATTGTTGCATAAAGAAGAACATACAATTCTTTAATACATGTGGTTTTATATTGTTGGTGTACACAAATTAACATCGTGTTTGGTTTTGAGATTAATACGATTCTGATACCCTATCTACCTCAAAACCAATGTTCTGTCACTGCTGTTTTCCATATGTTCAGGGGTGGCAACAATTACATTTTATGTGTTTTAAATATAATGGTTATGAGTTTTACATTTTATGAAACTAAAGACGTGAGATTTAATAGCAATGTATAATATGGGAAATCAATATTCATTTAAACACATTAAACTATGTATTGGCCGGAATTGTAGAATTACACGAGAGATTTAAGTTGTTATAAAGTATAACACGAAAATGTATGAAATCGTCAAAAATCAATCCGATGTAAAGCGCATAGGGATCAGTAACAAAAGCGCGCGTGAGTGGTGTGGGTAACCACCTTCACCCCAAAAATCCCTTTGACGTATGCTTAATAATTTCTGTTTCAACTGTAACCGTTAAGAACTACAAAGCTAAAATAAAAGGTACTCAAAACCGCGTTCTCTTTGTGGTCCATTGTAAACAAAAAAACTTATGTGGACTCAGTCTGTGGTACGTGTTCGGGAGTTAATTCGGCTATTAATACGTGATGTTATTTTATGTGAGTCAAAGGACCGTTAGTTAGTAAACTATTTTGCACAATTGACTTCTTGCGGGGAAAAGATGTTTTCACTTGTCATTGAAGAGTGTTTATGCAAGAATTTTGGCACAAATATATTGGTAGATATCTGACATTATTTCTCAGCAACAAGATATCATCGGCTTCTTACTTGTTCCGTTATTAAAATTCTTGTTCGTCGGAATTGACGGGCTTTGATATTGAATCTTCGATAACACACGCTCTGTCGGGAGTTTGGCAAATTCCGATGGGGGCTCGTCCCCCTCGCCCCCTCCCAAAGTAGAAATTAAAGCGCTGGCATCCGCGCCTTTCACGTCTCGCGCGTAAGTCGCGAGAGCGCTCTGCCTCTGTATTCAGCGCTCGAACTCCGCCCTCTCATTTATAAGGATATGTCCCCGGCCAGGGCCCTTTGTGCCCCAGATTTGTGGGGGGCCTACATCATGACAAAGTTTGCGTGTAAGAAAGGAATTTTTTATATCTATCCGTCCTCCCTCTTATGATATTCACAAGGTGTTGAAACTCGCTCCTGCGAGGGGGAGGGGCTGTGAGGGGGGGCGGGGCCCCGAGGAAAGTTCTCGGACGGGGGTGTTGCCGCTCTCAAACAAGCCCCCTTCTTGCCGCGCACGTTCTGTGGTCCCCGCGCGGATGTCTCGCCCCGCCCCTGCCTCGCCCCTCCCTTCCCCTCCCCTCCTCTCCCGCGCCCCTCATCCCTCCACGCCCGAGGTGGCTTCTAGGGGGTTCCTCGCACCAACTTCTCACGCGCCCCTGGCGGCTGAACTTGTAAGTTGTGCCCTCCAGGAGGGTGCCATGGGGAAGGACCTTGGGGAACACCTATTCTGTACCTGTCTCCCCCTCTCGTCACCTTTGACGCGACCTCGCTCTAGGCGGCATTTGTATCGTATTTACTTGAAACGCATTTGAGCTGGAAACATTTAGCGCAGGGGTGTCAGCAGAGGGGGACGTTTTGTATTTTTGTCGATTTATGTGCAAACGTAGAAGTGCGGGGCGCGTTGTCCTGAATATAAATTACATTAGAAACTTTTCTCGCAACTTTCTTTCCCCGCACTAGGCCACTGGGCCAGCGGCTTAAAGGGAGCTTGTGAGGATCGGAGGCCGCGGGGTTGACCGCGAGCCCCATTTTCGTGGTACAGGGGCTGGAGGGGAACAGAGAGGGGGAAAAGAAGTTAAAAGGGAGAAGATGGGAAAGACAGGAGAGGTAATTTGTCGAATCGAACGTATGCTTCAATACTTGTATCCTCTGAACCCAAAATGAAATGTAGAACTGCATCACATGTGTAGATAATGGTAGTGAAAAGTTCTACGGTTCGAGGTAACGAAGGGAATACGAATTATATTGATGCACTGTCGTAATAAATTAAATGGTGACAAAAATAATAGAAATTATGTAGAATGCTATGGGAATAATTGTTTTCATATTACATAACTGGAAAATGCATTACAAGTTGTTACATTGCATTAAATTGCATTAAATAAAATTTTCATTGTAACTTCCAGAAAAAATAAGGAAGGTCTATGATATTAATGTTTTTGCAGGTTTTCATTGGGTTTTCAGTTATTTGATTACATAATCACTTGACCAACATTTTAAATTTGTAACCGCAAAAGGTCTCTCAAGATTTTTCATAAATACGGTTCAGGGTTTAGGATTTGCAAATATTACTTTCTGTGCAACGTGTATTATGACTACAATTTCCTATGTATTGTATATGTTATCAAGTATATTCACGAGAAGAGCGCTGGATTAATGTGTCTTTTTAATCAATTTTTAATGGTAAATTTTACTTGACTGCATGAAGGAAAAGAGCTTTCCTCCGCTGAACAACTGAATTTCTTTCCAAGCTTTTAGCTTAAGAAATGATAGATATTATGATTAGAGAATCGTTCAATTACATTTGTTGTAGTGTCAGTACTCAGAATGATGAATATTTAAAATTAATGATTGACAAAAACCAAGACAAGTCACTTATTGCGAGAAAAATATATTTTTAGCCTTTAAAGAATCGGGAATCTTTTTAGCTAAATAAAAGGTAGACAAAGAATACGAAAAAACGGATATTATCACACATAATGTTTGGCTAGAAGTTTCCCTTTTTTCTGTTGTTCAACAAACTAACATTTTTCAAAACAATTTTATCATGATCACTAGAACACTAAATTTCTAAGTAGATACTTGAAATTTGAGGCGATTTCTATTTCTGTAAATTGGGGTATTGCCTAAACTCTTTCTTAAACGGGTGTCATCTAAACAAATGAATTAGTGGAAAAATGATCAATGCAGTAGTAATTATTGTAGAAAAGTGATAACTTTCCAGTAGTGAATACGTCTTCTGATGGTGACTTCAGTTTCCCAAAGGAAGTGAAAAAGCGAAATTGTAAAAAAAAATCCAGAACTGCCTATATAGATGTTGGCGTTACCGGGTCCCAGCGCTCCTCATTTCCTGCGAGTCCTTCGCAAGAGAGGTTTGCGATTTCGCGTCGTCGCTCGTGCCAAGCAGGTAGCGCGCAGGTGGCGTCGCCTGCGAATGTGAAAAATTCGCTGACGTCACTGCTTCAGCGCGCAAACGACACCTCGTCCTCTTCGTCGACATTTCCTCGGTCTCCTCATCCTTCCCTTCTCCCTGCTCATCCGCTTCCTCTGCTGTCTCCTCTATCACTTTCGCCGCTACCGCCAACGCTACCGCCACCTTCGCTACCTCCGCTGCCGCCGCCATCACCACCGTCGTGGCCCCCGCTAACGCTGCTGTCACCGCCTCCACCTCCACACCCGCTATACCCACACTCGCTACGTCGGCACCTGCAACGCCGCTGCCACCGCCGCCGCCACCGCCGCCGCCGCCGCCGCCGCCACCACCGCCACCGCCACCGCCGCCAGCGCCACCTCCGTTTCTACTGTTGCTTCTGGGATCGAGGTGCCCCGCTGGTGGGAGACAACCTGGTACGGGGAAAACACCGCTAGCCGACAGTAGGTTGGTACAAGATCTCACTATCCAGCGGGGGAAGACCACTGTCACCTCCCGAGCAGAAACATGAACTACACTTACGAGACTAACTACCCTATTATTGACGCACCCGGAATCACTAACAATCAATCAATCGAAAAGTTCTTAAACATATTATTCACTTGCAGAAGGGATGTAGGGTCGGAATCAATCACAATTTTTATTCAACTGCGCATATATATTGATACACATACACAAACGCATTCACTTTTCAATAAAAAGAACACAGGTGAATGCTGGAGCAGTACCCTAACAAACGGTCGAAGGACCGCAATATTTTCTTCGTCGTCCATGTTCTATTTTCTCATCGTACTGACACACACACATTATATACATTACACTATCGAACATGGCTGAAGACCGCTCTGAACTTATTGCGTTTGGGACTGTGTGAGATACCTGGATGGGGAAACTCCGCAAAACAACTTAGAGGTCGTCGCTGGACCTCACCTCCTGATGGGAGAATAACACCGCAAACTCCATATAGTGAACAAAACATTCACTGTACTGAGGAGACTAATGACCGTATCAGTTGACGTGCCCGAAAACATAAATGAAGCTATAAGAGGAATGAAGCTGGTTAACTTTCCGGCGAGCGCACGGCAGCACTCCGTGCTTTTATTGTTCTAAAATGGAGAAGGGCTATTTGACAAGTCAGAGGGCTTCAGTATTCTTATTTCGCAACATTCAAAACCAAACGCGAACATTTTCGTTCGGTTGCCTTCTACAGAACAGTCATAAAGAAGATTTGAAAAAAAAAATTCTGACTGCAGCACTCCATGCTTTACCGTGCTTACTGGTGTAAATATTTTTAGTATTCTAAACGAAACAATGTAAGCAAAATCAAAGATGTTGAAAGTTTTTTTGTTGATTTTTCCTATTGTCTAATTTTTGTTTTTATTTGCTGAAGATCTGAAATAAGCGAAGTAATCAGGCATCTTCCTGAGTTACTGGAAAAGACTTCATGAAAACCAATTGATGCTATTCAAAACTTTAAGGACAGTAACTGTATCTTTTAATTAATTTGTCTATTTAATAACAATTTTGTAGTTAATTTTTTCTTTGTTCTATTTTTATAAGATCTTCTGAAAAAAGTGTTTTTTATTATTCTATACCTAAAAATAGTCACATTTCTGTGATTTATAAAATGTATTCACATTAAAAATGTAATGAATAGTTGTGAGCTTTTATTCTTCCTTCTTCAATTAAAAAAAAGAAGTTCTGAGGGTACAAAAGACTGTTTTCTCGAGGCAGCATAGAGTGCTCCTCCGCATACAGTGCTACTCCGCTTATGTGAGTAAAATAGTCGCTCTCACCGGAAGGTTAAAAATAAGAGTTGAATTTCGATTCTTCTCCGGTCGCCTGCGCAGGTCGCTACGCCTATGCAGATTGGCCTGCAGCGGCTGGCACACACGCTCCGATTTACCTCTACGGGTCACCTGTGCTGGTGACATGTATATGTAAACCTCACCGATTCCCGGAACCCGTGTTCCTGGCGTAACTGCGGATGGCGGTCGGCGGCGGGATGGAAGGTAGTTGCAAGGGCTCTAGGTTCCCAGCGGTTCCCATCCTCTTGCCATTCTCTTCGTGGAACGCTGCCGGCTGGGCTATGCATTCACAGTCTAGTAAGAGTTGTTTCCCAGGAATTGAGGGTGGACGAAAGCCCAAAGTATACCACAGTTTTATTAAAACAAATGTGTCTGGTCTGACGTTCGAAGTGTTTTTCCTCGTAACTACGAGTCTCAACTCTCAGTATGTCGTGACATTTGTTTCCAGAACATTAATTGCTTGTCTTTACAATTTCACTTCGTTGGACGTGAAGTACATGTAGTGAAATTAAAACTGGACTGCTGTCGTTTCGGAGTACCGCAATCGGGGACAAAGGGAAATAACGCGCTGGGCAGCGCTGACGACATTCCTCGCTCCGAAGCGCGGATGGCATGTGGCGTCAAGAAGGGCGAATGAAGATAACGCCGTGAATAGGGGCGAGCGAGGGTTGGAAAGAAGAGCGAGGGGTCGAGGTTTCTTGTGGGGGGGGACGGTTCGTCGAAGAAGGAAGAGGCAGCTCTTGGGACTAGAGATCTTTGATTCATTGATTGATTGATTGATTCATGATTCCGGGCGCGTCAACTACAGAGGTCATTAGTCCCATAAGCGTATTGCGTGTTTTTTCTTCGGAATGTGGCAGTGATCTTTTCCCCTCTGGATGGCGAGATCCGGCGCCGACCTACCGTCGACTAGCGGGCTTTACCCCTCAACCAGGTATCTCCCACAAGCCGAGACACTCTCTAAGCTCTCGACCGGTCTCCCAACAGGTGTGGTAGTGTAGTTCATGTTAGTGTAAGTAGGTGTGTAATAGGACAAAGAAGAGGAAGGAAAGATCGCGCGAGGTCCGTGGCCCATTTGTTAGGGTACTGCTCCGGCATTCACCTGGCGTTGATCGGAGAAACTGTGGAAAACTGCCGATCAGAGCAGCCGGCCATTAGAATTCTCCTCCAGAATGCGACTGAATTCGACCTAGCTGACAAGCTGGTGTTGCATCAGTTGATGCGCTGAGCCATCTCTCCCGATGGGGCGAGCGAGGGTCGCAAGGAAAAGGGAGGGGTCGAGGTTTCTTGTGTCGGGATGGACGGTCCTTCGAAGACGCAGTTCTTGGGACACGAGATCTTTGAGATGGACATCTTTGTGTTTTACAAAGATTTTGTTCTTTCTGTACATACTTTTATGACCACCGTAATACAGGGTTATTGCGATGTAGAAATAATTGAAGACCTTGGGGACAATAATATGCTATACCACATTTCTGATGAAACTGAGATATTAGTGTATTTCGACGCCTCATAGATGTATCTAGATGTTAGAATTGTATTTTAAAGTTTCATCGTAAGATGGCAGTGTAATTTATAAATTGACGTTTTTAATCCCTATGTGAAGAATGTAATGTCTAAACTTTACTTGACTTTTTATCAAAACTTGCATATAGTGGCATAGCATGTTATTTCCCTCAGGTCTTCAATTGTCAACTATTAGAGGTGATCTATTTTGTCATTTGATGAATTGCAAGAACTTAAACTGAAAAGTTAGAATAGTATAAAAATATTGTTGACTTCCTGCTTGGGAGTTAATATTGCAGCGCCTAAAGTTGTTTTGATACAATTACTTTGAAAATGTGTATAGGTAACAGTACGTAAAAAATTTTAGAATGTTTGAGAAACTCAAAACATGACAGAATACTTTAGTACTAGTTCTTGTGGCAGCCTCAAATGCCATCCTTTTGTTGCGCAAATTATGTGGAGAATATTTTGCTCCGTCAGCCTCGTCTGGTGCTTGGGCGGCGAGAAGGAACCGGTTCTCCTCGTGCCCCAGAGGGGGTTGAGGGATAAAGTAACCCCGCGAGGGAAAATTCTGCTGATGCAAATATGAAGGACAGAGCGGAGGACGTCCTGGCAGCTTAGGTCTGCCCTTTTCCGCCCCCGCACCCCACACCCTCTGCCCCGCTGTCCGCTCCCCACAACCTCACCACTCCAGCTACCGCCTTCACCTCGCTCTCGCCGACACACCCCGCCGCCCCCGCCGCCCCCGCCGCCCCCGCCGCCCCCGCCGCCCTCTCTCCACCCTCGCCCCTCTCCACCGTCGCCACCGGTTTCCTTGGTCCCCGCTTCTTTTCCCGTCCTCTTTTGCCGTCGGTCGCGGTATTAGCTGGAGTCGCCGGTCTATAAATCCTTTACAAAGGAGGAGCAGCCTTATTGGATTTGGGTAAAGGGGCTTGAATGCTTTGGGGGAGGGGCGGGGTGGGCGCAGGGTGAAGGGGTTGGGGCTCTTGTCGCACGGGAAAAGCGCGCGGTCTGCCCGTGATCGCTTCTCAGCTGCCGACTGGGCGATTGATGTGCGCTGAGGCTCACGGGCTGAAATTCGCCAGCATAAGAACCTTAAAGGTTAACTCTCATAAACGCAAATCACACCAAGTTAGGCAGTAATAATTAAATTAATCAGTAGTAAAATGATCGGAGAGGCGGTGGTGCGGGCGATCTTCTGTGGCGCTGTTTGATTTCAGGAGCTGAGGAGGCCAAAGACTTGATGGGGAAGATTCCCACGCCAGAAAATGAATAAATAGTTTAGAAAAAATCTAGTAGCTTAGCATGTACTCGTCTTCTGACGGCAAGTTTTTTTCCCCTTCAGGGTTTTTTTCCTCAGCCGTACCTTATGGTCTCCTTTCCGCGGCTTTGATTCGATGAAGAGACCATTAGGGGTGAATGTCATAATTCGAAAGGTTAGAATGCGGTAGAATGTAGGTATTGTAATGGCTTAAAGGCCTTCAGCCTAGCCACATAGTTAAAAAAGTATTAAAATTATATATATATATATATATATATATATATATATATATATATATATATGTGTGTGTGTGTGTGTGTGTTGGAATTACCTATTAATTAAAAAAATAAAATCACACGATTCACATTAATGCATTAACACAAAAACGTTCATGTAAATATTACTATGTTTCGTGAGTACAACATCACATAACTATTCAAGATATTCGTTTAATGAACACTAACAAATCCATATATCGATATACATTCATTAACTCATAACTGCTTAGTGCCGTAAAACCTCAAACTACCCGAGTATCTGAGGACTAATGAACAAATATAAATTTGACACTAAATAATGAAAGTAATTATAAATACTGAGAGAACGCCTCGAAAATTAGCATACTTGTTGTTCATTATTAACGTTAGGTAATGAGTGCATGCTTGTCGACATAATTCAGCGATATTGCAACACGCGGAAAGAAGTAGCAAGATTTACAGCCGGGAGCGCGGGTTGGTAGAATTCATTACTGCAGAGACTTGGAATCGAAGCGTAATTTATCGCCAACGCGTTTCCTAATTAATATCGCCGCCGCCGGCGTCCGCGTTCGCGACTCGACGCGCCACTCGACTGTTCCGGCGGCGGGGGCTTCATCGAAAATTCAACAGGTGTCACGAGCAGTTAATGGTCTATTAATTAGTCACTTCCGCTCCCGTCCATTGGGCTGTCCGCTCGCATCCCGTGCGTCTGGTTGGACAGAGTAGGGCCGCCGCTGCGTCACTTTTCGCAGAAGCGACGGTAAGCGATGCAACTTTTATTGGATGCCCATCACGGAGTAATAGTCCTCGCTTTGTATTGGCCGATTTCCCCGTTTCTGCGTGCCGCGTCGCGGAGCCGATAAATGACAGATGGAAAAAGGTCTTCCCGGAAATGGCGTTGGAGTTGGGCCAAGTGTTGGTGGCCTGGCTGAGCGACGAAAGTCGCTAATGGTTTGATACTCGTTTCGTAATTAGTTTTAAATTAAATAGATGAGTATTAATATCGATGGCTCACTACATAATATATTTACATTAACGGCAGATTAGTTTCAAATACGCCTGATTAAATACAAAAAAGATGTATCACATTACTAATAATACATCAACAAGACTATCCATTCTAATGAATATTTATGACATTTTGACGATGAATTGCTATGAAATATTTCATCCATAGACATTAATAAAATTGATAATACATTGTACGTTTATTCCACTTATCAACGTTCATTATTATTTACCTCATCTAATTAGGTTACATTTAGTTAAGGGGTATGTGGGAAGATGTGGAGGGATGAGAGGAGTGTTATGGGTACGTGAGTGTTGCGCTACGGAGAGACGAGCGTGACGGCAAGGAGCGACGGGGAGCGACGAGTGTGGCGGCAGGGAACGACGGGGAGCGACGAGTGTGGCGGCAGGGAGCGACGGGGAGCGACGAGTGTGGCGGCAGGGAGCGACGGGGAGCGACGAGTGTGGCGGCAGGGAGCGACGAGTGTGGCGGCAGGGAGCGACGAGTGTGGCGGCAGGGAGCGACGGGGAGCGACAAGTGTGGCGGCAGGGAGCGACGTGTGTGGCGGCAGGGAGCGACGGGGAGCGGCGAGTGTGGCGGCAAGGAGACACGAATTTAGCGGCAAGGAGCGACGTGCGTAGCGGCAAGGATACAAGGGCGATACAGGGGGGCGAGGGCGAGTGCGAGGACGAGGGCGAGGGCGGGAGCGAGGAATTGGATCGGGCTCTCCGCGGGCGGAGGCCATTCGGCCTGATAAGCCTAGTTAGGCGCCGGCGCCGCAGCCGCACGCAACGGAGACCATTCCCCTCCCCTCCCCTCCCGTCTTCCCTCTTTGTTGCACGCGCCGCTCCTTCCGCTGACCGGAAGTTAACGGCGACCTCGTTTGGGCTGCTTCCGGCCGCCCTCGCTTCTAATCTAACGTGAATTTCCTTGCCTTCCCGTTTCATAAGGCCTCCGCGGAACCGGCAGCGAAATGGACCAGTATCGTCCTTTACGAAACTCAAACTACAGACGTTAGAACTCTGAATGAAGTCGGGTATGATAGGGATATAATCAAAATATCTCGTTATTTATGCGGGCAGACGCAATATCGATTGCATGGCCTAAGGTTAGTGGAGCAATTGGAGATAAAGGTCATCGCAGAGGAGCCGGAAGTCTGGAAAAATTGTATACTTCCATGAACTGGCATTTTCAGAGATTTGAGGAAAGTATACGGGATATAAATACAAATAATGGTGTCTGGCCACATAATATGTAGCATTTCAATTTCACTCTCGACCTTTCTTATGTTTGCGTTAATAGATCTCCATATTTTAAATCCGGCCTTAAAATTGGATGAAATTTGTTGCTTTTATTTTATTTTTCTAGTTCTCCTCTCATGACAATCTGTAGTTATGGAATTCAAATGTATGTTGAGATTGCTTTACACGGTTTACTTAACATCCATTTTGTGCATTGATTAAGAAGTCCAAGCTTTGTGGAGAGTAAGCTTTTATATTTGCTTCATAGAAACTCAGAGAAATAGAAACTTTTGATTCGTGTGTCTCCGATGACAAGTTGCATCTCTACGTACTCATACTAGATAGACTGGATTCATTTATTGTCATGTGTACCATAAGGGTTAGATTTAGGCCTAACATGTAACACACATTCATGTTCTGAATTTTCAGTATCAGATGGTAATAAGATAATACTTTGATACGTAATAATGTATATAAGTTTTCCACGTAATCTCATAAAAATAACGAAATTGCAAATAGCGTTAATGCTATGCCTAGGACGTGGCGTCACCCGGACAAATAAATAGCATTGATTTTTATCTCAAGATAGCTGACAGATTGCTTTATACTCACATTGAGTGAAGGGTTAATACATGTTAATTGTGTCAAATCTATTACACAGTTTCAATGGAGGTGTGTAGAGAGAAAGTTTTAAGTCAGTAAGTAAAGAAGAAGTGTTGAAATATAATCTTCGCTGGTATCGCATCCACTGCATAGCTCCAATAGCACAAATAACACTTATGTATATTGTTTAAATATTTTTTCGTACTACTCATTATGTGAGAGTATATTTTGGAGAGTGAACGAGATCATTTTGTTACCGTTATTGATATAAAATTGAGTAAACAATTTTAATACATTATTATTATTATTTTTCCATTACATCACGACTGAAGATCTTATGAGTCGGCTGAATATAAAATCTACTCCAGGTTGCAACCAGCTACCTAAGGAGCAGATCCGGTGACTATCAGTGCCTCTACAATACTTTACGCAAAATGTGGGCTGTTCCAAATAAAGCAATTTCTTGCACTTCCCAGTCTTTTGAATTACCGGGGAGTTTAGACAAGTTCTTACTCAAATTTTGCGGAACAAATCCCAGAGCTCCGATAACTATCGGGACGACCTGTGCTTTTACGCCCCACATTCGGCTGATCTCGATTTCCAAACTCTTGTATTTAAGACGTTTCTCTGCCTCCTTGGTAACAACGTTTTGATCGCAAGGTACAGCAACATCGATAAGTAAACACGATTTTTTCGTCAAATCCCGGATAACTATATCCGGTTTGTTTGCCGCTATCGTGCGATCAGTTTGAATTTGTTGGTCGTACAATATCGTACACAATCCAACAGACGTCACCGGTTTTGGTGAGTGTTCCTACCACTTGACGCATGTGTTTGGAACGTCGAGGGCGGTACAGATCTGCCAGTGGAGGTAGCTACACACCCTGTCATGTCTTTTCAGGTATTCGGTCTTTGCTAGGATTGGACAAGCTGAGACAATATGATCGATGGTTTCTACTTGCTCCAGGCAAATGCGGCATTTATCATCTTGGGAAATTTTGAGAACCGCTTTATCATAATGTCGTGTTCTCAAGGCCTGATCTTGGGCAGCTATTACAAGTGCTTCCGATTCTGGCTCCATTCTTCCCCTTTTAAGCCACATAAATGATTGATCTTTATTGATCTGCACCTTGTCCATTCTTTTTAGGTATTGTCCGTGGAGTGGTTTGTATCTCCACGATTTCTTTAACATTTTTTGAGTCTCACACTTCATGTTTAGCAGCATCAGAAGTTCAGTGTCTGTGTTATTTGACGTGTCTTGCCTAGTTTTCTTCGCAATGCTTTTCGCTACACAAACAATGCCTCTGTTTCCCATTCTTCGGTCAGATTTCATGACCTGCCTCATTAGAGGGTCATCTTGATGGCTGACTACATACTTCCCCAACCCGACTATTGCGTTGTGCCAGGAGGCCTCAATTTGTCTGAGGCCTCTTCCTCCTTCCTTACGTGACACATAAAGTCTATGTATATCAGCTCGAGGGTGAGAAACATGATGCATTGTTAGCAGTTTTCTGGTTTTTCGATCCATGGTGCGAATCTCTTACTCAGTCCAGTCCACTAGTCCAAAACTGTATTCGGCTACAGGTACCGCCAAACTACCTATTGCAGATATTTTATTCCTGGAATTCAGAGCGGACTGCAGGACCAGTCTCACTCTCCTATAATACTCCCTACGAATTCTCTCTTTCATTCTGTCATTCGAGATGGTTTCACATTCTTCAATGCCCAGATATTTGTAAGTTTTACCTGGCTCAAGATCTTGAATCACAGTGTGCATATCAATTTCAATGTTCTCAGTCGTTGTGAGTTTCCCTCTTTTTAAATTGATTTTTGCACACTTGTCAAGACCAAACGTCATGCAGATGTCATTGCTAAAGTCATTCACGACAGACAGCATTTGGGAGAGAATCGCTTCATTCTTAGCAAACATTATGCCTCTGTTTCCCATTATTATTATTATTATTATTATTATTATTATTATTATTATTATTATTGTGTATCAGCTTTCTCAAAAATGTTGGACATGACATAATACATCGGAATTATCATTCAAGACGTATTATATAACAGTCAGAACACAAATGAAATCAAATTTACATATAAGAGCAATATAAGAGCACAGCTCCACTTAAATTTGAATAATATAGGAACATAAGTCAAATCAAATTTAAAAACATATAAGAACGCACGTAAAATTAAGTTAAAATACACATAGGAACACAAGTCAAATTCAATATACATACATAAAGAACAAAAGTCAGGTTAAATTTAAATATATTTTAGAGATAACACATTATATAAACTGTTATATATAAATTATGTATTATTATTATTATTATTATTATTATTATATTACATCACGACTAAAGATCTTATGAGTCGGCTGAATATAAAATCTACTCCAGGTTGCAACCAGCTACCTAAGGAGCAGATTCGGTGACTATCAGTTCCTCTACAATACTTTACGCAAAATGTGGGCTGTTCCAAATAAAGCAATTTCTTGCACTTCCCAGTCTTTTGAATTACCTGGGAGTTTAGACAAGTTCTTACTCAAATTTTGCGGAACAAATCCCAGAGCTCCGATAACTATCGGGACGACCTGTGCTTTTACGCCCCACATTCGGCTGATCTCGATTTCCAAACTCTTGTATTTAAGACGTTTCTCTGCCTCCTTGGTAACGACGTTTTGATCGCAAGGTACAGCAACATCGATAAGTAAACACGATTTTTTGGCCAAATCCCGGATAACTATATCCGGTTTGTTTGCCGCTATCGTGCGATCAGTTTGAATTTGTTGGTCGTACAATATCGTACACAATCCAACAGACGTCACCGGTTTCGGTGAGTGTTCGTACCACTTGGGGCATGTGTTTGGAACTTCGAGGGCGGTACAGATCTGCCAGTGGAGGTAGCTACACACCCTGTTATGTCTTTTAAGGTATTCGGTCTTTGCTAGGATTGGACAAGCTGAGACAATATGATCAATGGTTTCTACTTGCTCAAGGCAAATGCGGCATTTGTCATCTTGGGAAATTTTGAGAACCGCTTTATCATAATGTCGTGTTCTCAAGGCCTGATCTTGGGCAGCTATTACAAGTGCTTCCGATTCTGGCTTCATCCTTCCCCTTTTAAGCCACATAAATGATTGATCTTTATTGATCTGCACCTTGTCCATTCTTTTTAGGTATTGACCGTGGAGTGGTTTGTCTCTCCACGATTTCTTTAACATTTTTTGTGTCTCACACTTCATGTTTAGCAGCATCAGAAGTTCAGTGTCTGTGTTATTCGACGTGTCTTGCCTAGTTTTCTTCGCAATGTTTCTTGCTACACTAACAATGCCTCTGCTTCCCATTCTTCGGTCAGATTTCATGACCTGCCTCATTAGAGGGTCGTCTTGATGGCTGACTACATACTTACCCAACCCGACTATTGCGTTGTGCCAGGAGGCCTCAATTTGTCTGAGGCCTCTTCCTCCTTCCTTACGTGACACATAAAGTCTATGTACATCAGCTCGAGGGTGGGAAACATGATGCACTGTCAGCAGTTTTCTGGTTTTTCGATCCATGGTGCGAATTTCTTGCTCAGTCCATTCCACTAGTCCAAAACTGTATTCGGCTACAGGTACCGCCAAACTACCTATTGCAGATATTTTATTCCTGGAATTCAGAGCGGACTGCAGGACCAGTCTCACTCTCCTATAATACTCCCTACGAATTCTCTCTTTCATTCTGTCATTCGAGATGGTTTCACATTCTTCAATGCCCAGATATTTGTAAGTTTTACCTGGCTCAAGATCTTGAATCACAGTGTGCGTATCAATTTCAATGTTCTCAGACGTTGTGAGTTTCTCTCTTTTTAAATTGATTTTTGCACACTTGTCAAGACCAAACTTCATGCAGATGTCATTGCTAAAGTCATTCACGACAGACAGCATTTGGGAGAGAATCGCTTCATTCTTGGCAAACACTTTCAGATCATCCATGTAAAACAAATGTGATACTGGCCTTTCATCACCATGGAGCTTAAAACCAAAGTCAGCTTGCGACAACTGTCTCGATAGTGGGATCAAACTAATGCAAAACAGCAGAGGGGATAGTGAATCTCCTTGAAAAATACCCCTGTTAATCTGAATACTTCTGGTTTCTACTGCTTCCTTTCCGCTGTGGATTAGTAACCTGGTACTCCACGACTTCATACTAGCCTTGCAAAACTCAACAAGTCTAGGATGAAATCGATAGATCTCCAGGGTCTTCAAAATCCAATCGTGTGGTACACTATCAAAGGCCTTTTGGTAGTCAATCCAAGCCATGCTCAAATTACGTTTGCGTTTCTTTACATCATTCAAGATGACTTTATTCAGTAGCAAGATTTCCTTACAGCCATAAGAGCCTTTACGACATCCTTTTTGTTCAGCTGGCATTAGATGATTCTTATCTAGATGTCTGTACATTTTGTCAGCTATGGCTGAAGTTATAACTTTGTACAGTACTGGCAGACAAGTAATTGGCCTGTAATTCTTCGCCAAAGAGCTGTCTCCCGCTTTGGGTAGCAAATACGTGATGCCGCGTGTGAGCCATTCCGGGATTTCCTTTGGGTTTTCAAAAATTTTATTAACAGCCTTTGCTAGATGAGCATGTAGTGCTGTTAATTTCTTAATCCAATAAATCTGGATCTTATCAATCCCGGGGGACTTCCAGTTTCCCATGTTCTTAATTGCTTGGAAGAGGTCCTCTTCCGAGAATTGGTGAACATCTTCCACTGTTTCTACAAGTTCATCGGCAGCATCAACTTCAGATTGAAGCCAAGATGCGTCTTTGTTGTAGGATCTGCTCTCTTCCCAGATTCCTGCCCAAAATGCTTCGACGTCATCTTTTGAAGGAGTAACAGCTTTGCCATTCGGTTTTTGAGTCAGATTGCGATAGAATCTCTTCGCGTCTGTTTCAAACAACCGGTTCTGTACACGGAAATCTATTCTACGTTTGTACCTTCTTATTCGTTGAGCCCATGCTTGAATTTTCTCTTTTAGCTTCTCAACTACCATTAGCCTGCTGGTGTCATTTTCAATTTGGTATTTTTGTTCAACATTGAATATTTTTCGTTGAACTTTAGAGGTGTGCGTTGATTTAGAAGATGCCTCAGCTAAGAATGATATTTCACGCCGGGTGTCGGCTATCCGTTTCATAATTCTGTTCATCCATGGGGGTACAGAGCTGTTTACTCTGTTTTGGTGTCGGCCGTCGGTGTTCTTGGCTGGCCCCAAAATTATCTGAGATACTAGATATGCAGTTGCATATATGATGTGATTGATTTCAGTAATATCTAGATCTCTGCCTGGGGTCTCCACCACCTCATTTAAGACAGAATTAACTGTTTCTATCACTCTTTTAGCTTTGGCATTTTCGTATATTCTCCTCAACGGTTCGCGAGATTCAAACGGGAGTTGACTAACTCTTTCTATCTCGCGCCGAAGGAGATTTCGCATCATGTCCTTATCGTGTAATTCATTGCCAGATGAGTTTTCACCACTGACGTGTGTTTCACTGGAAAGCGATGAACCTTCCATGGGATCATCATTTTCAAGTTCTACATGTTCGTCATGTGGATTGTTCGAGCGAAGTACATATTCCGCATTTCTCTCAATATCAGCAAGTTGATCTGCTGTGAATTTTCCACTGCTGAGTATGTATCGTCGTTGACTGGCAAGCTTCTTTGAGTCTAGGGTAGGTCTCATATCTGGGTTCCGCTCTCTCCATACCTTGAAAACTTCTATTTCAGAGCCCCCATTTTTCGCTTTTGCGTAGTAAAAGCACCACATCACCTCCTTTAATTCATCCCTGGTCCATCTCTGACGATGGCTTCGAGCTACTGCCGGCTCTGGGTCCCTGGGACTAGCATCCGTGGGATGGCCAGACGTCGACAAGGTGACATTAGCTCGGTTTCTGAGCAGGTATGGGACATTGGTAGAACAAGGCACGTTAAGATTCATTACATTGCTTGTTCTATCCATTTTGCTCATTGGTTTGAATTGAAGGTTCGCAGGACGCAAGTTCGAGTTCACAGATCACACTTAACCCTCGGGTTGTTTCCTGCCATCCGTTACTGCGACCCACAGTGGCCTCGGGGCATCCCCCCGCAGGGCCCAGCAAGGGGTCCCTCCGATCGCCAGTCGGCATTACTAAACCCTACGGGATTTTCACTGACTGCTGAAGGCAGCCTCCTTCGCTGGCTAATGCAAGGTTCGGGCCTCCACTCTAATCAGTGGCCTGGTGTGCCAAACCAGTTTCTCTCCTGTACCCTCTATGGGCCGACAACAGGAAGTCCAAAGGTTCATGACCCTTCCCTCTCTACTTACTTCCCACTCTCCTCAAAATGGAGTACTTCTTCGTCTGACCCCTCACCTTCAACCCATTCAGCAAGGGAGGCCCCACCGGTAGCTAGGCTACCACTGACATAGCTTTAAGGCTCATGGGGGTACTCAAGCTCCACCACCAACTGCAAGGTCGTGTACTCCCTAGGTGGAGTTATTATTATTATTATTATTATTATTATTATTATTATTATTATTATTATTCGCAAATGGGCCACCATTGACCACGCAACACTTTCCTCTCATCCGAAGGCTAGTCGTATTCTATCCTGGAGAGATCAACGTGAGGAATAAGGGGGATCAGCCTTTCGGCCTCATTCCTTGGTTAAGACAAGGTTGTACGAGTGATAGGATGTTTGGCTATTATTATTATTATTATTATTATTATTATTATTATTATTATTATTATTATTGAAGTGACGTGGTGATGAGGGGTGAATGGTCTAGGTTGAAGGTGGGAAATGTTGGGAGGGAGATGCTTCGTGGGCTTTTGGATCCATCCCAACATTCACCTTATGACCAAGGGAAACCACGAACCCCCCGATGGTCGGCCCGGGGATCGAATCCAAGCCTCCTGGTTGCGAATCCAGCGCGCTACGCAGTGAGCCATGTCGCTCGGTTAAATACATTATATTGAATATACAATTATATAATACGGATATATCAGGTGGAAAGGGCGTCAATTCCCCATCCCCCCAAAAATCACCGGTAGGTTAAAAAGTAATCTCATCGTTTTTCTGCGTGTCGGCGTTATATTACGCTTTGTTATTTATGCCGCTTCACGTTAATTGAAAGAACTCAAATTGGTCCTGTGGGCGTCGAGGACAATGGGCCACTAAAATAATGTGAGAGAAACGTAATAATCTAAATAAATAATTTAATTAAATGTTTTCAAAATATCGCATGCTGTAGAATTGAGAGAAAAGCGCTTTGAAATGTATGTTGTGGTACTCTCTCTGAACAGTTCGATTGCTGCTGTTGTAAAATGATGGTAATGTCGTATACATTGATTACCAAACGCTCAATGAGCAGTAGGAATGCTTTTTGAATTTTGTTTTTTATAATGAGAATGAATATTAGTTTAAATAGGATAATAAAAAACAAACTTTTATATTTTATTATAATCCTTGTAACCTCTGTAGAAAAAAAAACTTTTTTACTAGAAAAGAAATTTAAAAGTGAAGTAATGTCTTAAATCACATTTTTTAAACACAAAATCCTTACCAATATGAAAACGTGTTTAAAATAATTAAAAAATATGAATATATTTTTACCCAAAAAATACTATTTTTAAAATTTAAATTTAAAGAAGTAATTAAATCAGCCATATGTCAGGAAAATTCAATACAAGAAGCTTGGATTTTAAAAAATGGAATCCCAAATTAATGAGATGATTGTGTAATGAATAAATACATTGTCGTGAGTGTCATTTTAAGAAATTAATTGTAAGGAACGTACACATCAATACCTCATAGACTGTATATTGAAAAAAAAAAGTTCAATCACAGTATGTACGAAAAACGTTTAACCATTGTTTTTCTCTTGAAAAGTACATCATCTCTTTCTATTTCTCTTTTCCACTGTTTTCATATTTATCGACACACATTGTCCTTTTTTACCCCAAAACAAGTTTCATTCATAAGTTAGTTACATACACAACGAAATGTTTTTGAATCTTACTCTCCATTTCCTTTGCAGGCATTTTTCTGATAACGGAATGTTTCTAGGTTACGATTGTTCGTCCTTTGCGTCCGTCTGTATAACACATTTAGCTCTCTACTTTGATCGACCGCCTTTTGGACGTGCGTTTTCAAAGCGCATACGCGCGCGAGAGCTCTCCGGGCCTACATACATCGAAACCTTTGTAATTAACTTTGCAAAACGCATCCCGGAATGGCGCGCTTTATCCGGACTCCTTTTGGCCGGCCTTTCGGCCGATGAGTTGTCCTCGCTCACGTGCTTTGAGTCGCGATGGAAACACACGAGCGCTGTTTCCTCGTGGAAGGCGACGTCCGTACTCCGCCGACGCGTTTTCAATGAAAATAATAAAAGTGCTGCTCTTTGTGGCGGGCGCGCGTTTCTCCCGGCGCTTTATGCCCGGCAGATGTTCGCAGAGTAATTCGTTTATGCGTTGTAAAGTCCCCGCTCGCGCCAAGCTGTCGTCGGCTGAGCGCAAGAGCGGAGCAGTTGCGAAGTTGGTGACCCTGTGCGTGCGTGTGTGTGTGTGTGCCGCACGCGTGTGTATGTGTGTGCCGCACGCGTGTGTATGTGTGTGCCGCACGCGTGTGTGTATGTGTGTGCCGCACGCGTGTGTGTATGTGTGTGCCGCACGCGTGTGTGTATGTGTGTGCCGCACGCGTGTGTGTATGTGTGTGCCGCACGCGTGTGTGTACGTGTGTACCGCGCGCGCGTGTGTGTACGTGTGTGCCGCGCGCGTGTGAACGTGTGTGCCGCACGCCTGTGTGTATGTGAGTGCCGCACGCGTGTGTGCATGTGTGTGCCTCGCGCGCGCGTGTGTGTACGTGTGTGCCGCGCGTGCGAGTGTGTATGTGAGTGCCTCGCGCGTGTGTGTATGTGTGTGCCGTGCGTGTGTGTGTATGTGAGTGCCGCGCGCGTGTGTGTACGTGTGTGCCGCGCGCGTATGTGTACGTGTGTGCCGCGCGCGTGTGTGTATGTGTGTACCACGCGTGTGTGTACGTGTGTGTCACGCGTGTGTGTGCGTGTGCCGCGTGCGTATGTGTGTGCCGCGAGCGCGCGCGTGTATGTTTGTGTGTGTGTGGCTAGACAAAGTGGACGAGGATGTTCCTTTGAAGGGCGTTCGAGTTATGTCCCTTTCATTTTGCTTCCTAATTTCGTTGTTCCGCGACACCGGATGCTTTTGTTGTTTCCTTCCACGTTCTTATCTCATCTCGATTGTGGTCATATCTTCTGCGTCGGAGGAATGATGTTGTTAGTGGCAAGTTGTCGGTACTGCATCGCTAGGTGCGTAATTGGCTGTGAAAGAGAGTAATGGATGTTCCCGGCGCGCCATAAGGCGAAACGGTTTCTGAACTTCGTTACGATATTAAATAAAGTCGCTAGTTCACGTAACCGGTAATTGTAATGTTTCTGTAAGTCACATTTTCCTGCAACACATTTTCGTAAAACAAAGAGCAAAGAAATTAAACACAATGTGTGCTGTATACTGTAGTTTTTCTGACAATTTTATTTGTATAATGACACTCACTAATGGGTAATTCGAATGAAGTAATTTATTTTTTTCTGGAATCTGTAGCGTTTAAAACCTTTCATGAAAATGGATGTGAATTAATAACTGAATCAACTGCGCATTTTATCATTTTGTTTCACTGATGAATATTCTCTCTCAACAATGAATTGTATTACAAACCAAAGATTGTTTTCCTGTAAATTACTAAATTCATACTGTTTTTACGTTACGAAGATTGTTTGTTACATATTAATGTACAGGATGAAAGCCTCTTGTGTTTGTAAATTGATGTGTGGTAAGTCATAATGTTGGGTACCATTTTAGTAGTTTCAAAAATAATGCAATGTATTTTATAGAAAATTGTTCTTTTGTTTCAGGTTAGTGGACTCAATGGAAACTTCTTCACCGTCCCCAGAACATCACATTTGTGACTGAATCATTCCATCAGTGAGTAATTACAAGATATCTGCATTCATTTACCAAATGAGAGAAACTGTAATTAATGCTAACTTGAGGCTGGGAAGCAAGCAGTATGGCACGAGTTGGGACGAAAGAGATCTTTAAGAGACTAACATTGCAAAAGTATTAAAAAGTTTGTATCACTAACTTAGTAATATTTACATAATTATGTAGCGGATTTTAAAAATAATTGTACAGCTTGTGACTACGCAGGTATTTCATGATTGGAAAAAAAGATGTGCTGTATCAACACATACGAAACGTACGCCCCTTAAATTGATATATCGCTTGTTCCTCTTCTATTGAATTCGTCGATTAAAATGCTCTCTGTGAACAAATAACATCCGACCAATAGTACGCCCTGTACAATCAATAATCATGTTTGCTACTAAAATATAAATAGCATAGTAAAAGGACTGCCAATTGCCCTAGACGTTTACGATATTGAAAATTGTTTCGCATTTCAAAATATTCTGTGTTGTTTGAGTGTTTGCTGATCATACTGATATTAAATATCATTCAACTATCCAAGGCAATAAAACTAGGCACTTTTATAATGCAACGAAAAAAATTTAATCCATTTCTTGTATTGTTACACAATATAGAATTCACAAAGTAGTATATAGAACATTTTCATTACCTAATATGCCCGTATATTTCTATTATGAGTAAGTTTTGGACACTGGTAATATCATTTAACATTGGTTTGCATTTTGTAAAAAACTACTCTACAATTTTCCTCAAACTTCGCGATCGGAGAGATTGCACTTCAAATCTCAGAATTTAACATCTGAGAGACAATTGAGAATTCCGTGTTTTATTTCATTGATTGGTTTCTCAAACGTATAATGAAGTCTCTAGAAGTATGAAACAAGTCCATGACCTACAAAACAAATTGTAAAAGTCAAACCAATAAAGCATTATATAGTTTAAAGTTTATATCTCTTCACCTTTACGTTGATGGAGCACTTAATTTCTTGTGCGAGGATCAGTTTGCCAAGTGGGATTGCTTACCGTCTCTGCAATATGAAAACTTCCTAACGGTCGAAGTTTAAATGTCTGCCGTTCGCATTGCGTCGCTGAGGGAAGAACTCAGTTAACTGGGATCACAAGAGCCTGATTATCTCCGTAAGGGCCGCTATTTCCTTCCAGAGAGACCAACATATTCTTGTGATAAATGTCTTGCACTGCACTTGCTTTCGCAATCAGTTTTTTCATTCATTGAACTTATTGTACAATCGTTAAGTGTTATATCACATTTCTACTACCATTTAAAGCAAGTGCATTAATTCTTATATGTCTAATTTTCCGTAAATCCGTTGCATTTTCAGCAACCACTTGGTAGAGAGGAGTTCAGAGTTTTCACGAATAATATAAATAACATTTACAGCTTCAATAATTAAAATGTATAATATTAAAATTTGAAGATTTCATTATTTGTAGTTTTTCATGGCCGTGTTGTTGAATTCTCGGATGAAGGAGACATCGTCCTGTGGCGAGATGGGAGGCAAGCCTACCGAAGGAAAATATTAACAAGTAGAATGTTTTACTTTATTACAGTGCAGTGCCACGCGGAAACGCCTTAAGATAGAACACGTTCGAACGCTCAATTTCCCATAAGAATATTCTGCACTCATCGCATCCACTGAAAAAAACAAGTGTGGGGTCTTCTTTTGGGCGTAAAGCTCGTATTTTATACTAGTTGACTTAGACACGTTTGACTCTTTCTTGTAGACATAATTGTTCTGTGCGTACTGTAGCTGTGTGTATTTTGTTTTGTGCGTGCTTCAAGCATGTTTCAAGGGGGAGTGAGTAGAAAAAAAACAATGTATTATTTAACAGAGTTGCAAAGTATTAAGTAAACTTACTTGTTCCCTTAGAATTACATTTTTAAAACCTAATAATTAATATTAGTTTGAAACGATTATGAAGGTGCTTGGCAGGTTCATAAATCTTAAAAAGGAAGTTTTAGAGCAAAAACATGTAACAATTATGATTTTAAATCGTTGCAGTAGCATGCTGATGTAGCCTTCATCGAGGCTAGCATTCTTTAGAAGTTAATAAGATGATTTCAATTCGATACATTTTAACTGAAATAAATAAAGTTTTGTTATGCATTACTATTAATAATATTAATATTAATTATTATTGGGCGGCAACCCGTAAGTTAATCTACGATGAAAACAGTGCTATGCTTGCAGATGACCACTCGCAAAAATTTCTGTCCTCAGTGAGGCTGTGAACGCTTTCGATTTTGTCATGCTTCAAAACTGATCACTGGTTTAGCGGTCATACTACATCCTTCCATCCAGACATTATATTTGAAGTGACGTGCGTTGGGCTCTCACACAACTAAAGTCGCAAAAAGCAATGAATTTATTACTTAAATGTTTCGGAAGAACAAGCGGAATTATGTTAAATTACAGAGAAACAAAGACAAACCGGGTAACAAAGATATGCGTCGCATCATGAGGGCGCTCCGATTCCAAAAATTCACTTAGGTTGGTGGACTAGTTTCGTACGGCATTTTCAACTGTACGAAAACCGAGCGGATGTATGGAGAATGGGACGAAATTGTATGGAAAACGTTGCCAGAAACAGATCGTACAAACTCTAGTGCACATCAAATCGAGGTTTCACTGTAATTATTTACGGGTGAAATTAATGATGAATGTCTATAACCTGATAGGCCAAGATTTTCGAAGTTTCTTCCCTCTCTCTCCACAAATGCAAATCGCGGTCACATCCCAAATCTTAGCAAATTTTTGCAAGGGTATCTCCAGATTGCGTCGATATTTGTGGGAGAAAAGGGGAAAATGGAGGCTTTTGGCTTCTGACATCGTCTTTTCACTTTGGTTTTGGTGAACAAGAAACAAAAAAACTATCATAATTAAATAGTCCATTAACATTGTTTATTTTGTCTTTTGATTATATTGAAATGACTAAGTAGAAAGAATAAAAAAGTTTTGCTATTTTTGAATTAAACTGTATTAAATTAATTATATATATTAAATTCTGCCCCATTCAGCTGGGTTTGGATGAAAATCTCCTTGGTGCAAGAATATCTTATTAGCTCTGTATGTCTGTCTCTCTGTATGTCTGTCTCTCTGTATGTCTGTCTCTCTGTATGTCTGTCTCTCTGTATGTCTGTCTCTCTGTATGTCTGTCTCTCTGTATGTCTGTCTCTCTGTATGTCTGTCTCTCTGTATGTCTGCCTCTCTGTATGCCTGTCTCTCTGTATGTCTGTCTCTCTGTATGCCTGTCTCTCTGTATGCCTGTCTCTCTGTATGTCTGTCTCTCTGTATGCCTGCCTCTGTGCATGTCTGTCTATCCGTCTGTGAACCACGCTAGCGGCTAAACCGGACAGTCGATTTTTTCCAAAATTGATATTCCCCAATCGATCAAGGTACCCCAAAACGTATGTTTCCTTTAAAATCTCGAATTCGATTTTCCGCAGCATCATATAACTTTCCATATACTACGTATATTACTCCTTATATACGTACGTATACGGGAAAGTAAAAAAATGTTGAAGCCATTTTGAGAAAATTTTGAAAATGTTGTTTAGGCTAAATATAAACAAACTCTTAAAAATTAAAATATGAAACTCTGGGATCTCGAGGTGGATCTGCACCAAGTGTTATATGCTTGATGTTAAGTAATATACTTAAGTAATATGCTTTATATAGGGACAGGAATTGTCGTTATTTTCTGTGCCAGGTGTATTAATTTTTGCCCCGAAAAATTGCTGATTTCCCCTGCAGTACCATATTACATAACTTTATACTTCGAGTATAGTTTCGAGAAGGTAAAAATATAAAGAAAAGAATACGAGTAAAACCACAACGTAATATTTGGTACGAGGGTGTACACGACCATGTCCATTGGTCTTGTCTGTAATACGAAAGCGTACGGCTTATTTGTACATATAAAGTATATGTTTACCTCTCTCTCTCTCTCTCTCTCTCTCTCTCTCTCTATATATATATATATATATATATATATATATATATATATATATATATATATATATAAGAGGTAAACTCAGACACCATATGACCGATTTCCTTTAAAGTTGGCACTCTACGTGTTTTTTCATCCGGAAGGTTTATGTGCTGTTAATTGTGTTGTAACTCCACTACATGACGCTGTGGAAGATAAGACAATATTCACGTAAAATGCAACCCGCAATGCACTCGGCAGCATTTTGAATCTATATCATTAAATAACTCCTAAACGATGCGTTCTAGGGCCTTAAAAACAACTGTAAAGCTTTAAAAAGTATCATGAGAATTGTCTTGTCTTTGCTTCTTTCAGGAATTATATCTTAGATTGTACATTGGCGATAAGCGAACTAATACTAGGGGTTGTCGGGAAACTATGAATAAGGAACGATATTTTATTATTTGATGTTCCGATATGCAATAGAGTTACTCTTTTTATTTTTCGTTTCACAAATTCAAGACTAAACTTATTTGTTTTATGTAGGTTTTCAACTCTGCTCAGAGCAATTGCCACTGCAACGGACAGCTTCATTTGCACATTCAGAATAGAAATGAAATTCCGAGATACTGTTCGTATCCAGTTCACTATTGTCCTTTTTTAAGAAGAATTTTAATCGGATCCGAGTTTTGATTCAGATGAATTTCAGACTCTACGGCAATTTACATTCCGATAAATGGGTGTCCCTCAATAGCAGAACACGTAGGAAAGTTCAAGTTGAAACGAAAAATATCATTATCCACACACATGAGAAGAGACGGCGTTCGTCATCCGGCCCGCCCTGATTGCTCCTGCCAAGAGGCTCCTCGTGCGTGCAGCGAGAGGAGGGGTGAGGTAGGGGAAGGGAGGGGAGACGAGGGGGGGAGGCAGCAAATATTTGCGCTCGCAGGTCGCGGCTGCGCGTTCGTTACGGGGAGAAGATAGGAGAGGACAGGAGAGAAGAAGGAAGAGGAGGGGAAGTAAGAGAAGGGGGAGGAAGAGGAGGGGGATGAAGAGGAGGGGGGTGAAGAGGAGGGGAAGGAAGAAGAGGGGTGAAGGATGAGGGGGTGAAGAGGAGGGGATGAAGAGGAGGGGATGAAGAGGAGGGGGATGAAGAGGAGGGGAGAAAGAGGAGGGGAAGGGAGAGGAGGGAAAGGGAGTGGAGGGGGAGGAGGAGGGAGAGGGAGAGGAGGGTGAGGGTGAGTAGGGGAGGGAGAGGAGACCAGACACTCGGAAGGAGTTGCAACCCGGACGCTCCTCGCCGCCCACGCTTTCACTGGTCCTCTCCACCGCCCCCAACTCCCCAAACCCTCCGATGCCACTACTGCTACCGTTCCTCGTCAGCCCCGTCCAACCGCTCCCACGCCAGCTCCACTGCCATCCTCCAGGCTCTCAATCACCGCTGACCCACCAACCTCACGCCACCCCTGCTGGCTCTTCCCAACGCATCCCCCGCCGCCCCTCCACCTACGCAACCCCCGCCTTCCCACCTTCACCGAACCTGCCTCAGCTGCGACCACCGTGACCCTCACCGCTGCCAATCCTCTACGCCGCTTCCCTCCCCCCGCCACATCACCTCTCCCCTCCCTTTCGCCTCCATCCCCCTACGCCGCCCCCTGCGCCGCCGCCGCCCTAACCGAATTGCTGCGGCCGAGCACGGGTGCGCGGCGCCGAATCCAGACGCCCCCCTCCCCTCCCTCACCCCCTCCCCCGCCCCGCGCCACCGCAAACAGGCGCGGTTACACGGCGGGAATTGATCGACCCGCCCGCCGCCCCCGCCGCCCTTTTTGCTCCCCGACATTCTCTTTCAGCGAGAAAATGGAAAACGATTTAAGGAGAGGGTTGAAAATGCATTGATGTTTTTCTTTCGCCTTCCGTTAAAAGAGCTCCGTTTGGCTTCGGCGCTAAGAAGCCCGCCGCCCCCCGCCACCCCTCTGCGCTGACGTCACTTCGCTGCCCTGGAAGAGCGCGGGGGCGAGGTTGGCCCGCAGGTGAAAGCTTTCTGTACGACTGCGACTTCCCTCCTTCGAGGGGTGTGGATCCTCACTTTGTTTTCGGCATTTGAATGTTATTTATTTTTCGTAATACTCTCCGTTAATATATCTGCATAATGCAACCCTACAGAGGAATGAAAAGGTATTTTAATGGCTGCCGGCCGTTAAAGAGCCTACTGATCTTCAAACTATTGAAGTTCGAAAAAGACGAGAAACATAAGTAACTGTTAGAAATAATAATTACCCACATTCATTTTATTATCAATAGTTGGCAACCCTAACTTAATCAAATATGTACGTTCCTTTTCTTTCCTTTCGTCAGTCTTTTGTCGGCACGTTACACAATGTAGATCAAGTCAATTAATCATTGTTAAAATCGTATCCACCACTCGAGATCTCTGCTTTTAACCTTTTCAACAGTAACATACACACACAACATAAATAACACATACAAATGTAGTTTTCAACTGGATATATATATATATATATATATATATATATATATATATATATATATATACATACATATTTTATGTAGCCATTTGCTTCTATTAACAATTCTCCAATATGTTGGAAACTCTCGGCAATTGCCTTGGTTTACACGCTTCAACCTAGGCCGTTTCTTTGCTGTTTTTCGCTCTAAAGAAGGAACTATTTTTCATTTGAAACAAACTTTAAAGAAGGCGGAGATTCGAATTCATTTATAAATTTCCCCTTTTCTTTTTAGAGTTAATGTAAACAATATATATTAATCTGTATTTTCATTCATATATAACAGTTTTGGTAATGGTGACATATTGTGTGACAAAGTCGTAAATTGTTACAATGATTTGCTTTCACCAAACAGAAAACTGTCGCTCAAAACGATACAAAGATAAGAAACACATAATTTATTAATGTTGTGACTAAAATACAACAGATAACAATGTGTAGATTACAAAAATATTAGAAATTAGTTTAGTGATTAATGCAAATGAGTAAATATTTAGGTATAGATTAACTTTGTTTCAATATTTTTTATTGATTTCAAGTTTTTAACTTGACAATCAAAGAAAGTTTAAAGTGTTATTCATTTTTAGGTTGCTTGCTTCAGAATTCGAACTCATTTCGTGTACAATTTAAAACTTATTATATCAGAATGGTCAGTTACATGAAATTTTGTATCTTGCTCACACACAACGACTTGAATGTAAAAAGGTTGTTAAAAGTGACGATAGAAAGCGCGATACTTCTTTTACGTTGAAGGGCTGAAAGACAAAATCAACAATCGATCAGTTCTTTGCCGGAATAATTCTATTAGCCAATATATTTCTTCTCTTCCACGACCATCCTTTTTTTTACAAACTAGGTCCTCATTTCTGTAGTGTGATGCCAGGAAATCTCTGGAAGTGTATAAAGGAAGTTAGCGGGATTTATTTGGGCATGAGTGACGGGGTATTTAGACAGGCCGCTCAGTCTGTGTGGCAGGCAGATGACGTATGGCATCCTGTTGCGACGCGGTTGAGAAAGAGCTTGACGCGGAGATGTATAAATATCTTCTGCAGATACGGAAGAAGCCGTCCCTAAATATTACATCTTCTACAAATTGACGACATTAATTTCATTCACAATCGCATTGTTTGTTGTAGCTTTGGGTGTAATCTTTTTGTAAATAAAGTGGAAGATCATAAAGCAAAAATTACAAATTGTAATATATACAGAACGTACAATAATACGTGACAAAGCTTCAATTAAAACTTATTTTATGAATGAGTTCTAATGGTAAAAGAACCATATATTTAGCAAATGTTATCTTCATGGCACTATGGTACTTTTCGAACCGCCATATACGTTTACCTACCACTACGTTTTCATTCAATCTCTTGTTTCTGTGTGTGCTATTTTGGTTTTATGCCACACGATGTCGGAAACTGAATACATTTCGTGAAAATGAATTTGGCGTGATCGCAAGTTGAATGTAATATCTAGTTTAAAGTACAAAAAGGAGTAACAAAATAATACATTTCTAATAAGTAAATAATTAAAGAATGGATATATTTAATTTATATTTGATTCTGTGATAATGGAACCTACCCTTTCACTGTATTTCTTTAATGAACAGTTAATATTCTTTTTTCTTCAGAAATATACGGTTACCAAATTTTTTATACCTTCCAAAAAGTTAATTGACATATAATAGATAATTATTTATGATTATATGTATTTTATTAGTCCCAAATTCCGAAAACTGTTTTTGAAAACAGTTTATCTGTCAGCCTTTCAATCTCCTCTTTCCTATTTCCGTTCTTTTCTCCTTTCGTCTTCCAGTCCGCCTTTATATACTAGACAACCTGGCTAAAGGGCAGTCAATGCTAAGAGTGTGGTAAGAATTTTGGAGATCAAGAAAATGTTCGTAGATTATACTTGTTCTCATATATCAACCCCTTTTACACATACCCTTTGTATTTATTTTTAACGTTTAATAAAACACTAACCGAACTAACAGAATTCCTGATCTTAAATTACAGAAATAAGAACCGTACAAATGTTACAACAGAAGAGAACTACATTTATACTATACGGGAAATCGAAAATCCGAAAAGTGTAGATATATGTTATTCGTACTTATTCTCCAAAACTAATGAAATGATGAATATTTACAAATTATAGAACAATACAATCATTATTAAGTGCAAAAACTCAGGGTTAAATATATTTCTTAAAATAAAATATATATTTACCAAGTTCTGAATATAAATGTTGTAGTGGACATTGATAGGATATCCTGCTATCCCCCTTAAATTAAAATTGCAATGCTTCACATTTAAGTATTATCATTTAATTTTTTCATAAAGAGTCACCTGAGTCAGACAATTACTTTTATATATACTCAGCAACCTTTTCACCTAAAAATTATCAATCTTCGAAATAAAAATCTTCGCTTCTCCAACTACAACCTCATTTTGTACAAATAATCTGACATCATGTATAACCACATACTCAAACATATACTCCCACTAATAAGAAATGTCGTATTATATTGATAGAAACTTTCAGAACAAAACGACCCAGATCTACTGAAATTACATTATAGTTGCATTTAAAAATGTGATGAACAAATGTCGGCATTTACGCGTTCATTATAATCATTTCAGTAAGTTATTAAATTTTTGTGTTTTTACTACAGAGCCAGTTAATAAGAGCAAAAAATAAATAAATAACACGTCTACGTCTAAATATCTTTCATTTAAACAAAAACGTAATTTGGTTCAATATTTTTTTTAAAACTAAAACCTTTCTTCTATACAATTTAACCATTATTTGTTGGTTAAATACACCTTGACATCTGTCTATAATAACACCAGCTAGTAAAATATTAATCTATTTGTCTAGAAATACTAAAAAATATGAAGATTTAAGTTGTGACGACGAAGATAGAAACATGTGTGTTGAGGGTTACTGCAGTTTCTTTTGCTTCCTGAAGATTCCTTAAACCTTAGTTGACTAATGGTATTACAAGTACCACATTCTTTTATGGATATTTAATAATTATTATTTGTGCCAGCGAGTCACACAACTTGGTACTAGAAAGTACCACGCTGGTGTCGTGTATAAGTTACAATTTGTAGGTTTTTAAGAGATTATAGCTTTCTCACTGCATTTGTTTGTTGCCGTGTTTTGTTTTGTGGCCTCTTCCAGTAGGGGGGTACGAATTCTAACACTGTATTTATTGTTTTTTCCTCGTTTTTTGTGGAAAATGTCGCCTGTATGCTACAGATACAAGTTTAATATTAGTTGTAACCAATATTTATTTTCTGTCCATATTTTCAATTATGTCAGGATATATTGGTCAATTATTTAAAGGATAGAAAAATGCTTGAGATAGATGTTTTATAACAATATTAAATGATGTACATAATATTCGCAATGTTCAGGAAGATGAAAATAAGTAATTTGCAAGTAACGTTTCGTAAGATGGAAATAAGACATTTCCGAAACGTGGGGAATATTATGTATATCATTTAATATTGTTATAAAACATTTATCTCAAGCATTTTTCTATCTTCAAATAATTGACCAATATATCATGACATAGGTTTAATATCAGTATTTAAATTTAAAAAATGTGCAAAAAACATTACTGATAAGTGTGGTTATCTAGTGGCTTGTAGGTACTTAGAAATATCATCGTTGTTTAGCAATGAAGATTTAAAAATTAAAATCTGAAAAAAATTAGATGCTTGTTATTTACGTATTCGAATATTATTACAAAGTTGTGGAATGATATTGGCTCAATTTTTTCTTGGGTCAGGCACCTGAGGTTCAGGCACCTGAGGTTTAGGCACCTGAGGTTTAGGCACCTGAGGTTTAGGCACCTGAGGTTCAGGCACCTGAGGTTCAGGCACCTGAGGTTCAGGCACCTGAGGTTCAGGCACCTGAGGTTCAGGCACCTGAGGTTCAGGCACCTGAGGTTCAGGCACCTGAGGTTCAGGCACCTGAGGTTCAGGCACCTGAGGTTCAGGCACCTGAGGTTCAGGCACCTGAGGTTCAGGCACCTGAGGTTCAGGCACCTGAGGTTCAGGCACCTGAGGTTCAGGCACCTAAGTCCACCTGGAAAGAACGTTGCGCGAGTATTGAGCGTACCGTTCGCTCGGCGGCCGGCGCTGCGCTGCGGCGCGGAGTGGGGAAGTTGCGCTGTGGTGTACGTAGCCCCCAGGGAGGGGGCGTTGGGTGGCTGCGGGCCGTGTCCCCTCCCCTCCCCCTTCCCCCTCCCGTCGTCTCCCCCTCCCTGCCAAGCCGCGCGCCTAATTACCCGCTTCGGTGTCCATCCGGCCTCAGTCTGAGTTTCCGGGGAAGTTGGCGAAGTGAAGAGGGGCGCTCAACTCAGCCGGCTTCTCCGCGTTTCCGCTCGCCTACCTTGCCACCGCGTTATCACTCTCTCTCTCTCTCTCTCTCTCTCTCTCTCTCTCTCCCCCCGTTGGCCCGAGTTCTGATTCACTTCGCTCCGTTGCCGTCTGCGTGGCACCTACGTCTCCTGTACCGGCACTGGGTATTATCACTGGTGTGTCTCGGAACGGGAGGTCCTAGGGTTCAAGACCCGACGGTGGCGAATTGTAGGCATTGGGTGTGATTCAGCCGCAGTGCAGCCTGGAGGAGATCACTAGCGGTTAGCTGCACTGATCAGTAGCTTTCTGTGATTTCTCCGATCAACAGAAGGTGAATGCTGGAGCAGAACTTGGGTGATGGATAGCTCCCGATCTTATTTTCCTCCTCTTCCTTGATTCCTTCTGTTCTCTCTCTCCCTCTGTCTGTCTGTCTGTCTCTCTCTCTCTCACACACACACACACACACACCTACGTACACTAACCTACCACATATGATGGGAGACTAGTATTGAGCATTGAGCTCGCCCCAGCCAGGATATTACTTTCACTACAGAACGTAGCATCCACGACACTTACGAAACTCGAAATAGTTAATCAAACTACTTCTATCAGTGCTCAACGATTCACCGACGTTATTACATTGTGGGTATTATCGTCTGAATATTTTTGGCTCTAATCTGTCACCTTTTCGTTCCACCTCCCTTCAGCGTCCCCCCTCTGTTCTCCCAAGATCCCAGACTGGCAGTTACATTCAATACCTGTATATCTGAAAGGAAAGTTTGCACTGTTACTATCATGGTACCTTGGAAAGGAGTTATTAGCCGGATACAAGTCCCCTTCTCTCGTTGTCTTACCTCTCCTCTCTCTTCCCTCTCTCCCCTCTCTCCCCTCTCCTTTCTCTCCTCTCTCTCTCTAACCCTTCCACTCATTCACTCTACTTCACGTCACTTCCTTCGTGGCTCTTGCTTCTCCTGCCGATGCTTGACGCTTCTCCGACGGCCTGCCTGTTTTCGCTCAGAACCGCTCGCCTCCCTGATCTTCCTCCAAACGCCTTGTCCTGCCGAAGTCATTATCCTGGACTGGCCCGTTTGAATAGCGCATACCGTTTTCAACTACGATTTCCCGATTCGATTCGTTCTTCTGCTCCGCGAATTGTTCTGGTAAATGAAGATGACGCGCCTTCGCCTGCGGATTATCGCGGGGCATTCATCGCTCGTACCTTTGTCTTGGGTGGGCGCTGCGCCGTGGCGCCCGCGCGAAGTGTCTCTTGACCCTTGAGCGCGGAGCTGCCTCAAGCGCTGCGCGGCCCACGGCTCCGCCCTCGATCGCTACCCCGCCCTCATCACGGGGCCGGGGCGGGGCGTGGCGCGACGAAGCGGGGCGAGGCGGGGGCACGAGGTTGAGAGTCGTGTCGGAAGGACGAGGCGGGGGAACGAGATGGGCAACGAGGTCGGGGACGAGGTCGGGGATGAGGTCAGGGACGAGGTGGGTGGACGAGGCGGGGGGACGAGGCGTTAAGACGAAGCTGGGGGACAAGGCTAGGGGACGAGGCTGGGGAATGAGGCGAGGGGACGAGGCTGGGGAATGAGGCGAGGGGACGAGGCGGGGGGACGAGGAGGGGAACGAGGCTAGGGGACGAAGCGAGGGGACGAGATGTGGGACAAGGTTGGGGACAAAGCTGGGGACGAGGCTGGGAAATGAGGCGGGGGAACGAGGCAGGGGGCGAGGCGGGGGGACGAGGCGGAGGACGTGGGGGGACGAGGCGGGGGACGTGGGGGGACGAGGCGGGGGGACGAGGTGGACGGACTAGGCGTTGGGTGGATGCTGCGGAACGAAGTCGCGGATCGAGGACTGGGAAAGGGGCGGGGTAGGGCGGGCTGGTATGGGAGCGGAGAAGGGCGAAGCGTGGCGGGGCGACGGTAGTTGCTGAGGAGGGGCGTGAAAGAGGCGGAGGCAATGCCTGGACCGCTTGGTCGCTTTTGTGCTTTCAGCGACCTAATGACTTGCGATCGTCATCTAAAAGAGAAGAGGTCTTTGCAGTGATGGAATTAGTTGAGACGCAGGCGTAGCCAACGTACTGTGTTCTAGCAAGATGCTGGTATATGCGTAAGTTTACCTCTGATAGAGAGGAATGTTTAAGCACATCCTCATGTTGCACTCCTGGTAAGTAGCCTCCTGAAGAAGAAGATCCCGCAATTTTTATTGAGATTTAATTGTGAGGAAAGTGCAACCGCAAACTTATTTCAATAATTTCGGAATAACCCCTTTCTTTTCAATATTCTTACCCTGTGTGTCGTCCTCGATTTCTTTTTCTTGTTCTTCTGAAGCGCTTGAAAAAAAAATAATTGTAGTTTTATAAAATTGGAAATTATACATTTTATTTAATTTTTTTGTCATTTTGTAAATAATCCCTTCAATGTTTTCTCTCAGACTTTGCAATATTCTCCAAAACACATAAATAGTGCTTCAGCACGAAGTGGCTTATTTCGTTTCACGCTTTAAAGTTTTATGTCTGCGTTATTTTGCACGTTTTATGTTTTACATTATTAAGTATTCCTTCACTTTCTTCGGAATCAATTTACATTCCGCGAAAGCTGCGTTAAGAATTAAATGAAACTTATTTCATGATCGCCGCAGTGTCTCATTTTCCTCGTCGCCGGCGGAATAAAACTGCAGGACGGCTGCGGAGGCAAATGTGATTAATCCGCAGTAAAACATCGTGCGGCGAGGCAGGGACGGAGGAAGAGGAGGAAAAGGGGGAGCTTGAGGAGGCGGAGGTGGTGGATGAGGACGCGAGGGTGGGAAGGGGACAAAACGAGCCACGAAGGGCGACAGGTGTTGCCGGGAGGGAGCGGTTAAGGGTCGCGGTACGGAGCACCAACCTTTCCCCTCCCGCTCCCTCCCCACATTCCCCTTCCCCGCCCTTTCTTCGCTCACCCAAATTAAATCTCCCGCCCACTCTGCCCTTTTGCCAACTCTCTCTCTCTCTCTCTCTCTCTCTCCGCACCCACTTCCCAGATCTCTCCGCCGACTTTCCCCACTCACTTGCCCCACCGATTTCCCTGACCACCTATCCGCCCACTTTCCCCGCCCATTTTTCCCGCAGCCTTGCCCCCGCCCATTTACCCACTTGCTCTTCCCACTGGCTTCGCCCACCCGCCCCGCCTGCAAGCCCCTCTAATTGCAATGCCCCCTTGCTCCGCCCATTTGTTATGTCCATTTGCCCCGCCGTCTGGCCCCAAGTACTTGCCAACTACTCGCCCCACCTACTTGCCCCACCTACTTGCCCCACCTACTTGCCCCAACTACTTGCCCCAACTACTTGCCCTTTACTTGCTCCGCCCACTTGCTCCGCTCTTTCGCTCCGCCCAGTTGCACGCCCACTTGCTTAGCTTACTTGGGCCCCCCTCTCACTTGCCCCGCCTACTTTCCCCATGCACTTACTCCTCCCACTTGCCCCGACAACTAGCCTTGCCCCCTAGCCCTGCTGACTTGCCCCGCAGACTTACCACAACCACTTACTCCGCCCTCTTGCTCCGCCCATCTACGTCGCTCACTTGTCCTGCCTGCTCTCTGCCACTTACCCTTTCGTCTAGTATCCTAGTGCACTCTCCACCACCTCCGTCTCGCCACTCCCACCCAGTCATCGCAGCGCCTGCCAGGAAGGCCTCAGACCCATTCCGGCCTCTGCACCACTCTGCCTCGAGGCGTCGTCCTCCACATGTCCTCGGCAGCCACCCCTCCCCCACCTCCGCCCCGGCCTCGCCTCCACCTCCCCATCCCTACCGCTGCTCTTGCCCCTCCCACCTTCTGCCCCTCCCCGCCTCCCCCAAACATTTGCCTCGCGCCGCGCGTAATTCGGTTAGCGGCGCTGCGGCGGCGGTGGTAACTCGGTTAGCGCGGGCCGCCAGCCCCCGGCGGGGCGGGGAGGGGCGGGGAGGCGAGGGGAGGGGAGGGGCAGAAGCGGGGAAAGAAGGCGCGTCAGCAAGCCCTGGGCGACGCTGCCGCACGCTCAGTTGCCCGTCCCGCACGTTCTGCGACAGGGCCTTATAACTCTCCATCGAAACCGGCGACAAAACTTGAGGGTGCTACTGTAAGAGGCGCTAGTGTCGCTGGGTACAGCTGTAAGTTAGGATTGCCAACTTCCACCCATCAGAATTGTCTAATGTGTGAAAAAATACGAAAAGTGTTTTCTGAATGTTCAATTATTCATAATATATACATGTAAGAAACCGTTGAAGATAGCGCGAACATCGACGCTATTTTTTGTAACATTACGCACCTGCTTGCGTCTCGCCAACCTACGCAGCAGCCACGCACGTTTGAAGTATCGTTGGCAGCAGTTCGTACTTCAGTTTCTGCAAGAAGGCGATAGAGGTGAGCGCGCCACTGTAAAGGTCTCCACTACGTCATGTGGGTGTTGAAAGGCCCTGCTCTGCGCTTTCCTGCTCTGTGGCAATACTCCAGAGAGAAACTCGTAATCATATCTGAGAACCAGGAGGCGGTACCAGAGGAGGTGCAAAACGAAAAAGTAAACAGCCACCACTCTAGATTACCGAATAGGGTAATTGATCACCAGCGGTTATTATAAAGATTCGTTGTTCACAATCCGTCCTGTGTGTTGTGTTTCGCTTGTTGAATTTCGTGTTTTGGGTTGTGGATTCCTTTGCGACCCTTTCACAGCAGTCCGTTGATCAATGATCAACGATCATGATGTGTGTACCAGTCGTTGTGTGACGTGTATACTCCCAAAATGCTATTTGAAATACTCAGAGTTATGTAGTTGCCTGAATAATATTAACTGTATAATAGTTTGATTAACGTACATATATTTATGTTTTAAATGTGCTCAAAGTGACAACCCTCGTTCTCAGGTACGATGTTCGACTAAAAATAATGAGAAGTCTTATTAGAAATACCTTTTATTTCCGGGTTGTCTGAACTGTGTTCCCATCAGTTATTATTTCATATTTTAACTTTTACAGTAATGTGGTCATGGAAATTTTTCATTCAAAAAATCATCAATCACAAAACATTGATTTTTCTACAAACACATGGATATTTTGAAAACAGCGATATCGATGACGCATACATACTGAAAATGAAATAAGTATCGCAAAATTGGACAATTGCGAGGCTCCAAGGACTTAGAGTAACCGAGAGAGTTAGAGTAACCGTTAAAGAAAGCGAGTGACGAGAGCCGTGGCGCTGTGCCAGCAGCGGAGCGTCTCCGGCCAGTGAACCGCAGCGCGGGGGCTGGGTGTAGCCGAGTGCGCTGTCGCCCGCCTCGCGCGCGCGGAAACGCTCCCCAGCTGCGAATCGCCGCATTAACAAGCGCGCATCAGAGGCGGCACCAGGCGGTGAGGGAGCAGGGCTGGCTGCGCGGGCGACGAGACCGGTATGGGGGCGGGGCGAGAAGCGCGGGGCGAGAAGCGCGTGGGGCGAGAAGCGCGCGGGGCGAGAAGCGCGCGGGGCGAGAAGCGCGCGGGGCGAGAAGCGCGCGGGGCGAGAAGCGCGCGGGGCGAGAAGCGCGCGGGGCGAGAAGCGCGCGGGGCGAGAAGCGCGCGGGGCGAGAAGCGCGCGGGGCGAGAAGCGCGCGGGGCGAGGCGTGCGGGGCGAGAAGCGCGCGGGGCGAGGCGTGCGGGGCGAGAAGCGCGCGGGGCGAGAAGCGCGCGGGGCGAGAAGCGCGCGGGGCGAGAAGCGCGCGGGGCGAGAAGCGCGCGGGGCGAGAGCGCGCGGGGCGAGAAGCGCGCGGGGCGAGAAGCGCGCGGGGGCGAGAGCGCGCGGGGCGAGAAGCGCGCGGGGCGAGAAGCGCGCGGGGCGAGAAGCGCGTGGGGCGAGGCGTGCGGGGCGAGAAGCGCGCGGGGCGAGAAGCGCGCGGGGCGAGAAGCGCGTGGGGCGAGAAGCGCGCGGGGCGAGAAGCGCGTGGGGCGAGAAGCGCATGGGGCGAGAAACGCGTGGGGCGAGAAGCGCGCGGGACGAGAAACGCGTGGGGCGAGAAGCGCGCGGGGCGAGAAGCGCGCGGGGCGAGAAGCGCGCGGGGCGAGAAGCGCGCGGGGCGAGAAGCGCGCGGGGCGAGAAGCGCGCGGGGCGAGAAGCGCGCGGGGCGAGAAGCGCGCGGGGCGAGAAGCGCGCGGGGCGAGAAGCGCGCGGGGCGAGAAGCGCGCGGGGCGAGGCGTGCGGGGCGAGGCGCGGGATGGGGCGCGGGGTAGGGCGCGGGGTGTGAGAAGCAGGGTGGGAGGAGCGTGGTACACGGGGCGTGGCGCGGGGTGAGGCGCGGGGCGGGGCGCGTGGCGGGGCGGGGCGGGGCGGGGCGCGGGGCGGGCAGAGGTGGGGAGAGGCGAGGAGAGGCGGGGGAGGCGGGGAGAGGCGTAGGGCCGAGTGTGACGGCGGAGAATCGTGATAAAATTATATTATTTCTATAATGTGTTATGTAAACATTCCTTTCCCGGCTGAACCACTCAGGCAAATTTTGTAATGTCGACATCACGCACAACCTGGCTGTAAGGCGGGTTGTATCGGACAGGCAAGGGTGACGGCAAGGGCGAGGGCAAGGGCGAGGGCGAGGACTGTGGCAAGACGCAGGGTGTTTCGAGTAGGCTACAACAGGCTAGGGCAGAGGTGCTGGGCTGATATGGGCATAATAGGCTCCGTGAGTACACGTTAGGCCAGGTTAGAGAAAGGATGTACTATAGATAGAAATTATTTCTTCCCTTCACTGAATAGATGAGTAAGGTAACTAAATATCCAAAGACTTAAAAGTATTCGGCTTTAAAACTTCCCATGCGATTTAAGCGCATAGAAAACTAGTATCTTACTAATTTTCCATTCGTCCAAAAATTTAAGAAAACCTATGCAGACTCTAACCCTGTGATAGGTGTCTACAATTTATTTAGATTCTCGGAAACTCGGGAAAAATACGAAAAAACGGATAGGAATCATACTTTGGTGCCTGAATTTAAAATTCAATATTGATAAGTGATTGCTATGTACTTTGCAGGGATTTGAATTAGACTTCATTCTTCATTCAACAATGTTAATAACAGACCAATCTTTTAATGCTAATACTTGTATGCATTTTTCTTGCAATTTCAGGTTTGGACACAAACATTCATTTTGTGCTATTAAACAAGAGAAAAAGTAACTTTTTGGGAAAAGTCAGATTAAGATTCATTAGCTCTACAGTAACTCAGGATGACAATTTGCACCTTTTACTTTTGTTTCCTTGTTTTCTTTCACCTTTCTCCAACCTTTCAAGTGCTATTGCTTTCACTTTCAGGTGCGGTCTTTTTTTAGCTATTTGATGTTTACCTTTGTCATTAACGGTCACGCCTTGCAATATATTTGTACCAGGTTTGATGCACATACTTTCAAATATTAGTGACGTGAAATATCTGGGGGCTATCAGAAAATCACAAATAAATCAAAAACCAATTACCAACAAACCGTTTTCAGCATTGGAAAGCACAGATCTCGGTGCACAAGAAACACTGAAATACAAACTTTACCATTTTTGTCGAAAAAACGTCATTTTGTGGCAGACGAGTACCTTAAAAAATTGATTTGAATGAAAATAAACTCTCTGTATTTAAATCATGTTTGTCCTCGAAAAAAGAATTGAAGGTTTTAATAGTACTCGAATTTAAAAATATGAACACAAAATGTATCGAATAAATAATTAATATTAACCTCGCCTTTTAAATATCTTTCTGGAATACACTTTGCTCGAAGCAGTTGGCAACATACGTTTAACGCAGTAACGCGAATTCATATGCAGCTCCACCCATTAGTAATTATAAGTCTCGCCGCTGCATGAGCGAGCCAAAAGTAACTGGTTGAAGTTGTAATTGTAATAACGATGATAGTCGAGTGCTCCGCCTTGGTTGCGTTAAACTCCACAGTAAATTGCCTCTGCGCGCGCCCTCAACCGCAGTGCATTGTGGGTGGGGGACCGAGGGGAACGGGGGGGGCGGAAGGGGGCGCGGTGCTCCCGGGGCGCCCGCACGCAAATACCGTCGCTTGCCCCCCGTCCCTCCCCGCGCGCTTCGCCGACCGACGCCAGAGGCGCTGCCGTCGCCGGCGCCGTTCCCCTTCGCCACCGCCAACACTGGCCCCTACCCTATGTACAGATCGTACCAAAACGCAGCGCCGAAACTTGGAATGGTCTCGTATGAAGAGAAAATGAAATAGTACACTATAAAACGATGATGTATTAATACCCATTTCATCGAGTTTCACTTTTTTCTACGATTATTGTAAGTTAAACTTTTACATTGAAACTTTTCGTGGAAGTTGACATGAAGGATTCTTCCAAGGCCACCTAGCGAATAGCTCTCTAATCCTACCCTTGCATGCTGCCGCAGATGGCTGTGGCTACCAGTCCGCCTGCGTGGGAGTACTGCGCTAGTCAAATAGGATCAAAGTGAAATTACGGTCCAATTTATTTTAAATAATATTCCATGAAACAATACTACTAATAAAATAAATTACAACTGACAAGCAAAATATAATATCAAATATAATTTTCATGTACACAATCGAACCAAACATTTACTAGAACGATTTTCAATGATTAATTGTCAATATTAAGTTCATAAACTTCTCTATGATTGGTCAAGAATGAAATGGTAATAAAATCTGTATTGTAACGAGGATCATTATGCAACTGGTTGCAGCCATCAAATGACAGCATTACAGTATTATGAGAGTAAAATAAAGTCTCGTTTTCGAAGACATATTGAAATGTATTTTTTTCTTCTCACAGTATGAGGACGAAGTCGCGTGTTCGACGTTGACTTCTGTTAATCGTATGATAAATTCTATATTAAACTAATGTGAGAATTTTCACAATTGTATTTTACATCTTCAGGTAATCAAAAATTCAACTAGTATTTTTTTAAATATCAAGTAATTATTTTTAACGATGTCCAAAACATTCTATAAAACATGCGAAACAACTTGCTGCAACTTACTATAATGCACTCGAGGTATAGATTACGTAAGCAGTATCGTTATAACTTTTCCAGCATAAAAAGTCGCGCTAATTAACTTCTTTAAAATAAACAGAAATAAACGAATTTGTAAGAAGAGTCACCTGACTTTATTTACGGGGTGAAGGTTACTAATTTTCGTTAATGCTGCTTTAATTTATCCTTTGTAACCACCCCACTTCAGTGATATAACCACCACCATTGTCGCTCGTATTCTTTCTGTGTACAAAGTAAAACTGTAGGGACCTTCGTCTTCTTCAGCACTTTAATCCTCTCTTCATTACCTCTTCCATCGTTTCATCACATTCGCCAACTTTTCCATCACTTCCTTCTTCACAAAATATTTCACCTCCTCTTTCACTTCCCCCTTCATATCCTTCTTACCCCCTCCATCTCCATCATAAGCACGCTCACGACCTTCTTCCAATTCACTTTCTCCACCTCCTTCACCACTTTCAAGTCCATTTACAAGTCTTCCTTTACCTCGTTCTTCCTCTCATCTCTCACTTTTGCTTTCACCACCTCCTTCACCTACTCGTTCGGTGAACGAGTCCCCCTTTACCTTCTCCTTCATTTCCACATCACCATCTCCTTTCCTTCCTCCTTCATCTCCTCCATCACCTGCTTCTTTACTTCCTCCTTCACATCCTCTACAACATCCTCCTTTACCTCCTCCTTCTCCTCCTCCATCAGCGCCAACGCCTCAGCCGCCGCCTCGGCCATTGCCGCCCCGTCGCCAAATATTTGAGAGCGGCGGCGCTGTTTGCGCCTGGAGGCGGCCGCCTGTAAACGACCGCCGGGGCCACTCCGCCCGCGCCGCGCCCACGCCCCGCGCCCACTCCCCGCCAGCGCCCCGCCCGCGCCCCCCCGCCCCCGCCCCCCGCGCCCCCCCGCCCTGCCCGCGCCCCGCCCGCGCCCCGCTTGCGCCCCGCCCGCGCCCCGCTTGCGCCCCGCCCACTCACAGCCAATGCCTCGCCCAAGCCCCGCCAATCCCGCCCACTCCCCGCCCGCGCCCCTCCCACTCACAGCCCGCGTCCCGCCCACGCCTCGCCCGCTCCCCGCCAGCACCCCGCCCACGTCCCGCTCACTCCCTGCCAAAGCCCCGTTGATGCCCCGGCCGCGCCCCGCCCATGCCCCGCCCACGCCTCGCACACGTCCCACCCGTGCCTCACCCATCCCCGACCACGCACTGCCCACGCCTCGCCCTCGCCACGCCCACGCCCCACCCACGCCTCACCCACGCCCCACCCACGCCCCACCCACGCCCCACCCACGCCCCACCCACGCCCCACCCACGCCCCACCCACGCCCCACCCGCGCCCCACCCGCGCCCCACCCACGCCCCACCCACGCCCCACCCACGCCCCACCCACGCACCGCTCAATCTCCGCCGAAACACCCCCAATCTCCGCCGAAACACCCCCAAGCCCCGCCCAACCTAGCCCAAGCCTCGCCCACGCTTCCCCGCGACGCCAGCGTCACCGCCTTACTTCACCGCGCCCTCTCCACGTCACTCCACAGGCTCCGCCCACGCCACAGCCGTGGCTACCGCCAACGCACACGCCACCGCCTTACTCCCCTTCACCCTCGCCTTGCCATTGCCCACACAGCGGCCACAGCTACCGCCACCTCCAACACGCCCGCCCCACTACGGTCTTCAACTACTGTCTGAGCTTCATCTACGACGCTCGCCCCGCCCCGCTCTCAGCCTCTTCCTCGCTCCAACAGCAAGCATCAGTAGCGCCACCACAACTATTGTACCGGTCCATCCTGGCCCCCTCCCAGGTTCTCTCCACTGACAATTAGCCCGTTCACCCGGGTGTCAACCTTACCTCCTCTCTCGTCACCTTCCCCAGTCCCCCTTTCCCCACTCACACCCACGCGACAGACACAGCTACTGCCACTGTAACCGCCTCCGCTCCCATCTTGGTCGCTGCCACTTCATTATGCCTCACACCCCCGCCACCCCCCTCTGCTTCCACCCTGGCTGCTAACTACTCGCCTCTGACTTCTACCTGAGCTCCCCTTCCACCTTCGCAGGCTCCTCACTTCCGCTTTGTCACCACCCCATACAACAGCACCGGCTCCTCTCACACAACAGCTACCGCTCCCGCCACGGTCACCGCCACCCCGCCCCCTGCCACCCCGCCCCCGCCAAACCCTGCCCCGCCAAACCCTGCCCCGCCAAACCCTGCCCCGCCAAACCCTGCCCCGCCAAACCCTGCCCCACCAAACCCTGCACAGCCAAAACCTGCCCCACCAAACCCTGCCCCGTCAAACCCTGCCCCGTCAAACCCTGCCCCGTCAAACCCTGCCCCGCCACACCCTGCCCCGCCACACCCTGCCCCGCCAAACCCTGCCCCGCCACACCCTGCCCCGCCAAACCCTGCCCCGCCAAACCCTGCCCCGCCTAACCCTGCCCCGCCACACCCTGCCCCGCCACACCCTGCACCGCCAAACCCTGCCCCGCCAAACCCTGCCCCGCCAAACCCTGCCCCGCCAAACCCTGCCCCGCCAAACCCTGCCCCGCCTAACCCTGCACAGCCAAAACCTGCCCTGCCACACTCGCCCCACCCGCCCGCCCGCTCCACCCTCCCCGCTCCACCCTCCCGGCCCCGCCCAACCCGCTCCGCCACGCACCGCTCCACCCCTCCCCCAACATCCGTCCGGCCCTCTCGGCCCGCCCACCCCACCCCGCCCCCGGCTCCGCCACCGCGCCCTGGCGCTTTGCCAGCCCTCGACCCGCGCGCCATGCGGGCCTCCGCCTCCGCCCCCGCCTCCCCGACTCCCTGCCACTGGCGACCCACTGGCCTGGCTCCTTGCTGACGGCGCGGGCTCTTCCCCCACGCTCGGGGACGGGGCAGCGGCGGCGGCGGCGGCGGCGGCGGCGGTGGTGGTGGCGGAGGCGGTTGCATCGGTGGTGGCAGTGGCGGCGGCGGTGGCGGAGGCGGTGGCGGGGGCGGGGGCGGCGGCTGTGGCGGCGGCGGTGGCGACGGTGGCGGTGGCGGTTGCATCGGTGGCGGCGGTGGCAGTGGCGGCGGCGGTGGCGACGGTGGCGGTGGCGGTTACATCGGTGGCGGTGGTGGTGGGGTGGCGGGGGCGGGGGCGGTGGGGTGGCGGCGGCGGGGGCGGTGGAGTTGGAGTGGCGATGGCCGTGGCGGCGCAAATTTGCATTGCGCTGTTCGGGGCGGGTTTCTGAGAGTACTCGCGCCGCCAAGAACTACTGATGAAGCGTAGAAGAAGGGAGCAAGTGAGGAGATTTTAGTGAGGTTTCTTTCACCAAACACTTTTTGCTACATGAAAAGCAAGAGCAGACATCTCCTGGCTCAGAACTGCATTGAGGAAAAATGCTACTATAACATCTATATTCTCAAGACCAGCTCTGTGAGATGTTAAACGTGGAACACCCGCGTTTTAACGAAGCAAATGAAAATCTAAATCAAAATCTGTCTAGATTTCTCTTGAAAGTCTAACATACAGATATATTTATATAAGGAAGTGGGTTATGCGTCTGTAAAAATAGCCCACCGTGACCTTCATGCCCACTCCAACACAAACCATCGTTTCCGATTTTGATATTTTGACAAACAACCTGTGCATGAGAGAAACCAGCCTGTAAGCCCCCAGTTGCAGTGTCCTATAGATAGAGAGCGCTGTTGGTCCCTAAGCTGCTCTCGAATCGTCCGGTCTTCATTGCACTCGCGTCCACTCCTCACACGGTCCCCCAGATAGCGGCCTCTCCCAAATCAGCGCTCGCGTTTCCCGTCTGGCGTCCTCTCCAGAACGCTTCATATCGCTCTCGCTTTCTCGCTCCAGCTTCGACATCCTCCCCTTCCCTTCATTCTACGTTGTACACAGGTTTTACTCCACGCAAAATAGGCGCATCCTTACAATTCTCACGCAGTCGACCTGAAATGCGCCTCGCGAAACGCATGCCCTTCGGGTCCCTTCATTTGGACAAACGCGCAGCCCTCCTTCCCACCTGCTCCTCTTCCTCCTTCCCCTTTCCTCCTCTTTCCTGTCTCTTCCCCATCATACCTTGCCTCCCTCCCTAAACATTTTTCCTTCCCTCCCTTTCTCTCCTTCCCTCTCCTCCTCCTCCTCTCCTTTTCCTCTTCCTTCCCCATCCTCCTAATTTCTTTGCCTTCCCTCCAGCCGTTTCTCCGCTTCCACCATACCTCTCTCTTTCCTTAATCTTCATTCCCTCCACTCTCCACCCTTCTCTCTCCCACCCCTTCTCTGTATCTCTTCCCATCCTATCTCTCCTCCCCATCTTCCTCTTCTCCTTCTCCCCCTTCCCCGTCCATCACCATTTAATCCCTCCCATCCCCCTCCTTACTTCACCTTCCTTCCCTTCCTTTCCCCTCCTTCTACTCACCATCTTTCTGCATCCCTTGCTTCCTCCACATCCATACGTCCCTCTTTTTCTCTCCCCTCGTCCTTCACCTCATTCCTTCTTTCCCACTTCCAGACCTCTCTCTCCCCTCCCTCCTTTAAAAATAACCATCAATACAAATATTAATAATAGTATCTATTAATTAATTTTAAAAAAATATTTGAAATGACAAACTTCCATTATTCACCACTTTTCCAACGCAGATAATAGATTACTTTTTGACTATATTTTATAAATTCTATTTGAACAAAATTTCATAGAGTAGAACATTTCTCTCTGTATAGGTTTCACTCTTTACGTCTGTCAACCTTTTATTTCCCGTTTCCATTTCCGAGGCATTCGCGTCCCGGATTCTAATGCCGAGTGCTACGCCCCACCGCAAGCTGCATCTGTCGGCCACCAGATAACGCTCGCGTCACGTTTTCGCGTCGGCGCTTTCCATCATTCCACCTCCCTTCTACACATCCCACATCTCTCCCCTCGTCCTTTACCTCTTCCCTTCTCTCCCTCTTCCCCTCTGCATCCCCTCTCTCTCATCTTCTCATCTATTTCCCTTCCCATTTCAGCCCTCCCCTTCCAACCCTCCTCACCAATCACTACCCTCCCGTCCTCTACCTCCTCTATGATTCCCTCTTTCCCCTCCCTAAACCCTCCGGCGGGCGCGTCCCATCATTTCCCATCAGCAGGCGCGTGCGGCACTCCGTACCGCATTTATCAGCTTCGATTTTCGCGTCAATATTACTTTTGTTACTGAATGTGAAGAAAATATTCTTTATTTATGTTTTTATACATTTCATTTCATAAAAACTAATTAAATACCAAACGAAAAAATGATATTAATAAGAATCATATCCATCACTCGCTCCCTCCCGGTCTTGGCACGTGTTACATGTCGGGGAATGAATATGGTGCAAATGTGCCTTCTATCGTTTCTTCTGAAACAACGCTTTTATATTTGAATTAGTAGTTAGTACTCCAAAATCTGTCACAAAGCTCAATAAAAAAATAGCCGTAAGAATTCTAATGGATAAAATACGCAAATATTATACTTACATGACAAGGCGCGTGCGGTACGGAGTGCCGCAACCGTTGCAGAGTTTAAATTACTAATGAATAACGGTCGATTGGCAGTGTCTAAAATCGTGATTTGAGTGTCATCCTGTTGAAAATATAATGAATGAAGATTAACTATGAGATCAATAGTGCGACACCAATTATTTACACGAAATCAACAAAAATGTAAGAATACGGCACTGATTGTCGCTACGCGCCCGGCGGAGGGTTACACACAACAAGTTACTAATTAATTAGTAACTTAATAATTTTAAATGAGTTTTTTGAAACGACAAACATCAATTGCCAGTTTTGCAACGCAGATAATAGTTTACTTTTTTGACTTAATTTTGTGAATTATATTGTAGCGGTACGCTATTTTTAATATTTTTTAAATTTCACAAATAACTGTCGATGTGAGGCGTCCACCTCCCGCCGCCGCCAGCCGGGTCGGCGCGCCCCCTCCGCTAATGAAAGGGATGACAGCACGCGCCCCTCTAAAGTTTATGGCCATCGTCCGCGAGTCGACCCTCATCCCGTCACGCACCCGGGCGCCGAAGAAGAGATTAGAGACGTGTGCTGATCCCGCCGTTCCGGGTATCATGCGCACTAAGTACCCAGGCCGTCCTTCGCAGCTCTCTCCAGGGGTCCCAACGGACATTCCGCGTACCCTTTACTGACCTACTTCCGAAGTCAGACGGAGAGCGTTTTCCAGACAGAGATAGGGCTACGGAAAATTCCTAGAATCACCGGACCTGATTGGCCGAGGACAAAATTACGGCGTAGTAGCACTTAGCCAATCAGGGGCAAAATTCCGTGGGGTGGGAGCGATTTTGGGGCACTTTTGAATTTTCGGGGTGGCGGAACGAGGAGACCTCCACGCTAGCGGCGTAGGGGAGAGAATCACTTCTTCTTGTTCGATTGAGCTGGGGGGGGCGAGCGCCGCGGAGTGAGTAACAGCTCCGGCGCCGCGTTCGAACACTACGTGTACTCGACTTGTCTTGGGTGGCGAGCGCCGCGGAGTAAGTGATAGCTCCGGCGCCGCGTTCGAGGGAGAATTATTATTTTGGGACTTAGTTCGTGGACTCTGAGCTCTGCCGTGGGCAGTGACCGGTGACTAGTTTACTCCGAGATTCGTGATCGTGAAAACTCCAGAGAACTTTCCGTAAGAACGGCTGATTTGTGTGAACGGAATTCGCGATCATTCACGATCCGGGCCAGCTGACCGTCGCCGCCGCCGCCGTCACCGCCGCAGCCGCTGTCGCCGCCGCCGCTCCTTTGGTAGCTATTGTGGAAGGACGTTTCTCGGCCTGGCAGGGCCATCTCAGCCGCCGACCCAGACGGAGAGAAGCCGACGCTGCCGCCGCCGCCGCCGAGGGCCGCCTACACGCCGCCCCATTCAGGCATAAACTTCGGTCAACGACCGCCAAAGAACTATTGTGCATTGCTGTGCCGCGCTTAGGCACTTGTTTCCTCATTATTGTCAGCCAGAAGGCGAATGGCCTAGAGTTTGTTGGGGCCTGTAAAGGAATTTGATTGTAATTCTCGTTCTTTATTTTTTTTAGATTTAGGTTTTATCTCATTTTTCTTTCGTTTCTAACTGAGCTCATCAGGTAGGGCCTTTCTTAACTCTTTGAATCACTGTAACTTCCCCGGCCTATTATTAGGCGGGAATAAACCTTTTTATTTGCTTTACCAACCACTGAATTGTTTCTGTAGTTAGCAAACGCCTTACGACTCCTTCCATCCGAGTTAGATTCTAAGCAGGTGACAAAGTTGGCCGACTGAGCTAGGCCCGGGCCGCCCTCGTTGACTTCGGCGCACACCCACGCCGCCGGAGCTCGACGCTGTGGTTGACAATCGACGCCACCGTGTGGCTCGATAACGAACCTTGGGTGTGACAATATTTCCAGAAAATAAACATCATTGAGTAGAACATTTCTCTGTGTAATAGATTTCACTCTTTAGTTCTGTCAACCTTTAATTTCCCGTTTCCATTTCCGAGGCATTTGGGTCCCGGATTCTAATGCCGAGTGCTACGCCGCGCCGCGAGGTGCATCTGTCGGCCACCAGATAACGCTCGCGCCGCGTTCCGCGTCGGGGCTGTGCTGTGCTCGGCGACGGCGGACCGCCGCCGCCGCCGGCGCCATATTTCACGCGATGTGCGCAGATATTAGCCTCTCGCATTTTCATACTAAATAAGGTCCTTCATCATCTGGGAAGTGGGTCATCCGCCCGCGCGTATTTCAGGTTGGGCGAGCGGCGCTCCGCGCATGCGCAGTGGACGGAGGGTCCCCCTGCGCGAGCGGCGCGGGACACGTGACTTCACAGATGATCGGCAAATTGTACACACGCGGTGAAAATGAATAAGAATTGTTTTAAGAATGCCCCGGGGCCCTCACACACAGGTGAGCGGAAAATTGGACACTCGGGGTGAAAGTGATTAACCCAGCAGTAGGCGCACGGGGTGCCTGAGTAACTATATTTTTGGTTTTTAAAGAGTAACCTTTTTAAAGAGTAAGATCTGAGCATTCGAAAATAAAGGGGGTCATAAGAGGTATATTTTTGATACTTGGGGGGTTCCTTCATTTTCTTTATGTCAATAAGGCATTCATTTTGATTACGACTACCTTACTACTTGTGTTCTCTTATGAGTCTCTTATACTCTAGAGATATTGACTACGAGTATCTTATACTATGTAGATAATTTATATATTTTCAATGAAATTAAATATGCGTTACACTTTTTTCATTACACTAAAATTACAACATATCTTTAGATCCAAAGCAGGTAAAAGACGTCCATTGTTACCGTAAATTCAATATAATAGTTACCGGAAAACATGTAATTCTGCACCGCATTGTTTTACGCAATCTGACATTGTGTCCCCGTTGCAGAATGATAATGAATCTATAGTAGTCTCTATTAGCTTTTCATTTCTTATAGTATTTTGGATCGAAATTTCAGATTTGTCAGGATTTTGTGATGTCTGCATTTGTAATGTGAGAAATTAACCTTATTGGTAACAGCAGAGCCAGCTGACCGCTTAAAAGAGGAAGTAGTTTCAACAATAAAATATTTTAGTATGTCACAATGAATTAGACGCACAGTTGTTTAGCCGGTAGTTGTATTCAATAAATTTGAGACCTATTAATATACCAAATTTGCTAGTCGCTATACGAAGAACTTTTATTAAAAATATAGATTTTACATTTCTTCAGGGGATGCGGGATTTGAATTTTAGCTTTGCCCTAGGCATCAATTGGGCATCAATCAATTATTGTTGAAGGGCAGTATGGCATGGGCACGGGCATTTGGAAAGCCTGCTTGCAACGCTGGAATGCCCAGCCGTTGGGTACCCGTTTTTAAGCCTCGGGTGGGGAATGAATATCACAGAATCCCTCGCTTCAGTGTTGGGAACCTTCTGCCAACGGGCACGGCGGGTAGAAACCAGAACCATGGCCCGTGGGTACGGCTGCCCCTCCTCCACTTTCCAGTAGGCTGTGTTGCTTTTGACGTTGCTATTACCTGAATATTATCGTCAGTGTTTTGTCCAGGAGAAAGGGAAACATTTAGATTGTTTGCTTGAAATGTTTATTAGTTGAAGGATTCCATGATCCAATGAAAGTTCCTATCTCCATACTGTAAGCCAGAAGCATTTAACCTGAAGTTGCACTTCAAGGGTGTAAATGGCGTGGGAGATATTTTAATCGTTTCCAAATTTGCGCAAATTTTGTAGTTTTTTGGACCGCTAGAAAAATATTTTCAAATGTAATAAGTAATGAAATATTAAATACATATTTGCAATCAAAAGATAGGGTTTCAGAAATGTTACTTTCCGGAATATTACTTTCTGAACCACGTGGGTATTTTAGGACTTAGTAAACATGTTAGGACTTTCAAACCTGTAAACATTCTATGTATTTTATGAATTTTATTGTACCAACCTGTCAATAGTAAAAGTACAGTTTTTAGAAAATTATTGCGAATTCTAGGAATGTACATCAAATTACTATAATGTTCTTGCTGCAATTGAGGACCATCAGTAACATGAAATTATCAATTCAATATTGCGTTTTCATGGAGACACCAAGATTAGTTTGTTTTCAGTGTAAACAAATGTATAGTCCTCTTTGGTAATGTTTACAGCGATAAACCAGTTAATCAAAAGAGACGAAGAAAACAAAAACTTAAAATGGGTTGTTCTTCAAGAAAACAAAACCGGGAATAGACTTATTGATCAAATGGCTTTCTAATGAAGAGATACGACAGAAGTTAACCTCTTATTTGTTCATGTTCTAGAGTAAAACATCTCTCTTGATTGAAATACAGTATCAAGAGACATGAAGAAATAAACGACATTGCAAAGATTATTTCTGGTGATATGGCGCATCAATGAACATGAGAGAATTGGAACATACTTTTAAGGCAATATAATTTTAAAGAAAAATCTGGTAACGAAAACATGAAAGTTCAACTGTTAGCAGCAATTTCGAAAATAATGTAGTGAGCGTAGTAATGTCCGATATTTTATGTTCCAATTGTGAATAAATTTATTTTTTTATATTATTTGAAGCTTACCTAATATTTTTTTTCATGATATACGGTAATAATACTTTTCATGAAAACGTGTGAAACTTTGTCAAATTTTTTAAAGATATGCCGTTAAACCTTCCTGTCGAAACATTGAATTTTCTAAAATTAAGTCTTTCTAAATGGTGTATTTTTATAATGTATATTAAGTCAGAAAATTCCTCTTAAATAGAAAATTAAGTAACCATAATAAAAGAGTGATATTATCTTTTGAATATATTTCAGGTTGTACGACCGGGTCTAAAAGACCTATGCCATGAATTCTCGCAGATATAAATAATGATGGTGCTAAGCAAACAGGTCAAGTAAATTAATCATTTCCAACAACACGAAAGAATGAAATGTCAAAAGACTGCATTTGCCATTAGATAAAGTACATTTCTTGTAATGTGCTCCAAATACAGCGATGAAAATGTTTAAGTGATTCATTGTATCTTTCACTATGTTTCTTTAAGTAACTCGAACACGAAGTAACGAATGTTTATAGCGCCTATTATTATGTAAAATATGAATCGTTTAATAACAATCCGTGTATAGTGAGGGCATTTCTCGATTGTAGTAGCTTCCTTGAAAACATCAAGAAACTTGTTACAGTTCAACTCACACAAAACCCACCATGAATATGTAATTTTTTATCTATGTAGTTAGTATGGCAAGTTTCACAAAGGAGTCAAGTTCTATTCTCGTAAACTCATATAAAACTCTATTCAAGTGCTTGAAACTTGCATTGTTAGGAGGCAAATTATGGGATTCTTCTTGGTCGCCTTCCAAGCTTCCACGAGCGTTTTTGCGCCGATCGAGAGCAAGAGGAAAGTCTTCGCAGTTGTGTAGCGAAGACATCAAGCCGCCCTCCGGACGCGCCTCACAACTCTGCGATTTCCTCCGCTCCCTTTCCTCCCGCAACCCCGTCGCTTCCCGTTAAGCTCCGTTGCCCTCCACCGCCCTCTGAGCGCTCTGAGCACTGAGCCACTCTCCACCGAGAGAGATGGCTCAGTGCATCAACTGATGTCACTGCAGTCCTTCTGACCGGGAGGTCCTAGGTTCGAGTTCCGACAGCTGCAGGATTTTCAACACTAGCTTGTCAACTAGGTCGAATTCAGTCGCTGTCTAGAGGAGAATCCTAGCGGCCGGCTGCTCTGATCGGTAGTTTTGCGTGGTTTCTCCGATCAACACCAGGCGAATGCCGGAGCAGTACCCTAACAAACGGGCCACGGACCGCGCGCGATCTTTCCTTCCTCTTCCTTGTCCTATCCTCACCCCTTACACACACACACTTACACTAACATGCACTACATTACCACACATGCCGGGAGACCGGTCGGGAGCTTAAAGCTTGTCCCGGCTGGGGTGGTGCCCCGCTGGTAGGAGATACCTGGTTGAGAGGAAAACCCCGCTAGCCGATGGTAGGAATATTCAGATCTCGCCATCCAGCGAGGAAAAAAGATCACCGCCAACTCACGAGAGAAAAACACGCCCTACACTTACGGGAGTAATGATCTAAGTAGTTGACGCGCCCGGAAACACGAACGAATCTAATCAATCCACTCCACTCCAGCCTTCACCGCCCGCTATCAGCCTTGCCCACCCGTTACCACACTTCCCGGCGTGCTACCACATTCTCACACACCCTTATCATTCGTCAATGCTCACTGCCCGCTTCCATCCTTGATTCCTCGCTTCCACCCTTGTCTCCCCGCTTCCACCCTTGACTCCCTGCTTCCACTCTTTACTGCCTGATTCTTCTTTTCACTGCCCGCTTCCACCCTTCAGTGCTCGGTCCCATTATTAACTGTCTGCTTCTTTCTTCGCTGTCCGCTTTCACCTTCACTTCTTGCTTTCACCCTTCATTGCCCATTTCCATTCTTCACTGCCATCTATTACCCTTTACTAACAGCTTCCCTTCTTCCCCACTCGCTACATTCCATTCCCGTCTACCTCACTCTTACGCACTCTATCCCTCTCCGTCACAATTCACTCTTCACCTTCTGCTACCTCGCATCACCCCCTCTACCACTTGCTGCCACAATTCAGTCTTCACAAAAGTGACCTTTACCACACTTGATCATCCTCTTCAATCCCATCCACTACATTCAACAATTCAGCGCCCGCTACCCTGCACACTGCACACTGCTCACTTAGGATTTCCTAAGTTTCCTTCCATCACACTCTACCGTCCTGCGTAACTCTCTAACGCGCACATGCCGCTCTCTTTATGCGTTACATCTCCCTCTTTGACTCTCTGCCGTCCTCCGCTGCATTTTACCTCCGCCATGTACCTTAGTTGTAATATGAACATGTGGTCTGCTAATCGTGAAATCGAAATGTTGGAAGAAAAATCGATATTGCTTGATAGAAATTACTGTGTAAAAGATTGAGAGTTGTGCTAATTTTGTATGAATTTGGAGTTCTCATTGGTGAAATAGGTTTTGAAGGGTTTGTAAATTGCAGCGAACGCCGAATCTTGCGGTCATAGGCAAACCTTTGCTTTGATGTGTCGAGTCCAACGCACCGAAAAAGATACATTACACACCTGGAAAATCTTCAAGAGATTTTATGATTTAAAATAATATTGGGAAAGAATGACATCACGGCAAAGAAAACAAATGTATTTATTCGTGCGAAATGAGTACGTGCATGAGTGGAAATACAGAGAATTTAGAATCTCCTAGGTACTACATTTGGGTACAGGTACAAGTCTTAGTGTACATACAGTGTACATTTAAATTTATTACATTTATTCCTCTTTAAAACCTTTCGTATATTTTCCCTCTTCATTACTAATCTTACTCACGTTTCATTCATCAACAGGAAGACTTAATATTTGTTATATGCATACTTACACGAATGAGGGAGAGGCTACAGAAGACTATTATTATAACGCAATTTGGGACGAAATTCGCTTTTCTGCTGCCGCCCATATGTCACCGCAGGCCTCCCGTCTAGGCGACGGGCGTGGTGGCTGGGCGTGGTGGGGCGGGGAGCGTCGGCGCGAGAGCATCTGCGCTGCCAAGCGGGAGATTAATAGGGGGCCGTGGCGTTAATTAGTGCTCCCGCGGGTCGCGCGGCCGCAGCAGGCCTTTTAATTACTGGCCCCGCCGCCGCCGCCACCGCCACCGCCGCCGCCGCCGCCGCTATGAGATTTGTCCACTAGATTCACTAAGCAGAGCAGTGAGGGATTGATCCTTATTGACGCTCTTCATGGGTTCTTGCTATGCCCAGCAATTATCTTGCTCGGTTTCGAAATAATCGTCTCCTGTATTATTTGAGTGGTATACCTTCCCTTTGCGGCTCTCACACGCAACCAATCTTCATTAATGAGGTCTCTGAAGAAAGAGAATTTCACGGAGACGTGACGAATTGCACTTTGACTTTAAAAACGTGAAAAATTTATTTAAAAATAGCAACTAAATATACATGTAAAATGCAACCCGCAACCCATCAAGAGTTTTGAATCATATCGTTAAATAACTCCTAAACGAAGAGATCTTAAAACTTAAATTTAACTTAAACTTAAACGGCCTTAAAAACTAAAATTTTGAGGCCGATGGCCTAAAAGCTACGTTTCTCACAGCGTAATATACAGGATGAGATTTTCTTGACCATTCTATTACATTTTTTCTGGTTCGCCGCTTCTCGACTCTATCCCACCTGTTCAGAGCCCGTGGAATCTGTAAAATTACTAATTACTTGATATTATATGCAATTGAATTACACGAATGTACCTCTTTCCTGGATAATAAAGTTAAATAAGAATAGTTTGTATTCATTTGTAAGTATAGTTTGTATAAGGGTGTATTATATTGTTGTCAATTACAAAGTGACATATAAAAAATCCTTTTTTTTTAGTCAATGTACATTTCGTGACGTCTCCGTAAACTTATATTTCTTTAGAAACCTCATTTCTAAATATTGGTTGCGTGCGTGAGCCGCAAAGGGAAGGTATACTACTGAAATGATATAGAAGACGATAGAAGAAAACCTTCGCTAGAGGGTAGTAAATGAACAGCACAGAGCATTGATAACCTCCCAAAAATTAAAAATCTTTCGCTTTAACTTACTTTTTTCGTAAATACATTGTGCGTGAAATATGTCAATGTTCCATTTTCTAGAAGGAAACTCTCCCCTCAAGCCCAATCACAAAATTGTGGAGTATTTTTTTTTCATTCTTTTTTAAAAGAAGGACTGGTACGTGTTCAGAAACGTTGCAAGTGCTATTTTTTTCTTTCGTTCCATCTCCTATTGGATTTTATTGAATCGTATCCACCGCTGCATCCCCTCGATGGCATTCAATCAGCCCTTGTCTTCCGGGCGCGCATCTCGGAGCGTTCGTCTCGATCCACGGCGGAGGGGAGGGGGAGGGGGGAGGGCGGAGGGCGCATTGCTAGGATCTCGAGGGCTCATTGGCCCGCCCCCCCTCCACCCTGCAATCCTATTGCGCTTTTCCTCCCCGCCCCCTTCTGTGAATCTCCTCAACCACATTCTGAACTTCTCTCTGCCTCATGTCCCAAGAAGAAAAACTTTATTTTTTATTTATTTACTTATTTCTTCACGTATTTATTTATTCACGTAATTATTTATTCACTTATTTATTTATTTACTTATTTATTCACTTATTTATTTATTTATTTGCTTACGTATTTATTAGATTAAGTATTTGAATGTGTTTATTTTTGTGTACATGTCTAATAGATAATTTTCCCACTTAAATATTTTTAAGTTGCCATTTTTTATATTGTTGAAAGTACTTTGGTGAAGTATTTCTTCGTAAAATTACTATCACACCTATTACATATCGTGCGAAAGATATCGAGAAATATTAAAAATATTCAAGAAATTATAAACATTTTTAGAGTCACATCTAGAGCACTGCGTCTGGTGGTGGTATTGATCGTGAATATTGCTTCTTTAGAGAATATTGCCCGTCTATCTCCTTTCCTCTGCTGTAGTGAGAGACACGTAAGTGATATGCACACGAACGTTTTATGGGATATCACTCAGCCAACTGTACGGAAGTGGTTTTTGACACTAGATGAATAGCTGGTTCAAATATTCAGCTATTGCTTAGAGTAGAATTCTAGCTGACCCTTGCACTGATCGGTAGTTTTACAGGCTTCTGTGATCAATATCAGAGCAGTACCCTCCAAATCTTACCAAGAACCAAGCGCAATCTTTCCGACCTCATCCTTGTCCTCGTCTCTTGCCGCCGAACACACTCCCATCAACACACACGTCCACTTCAGTCGCTGACAGGTCAAGAGGCAAGTCTGGTGTTTATACTCCGATTTATACGTTGTGTTGCGTGAAGGCCACGAGCTGGACGAAGAGAGGTGATCCAATCGGAAGCTTCGTTACGATTAAAATTTTTCCTACTGGAGCTGCCGATTGGATGCAAATGTCCCCCTGTCCTTACAGTTCGTGACCTTGAGGCGCCATTAAGTAAAAGTGTAGTCCCCTCTAAGTCGGTACCAACGCTGAGCGAGCAACCTGGATGAAGGACCCCACTAAAAACCAACGTGTAGGTTGGTACCTAATCTCATGCTCCATCAAGGAAGGAGCACTGCAACTCCGTGGATTCCAAATGCACTACGCATTCTGTACAAACGACGTTAGTAGTTGAAGCTTACGTGAACTACAAGCTTACTTCAAACAGTATTTAGTGGTAGTGCGGCAGCAAGCAGGCGCACGGTCCTTACGGAACTATCGCTGGCTGTCTGCGATGCCATCACCTCCAGCTCACGTCCCTCCGTCGTCCCCCCCGCTCCGTCCGTCCGTTCTCTTACGACGCAGCGAACATTCCGCGCAGCCGCTCCGCCTCTCCCTTAATCCGCCGCCCCCGCCCCCGCCCCCCTTCGCCGCCGCAACGGTCTGCTCTGTTTCGGCGGCGGAGGCGAAGCGCGCCTCCGGGCTACCGCCGCGCCGCGCGCAGAGATACGATCGGGAAGGCAGCGCCCGCCCGCAATCTGAGAAGCCGCGGCTCACGGCCACCGGATTCGCGCGTTTTACGGTGCGGCCCCGCAGGAGACGACGCAACGCAGGGGGAGGGGAGATGGCGGAGCAGGAGGAAGAAGAAGGGGAGAGGGGATAAGGAGACGGGGGTGGTAGAGGTGGAGACGAAGGATGGGGTGTAGTGGACAGGCGAAGAGGAGAAGATTGAGAAGAACGTGACGGAGGCGAAGGGGAGGGTGAGGTGGAGGTGCAGGAGGAAGAAGGGGGGAGGTGGAGGTGGCAGAAATGGAAACGACGAATGAGATGTAGTAGGCGGAGAAAGAGAATATTGGGAAGAATGTAACGGAGGGGTAAGGGAGAGGAAGAGATAGCGGTGTAGTAGGAAGGAGGGAGAGGCAGATAAGGTGGTGGAGACGGCAGAGATTGATACGAAAGGTGTGATATAGTAGGTGGATGAAGCGGAGAAGATTGAGATGAAGGGACAATGCGATGGAGGTGAAGGGGAAGGGAGATGGTGTTGTAGGAGGAAGAAGAGAGAGGCGGATAAGGCAGTGGAGGTGTCAGAGATGGAAAGGAAGAGTGGGATGTAGTAGACAGAGAAAGAGGAGAAGATTGACATGAAGAGACAAGGCGATTGATGGAGAACTGGAGGAAAACATAATGGTATAGAAGGAAGAAGGGAGAGGCGGGTATAATGGAGGAAGGCAAATGGTGAGGTGGGGAGAAAGGAGGTGGAGCGGTGATGGCGTCGGAGGTGTCAGAGGTAAAGAAGAGTAAGTGAGTAAAGCATAAAGAAAATATAGTAAAGGAAAAGAGGTATGGGGGAAATGGAAAATACAGAGGAGGTTGGAGGTGGATGAAAGACAGGAGATGAATTAAGAAGATGAGAAGTGGGAGGAGAAATGAGAAGGAAGGGATTAAGGTAGAAAACACGTCTTAAGTAGAGGAGACGAGTTAGAAGGGACGTCGGAGAGACGGTAGAGGGTGGAGAGAGGAAAGGAGAAAAAGGAGGAGGCTAGCAAGACGGAAGAGACAGGTAAAATAGACGAAGGTGATCACAAATCGCCTTCGTTGGTTGAGAAGGTTCAGGTGAAAAAGAGGAGGCAAAATTGGGAGAGGAAGTGGGGATAGCGGTGCTGATGAAGTACGAGTAATTTGCGGCGAAGGTTGACGACGGTGAAGATGAAAAAAATTGCGAAATACATTGGCGGAGACGGCGTAGAAAGAGGAGGAGGAGGAGAACCAAGAAGAAAATTGAAGATGAAAGAAACTGTTAGGGAAGCAATGGGGAGATGGAGGAAGCACAGAGGCTCGCTGGCAAAGCACGAGGCGGTCGAGGCAAGGCGCGGTCGTGGGGCGCGCGCTGCGCTGCTGTTTGTCGACGGCCGAGGGCGACTGAGCGAGGACGCGGCTGCGGCGAGGACGAAGAGGCCGTTGCGGGCCGAGCCGGGCTCTCCGGCAGATGAGGCCGCGTCCTGCGTCCTCAGAGGACGGCGATTCCGCGCTCGCCCGGCAGGGTTACGGCCGAGGCGACGCGACACGGGCCTCCCAAATCCCGCCCGCGGAGAGCGACCATTCGCGAGAAGGCGCTTGGCTGGGATTGAGATTTTGCTGACAAAAGTAAGTTATTTGCGTGGGATTTTTGACAGGTTATCCGAAGAATTGTTTTATTGCGACTAAAATCCCTTGAATCTGGCTGCCGCTTTCACTTTCTCTCACCAACTGCAATTTCTTATTTAACGGCCAGGATACATACATTACGTAGCACTATGTAAATATGTATTTTCTTTTTAAAACCATAGATATGGTAATCGACTAATTGCTTTATAAAAAAGGTCAGCAATAGAGGAGCAAAAGTTGAGTAGTTTAAAGCTGAGAATAACAATAAGAAAAAGATTGGCGTGTTTGCATCGTCAGTGGTGTTGTGACCTAGGAAGGAGTTGAGTCGCGGTTGCATGGGCAGAGCTTGGACCGATGCAATCTCCCCACTTGACACAAAGCGGCGCCGGGGGTGACGGCGGTTGGCGCTGATGGAGTGACGATGCGCCTTCCCAACCCACGGCCACGGGGCGCTGCTCAGCGGTGAGATACCTCCCGGCCCGCCCTCCGCACCCGTTGTCCTTAACCGTCCTCCTCGCCCGTGTTCTCCACTTATCCTCCTCGCCCTTTCTCTTCGCCCGTCCTCCCCACCCATCCTCTTCGCCCGTTCTTCACACCTGTTTTCCCCATCCATCCTCCTCGCCCGTTCTCCTCACTCACCCTCCTCGCTAGTCCTCCTTACCAATCCTCCTCACCAATCCTCCTCACCCGTCCTCCTTGCTATTCCCCCTTACCCGTCCTCCTCACTCTTCCTTACCACCCACCCTTTTACATGTAAAATATGTTTTAGGTTTTTGTCATTTTAACTTGATGCACATTGCGAAACATTCGTTTACCCGCTGTTAATGCTGAGGCTTTTATTCCCTTAATTTAAAACTTTACTCCATTGCTTATTACGACATTACAGAAACTTGTAAACGGATAGCAGCATGTCACCACATAAGTAACTGTTTTTGCGACCGCTCTGCGTGATGGTCTCTGGCTATTTCCATCAACTTTAATCGAGCTCTCTGTGGAGCAACACGAACGGACCAACGACAGCGATACAGTAAATACAACACAATGTTGCATCTGTAAGGCTGCATTCATGTATTTCGAATTCTGAGCATTCTATTAGGATTTCAGCTCTCAAAAATTAAAACCAAGGCAAGTTTCATATGGAGATTGCAAAGAAATTATGTGTAACTACCGCCCTGCGGTTGCAAAGATACGCCTAAACGCAATGTGATTTTCCTAAACGTTCTAGCATTCACACCGCTCAAGATCAACAAATAAAATTCTCTTATACCACTGCAGTAAATTACCTATTTTAACAATCACTCCTCAGGAATACTGTAATAACCTAATATATCAAAAACGTTCTGTACTATAATGCGACGTGTAAATTGCAAAGGCGTGTTACCTCTTCCTCTACCACCTCTATTGTCGCATGACGAAAGTTGTGTCTTAAGCAGTGACTGAGTATGGGGTCATTCCACGAAAAAAAGGGGTTCTTCAAAACTCTGCCTCCCAAAATTAACTATTTTTTTATATTTGCTTCTTCTTAGAGTAAATAGGTTTTCTGTGAAATATTAATCAATTATCACCCATTGTTACATCACAACAGATAGTTAAAGTTCTATGCACTGGCATTACATGTCTGTATTAATTATTTTCCTGATTATGTTAAAAGAGAGAATTACGAATAAAAGTGTATTTATCACGAATTGTTTTTTAAAATCTTGCAAGTGCAGTACCTGAATATTTCTCTCATCGTTGTAGCCAATCCTTTTACGCTAGGAGTCTTCAAACTTGCCATGAAACTACTTATTACTATGTTAATCAAATATTGAAGATCCTATCCTTCAAAATTTTAAAATTTTGGTTGGAATGACCCGATGAGAATTGTCTGTATGCGAGGTGTGAGAATAGATGGATTAGCACAATAAATACTGAAATTGTTTCTTCTTTTTTGATTTATTTCATGTTCCTGAATATCAAAAAAAACCGTAGACATTTTTCAAATGCCCGGAGGCTGCAAAGATTTGTTCAATTTCTGCGCCCATTGGAAATTAGAAATACAAATGTAGATATTTAACTAATTCATAGTATTCCATGCTCCTTGAATCGATGAATTTCAATGTTCTATCAAAATAGAAATATTAAATTGACGTTTAAATTATAGCCGGATGAAGAAAATAATAATTAATTATACTAATTGGAATTTTTTTAAATATTAAGTATATATTGAATAATATATCCCTCGTAAACGCAGGAATAACAGGAAAGTAAAGTTGTTTTTGAATATATATTTACTTACTTATTTTGGTATAAAATCAAAATATTGTACTTTTGAGTTTCTTAGGCGTTATTACCAAGTGTTGGGAGCAAAATTACGAGCAAACAAAAATGCTTATTTTCTACGACTAAGAACTCTGCATTTTTCTAAAGAACTTTATTGGCGAAGTAGAGATACTGTTGATATAGCAAAACTTTTATTGTACGGTAAATTAAGAGCTTCATTTCAGTTTCCATTTCCAGAGAATAAAGTGATACAAGGAAAATAACAGCTTGAATGAACTTAAACAGTGGCCTATTTTTTGGGCCACTAACTATGCTTGCTGCGAAGCCCTGTTGATATTTCGTAAATAATATTTCTTTCTTAACACAATCTATGTTTCTCCTTATAGTTTAATGATTAACCATTGTGACCATTACGCTGTACGAAATATATACCCCACACACACACATAAATAAAAATATGTTTCAAATTCCAGGGGCCACGACGTTAGCCAGATCGATTGGAGAATATCAAATTTGGTGGAAATTCTGTTGTTCACAGACAGAGGGATAGGCGTCTTGCAGTCGATCGATTTTTCTGTATCCAGGACTCACGAAACGGATTCTGACTTCACAACGTGAGGTGTTAGGGGAAGTAATTTACCATATATAGATTTATCACCTTTTTCTTTACCAGGGCCCGGCAGCAAGAGTTTTTCTAAAACAAACAAAGTTCAGCGGTAGGTTGATTTGAAGATTTTGGGGTAATAACATGTTATGCCACATTTCTGATGAAACTGAAATATTACTTTATTTCGACGCCCCAACGATGTATCTAAATGTAGGGTTTTTATTTTAAAGATTCGCTACAAGATGGCAGCGATATTCGTAAATTAATGTTATTTATCCCAATGTGTAGAATACAATGTCTAAACCTATACACTGAAACGTTGCACTCTGCCAACAATTTTTTTGTTGTATCTGCTGTCACAATTACTGCTGCTACTTATTTTTTTAAAGTAGTAACACTTCTATTCTCAGTTTTTATCTTTTATTTAAATTTCTTGTACAATTTACTTCAATATATTGTACCTTCTCACTTTGTGCAACATTACAATTTAAAAATTTCTTTACAAGAACAAGTTTACGTTCAATTCTCTATTTTCCTCTATATCATCAATCTATCGGTTGCTAACCTAATTTTTCTAACAAGCGAGGTATAATACATCACTTTCCTTGTTTAGCTATAACAATGTAAAAATGTAAATAAACATTGGAAATGTACGAAACGTTACAACGTTCCGTTTTCTCAAAACTTACGTATTGAGGCATAGCATATTATTGCTCCGAGGTCTTCATTTCATAAACGAAGGCGGCCGGCCTCCACGTGTCCAGAGTTCCGTGATGTGATTAGAAGGCGACCGTAGCCCTCCCTTTACAGACCTGAGGAGAACTTGTGCCCGTTAGCGCGGAGAGAAACTCGAGTTTCCGTCGCCAGCGGCGGGTCGTAATGGCCACGCTGCGGCCATTAACTGACGCTGCCTTCGCAATATACGCGTGTATCGAATGCATGACGCGACCACGCAGCTCGAGTGAGTGACAAGTTCGCTGCGGAGAGGCCTAATGTGAAGGTTAAGTGTGCACTGAAACTGTACAAATTTGCGGGACGGCCAGAAGCAGAAGCGTGTGATGAAAATTGGCTGAAGTTTGCTCTCTGATGTGTAGAGTTTCCTCTCTAATGCTCAGAGAGCAGCCACGTGTTCGTTTTGCAGCAACGGTTGATTGATTGTGAATGATTCCGGGCACGTCAACTACTGAGGAGGGGCATATGTCCCGTAAGTGTAGTTCACGATTTTTCCTCGGGAGGTGGCGGTTATTTTCCCACTGGATGGTGAGATCCGGCGCCGACCTACCGTCGAATAGCGGGCATTCCCCAACCAGATATCTGCCATCAGTGGGACACCGGCCCAGCCCGGACCAGCTCTAAGCACTCCACCGGCCTACCCGCATGTGTAGTAGTGAACTGCATGTTAGTGGAGTGCGTGTTAGTGCTAGTGTGTGTGTGTGTAACGGGTGAGGATAGGTTAAGGAAGACAAAGGAACGATCACGCGCGGTCCGTAGTCCGTTTAATAAGGTACTGTTCCGGCATTCGCCTGATGTTGATCGGAGAAACCACGGAAAACTATCGATCAGAGCAGGTGGACGCTAGATTTCTCCTCCAGACATGCAGCAACGGGCATTGTGCAGGTGTTTTCTTTCCGTTGGTAATGTATGCAAGATGTCGAGTCGTATTGTCGTTTCGTCCTATCATCGGGTTTGATCACTACGCCACCAGGTACAATGAGCCACTGATTGACAATACTTGTTTTTTCAGTAGGTGAAGGCAGGCAGGCGGGCGTTATGCCTAATTCATACTCACATTTCGTTCTGAAGAGTTTTTCCGCCGACTAGATTTTCTGCATTTGTCTGCGTAGATCGACGTTCGTTCATGAAGGACGCTGGATTTCTCTTTGTAAGTTCAATACAGACAGAATTATTCGAGTTTAGAATTTCCAGAAATGTAAAAATTTGTTTTGGGGGAAATAAATAGATATGAGCGTTTTGCGAAGCCATCAAAAATTCTGTCTAGAGAGATTCCCCGAATTCAATTATCATGGTATTCAATCGTCATTGTGTTTGTCGTTTGTCATTTCCACTCTGAGTTTTCTCTCTGCAACTGCGGTAAACGTCATTTATATTATGAATATTTAATCAAGTCCAGAATATCGGAGGGTTTTGTATTCATGGTATTCTCGGTCCCAATTACCTGGAATAAACGAGTGACTACTGAGTGTCACTTTTTTGACGGAAAACGTCTGACGCTGTAGTTTCATTTTGAGAGACACTATGCAAAAGTCAATTTTACGTATTTGTCTGTACCAAACAAATCATAACTTCAAAATATATACCGCGAATTCGAGTTAAGAATATATATGGTTTAATTGAGCAAATGTATTAAAAAAATACGCATCTTCAGCGCAAGACAAATAACGTAATTTTGAAAAGAAACTTTTACAGGTCCAGAGAACGGAAACATTAGTGTGGGAGGACAGTACGCACCTGAGTATGTTGTGTGATATGTCATTTGACAAACAATCGTTAAAAGTGTAAAATACAAATAACCAGAAGACTGAAATAAATTGAGAAAATATATACCGATTTTGTTGATTTTGGAATAATTTTCCATATTTTGAAGGAACCGGTTTTCTTAGTTGTCAACATCAACTTTTAGAGAAAGTTACATCTCTTTTGAATGTATCTCTAAAGACGATCAAAACGAATTATTTTCTAATTTGCTTATATATTTGGTCGGACGTGCTGGTTTCGAGTGATTCTTCTTAAAATGATAGTAAGTCTTTCTCCACTCTCCCAGGGTCTTTTGACGACGGAGCAATGTTGCTGATGTACCAAGTGTTAGCAACATCTTTTGTTTCTAAATATTTTAGAATGCTCTTAGCAATCAGCCTTGGCGCTGTATCTGTTATGTAGTACATGCTCATTTTTTAAGTTTATTCTTTTAGGATCAAATTCATATATTGGTATGGAAAAAATGTATATTTTCTGAAACATTTGTTGTTTTTTGATCTTGCAGTACGTTTCATGTAAGCACAGAACTCTTTACACTCGAAAATATACTACATACATTTTTTAGGAATACAATTTTGAAATGTAATTGAATGAATCTTCATGTACCACTATGTTCGAGGGTGGAGGAGGCAGTCAACTGTAGTACATGTACAATTTCTTTGAACTATGAACTTCCATAGCACAAATGCTACAGATCTGTCAGCGGAGGTAACTATACACTCTGTCGTGTCATTTCAAGTATTCGGTCTTTGCTAGAATTGGACAAGCTGAGAAGATATGATCAATGTTGTTCTTTGTTCTCACGTATAGGCCAACTTGGACCACGCGTACATGCATACTGCCTTTTCCGGGGCTCAGAAACATTATCTCGGAGGTAGGACATGAACCATTCTCAGGGAGGATCACTATTTTATCTGAATCCCATTTTTATCTCCCAGTGTTGTTAGCCCTGGGGGTATGGAAGTTGAAATGATGATGATAGTGAGTTGTGAAAGGACGGCACACACATATAGACATACACAAATACACCCATGTCTGTAACTCGAACCCGCGACCCTGCGGATAGGAAAGAGCTCAGTCACTGAGGAGAGAGATTTCTCTCTGACCCTGAGGACCAATATGGGAGCCTCATTTGTGTTAGTTCAAGAACTTGCGAACTATATGACATGTCTGCAGGATCACTGCTTTCTGTCCGTAGTTTAGGATTCGTTGAGGTAATCACATTTGTTTTAGATTTTTCCTGAAATGTTTTGAGACTACACCTTCAGCCGAAATAACAAGTGGATATGTTTTTATACTCTGTAGTTTCCACATTTGTTTTATTTCCAGAGCAAGATCTTCGTACTTAGTAATTTTCTCGGTCTCTATTTTCTTTAGGTTGTTTGTCAATGGTACGGCAATATCAACAAGTATAGCTTCTTTCTTATTCCTGTCAGTCAAAACTATATCTGATCTATTGAAAGCCACAGTTTTATCTGTAAATATGGGTCTGTCTCAACAAATGATGGTATTATTTGCTTCCATTACAGGTGCTGGGTTGTATTTATAATACGGTGGAGCTCCACTATTTAACATTCCATGCTTGAGAGCCAATTGTTGATGGACAATTTTAGCTAGTTGGTTGTGTCTGCCCAAGTAACCGTTGTCGGCAAGTGCAGTACAGTCGGCCATTATGTGCTCTATTGTTTCACCACTGGTGCCACATTTCCTGCATTTGTCAACAACGGGCATGTTCATGCATATTAATAATAATATCATAATCATCAAAATATAAATACAATAAACAGATTCCTTCCAAGAATCGGACTGGTACCGAGCTGAGGGCGGATAAGCAAATAGCGCTGGGCCGGGCGGGCGGGCGGGCGAGCGGGCGAGGGCGCGGTCTTGGCGCGCGTCGTTTGTCTTGCGGCGGCGGCGGGGGGGCGGGGGGGGCAGGGGGGCCCGGGGGACCGCGTCTCGGCGCTCGCCCCGCGGGCCCGCTGCTTTTTAGGCGCCGCCATCGGGGCTTGTCAGAAATATTCTCCTCCGCCCCGCCCCCGTCCCCGCGCAGCCGATAGCAGCGCCAGGCGAGGCCAGGCCAGGCCAGGCCAGGGCGAGGCGAGGCGAGGCAGGGCCTGCGGCGGTGGTCTTATTGTCGTGTCAACACAAGGGGCGCCGCGCGAAGATAAATGAAGGGAACAAGCGCAAGATTAGTGGGCCTCCTCACACGAACGCCGATTAAAACATTTGTCTTGGGTGGCGCGTTTAAGGAGACGGTCTCCGTGTCTTTGAAACGGCGTCGGGCCTTAACTGGATTAAGTTGCGCACTTTCCTAATTTAATTATTTAATTTTTTTGGTCTATTACAATGTTTGAGATAGAGTACAAAGCAGTAAGTTGTTTTTAATCTGTTTGATATACACCACGTATTTTTTCTCAGTAATAAAATGTAAGCATTTAATTTCGGTTATACCGTGAAATGAGATTACGTAAGATAAACTGTTGATAAATTTACTGTATTTGTTGTTGTTTTTGGTTATTTAAGGTCGCTTCAACTACTTGGTCATTAGCGACCATTGTTGGAAGTAACGTTATGACATGATGATGACACGACTTGGTGATGATAGGGGGTGAAAGAACGAACACATTCAAGCATGCCCGAGACGGGACTCGAACCCGCGTCCCCACGGTCCAAGACCACTACGGCACTACTGCCTTTGCGACGGCCACGGGGCCGGCTGCATGAGTTTATCAGTCGCGTTTTCTAAAATTATGTATATAATGAAAATTTATATAAAATTTTGAACAATATCTGGAAATAATATTTTGTGTGTATATTTTTATTTTGACATAATGCTAGTAACGTGGTACACATACATTGAATTCACATTGCGCTGTATGCAGTCACCGTCTTCGTTTACTTCGAATCGTCTGTCTAATATTTTTAACGATTTATTTATAATCAGGGATTTCAAGTAGTCATGAGGTTGTTTGATTACTTCTTCCATGACATGTTTGACACGTGGGACGTTGCTTAAAATTAATAAACGCCTTTGTGGCAGGGCACGTCGACAGGAATCGCTGAAAAGGACATTCGCGTTACTCTTTGTCATCTTCCCATCCGCAAATGGAATAAACAACGTTCATACCTGAACCGTCATTTATCTTCTTAGTCCACTCTTCTACGATCGTTTGTTTTATTTCCTTTCAGTTCGGCCTCTAAAGTTCTATTTGTTATAAAATCAGGTGTAATAACAGGGGCGTAATGCAAATGTCAATATTACGATATGTGTAGAAAATAATAATTGATTGATTAGTGATTCCGGGCTCGTCACCAACTGAGGTCATTGGTCCCGTAAGTGTAGTACATGTTTCCATCGTGGGAGGTGGCGATGATCTTCCCTCGCCGGATTGCGAGATAAGAGGTCAATCTACGTTGTGATGCTGGAATTTTTCCCAACGAGCTATCTTTCACCAGTCGGGACAAGTTCCTGACTGGTCTCTCTAAGTGCGACAGTGTAGAACATGTGAGCGTAAGTGTGTGTAAGGGTTGGGGATAGGGCAAGGAAGTAGAAGGATAGATTGCGCGTAAAATTTGGCCTGTTTGTTAGGATACTGCTCCAGCATTTGTCTTGTGTTGATAGGCAAAAACATTGATAATTTCCGATCAGAGAAACCGGCCGGTAGAATTCTCCTCCAGCCAGCGGCTGAATTCGACCTAGCTGTCTAACGAAGAACCTCCCGGTCAGAAGCACTGCAGTGACATCTGATCTTCTTGATCCACCTGAATAACAATGATTAATTGATCTTTTAATAAAATTATAATAGGTTTGTTAACTCCCTTACTACTTGACATGCAGTAAGCATAATACAATTTCAGTATGGCAGTTTAATGCACGTTCGTGGGCCCCGCGAGCTACCAAGGGTTGTTCACTACAATAGGCGAAGGAATTCGTAGGGGGAATCTCAATCCTCAAAGCTGCTCTTGCTGCTTCTCTGCTCCCTGAGGAACTGCGTTTTCTCCACGTTTCTAGGGCGCAGCAGTGCACGATGAGGGCTCTTCGCGAGGCTACACACGTCACTGTGGGCAGGCGCTTTGACTCGAAAGCAACAGGACGGGTGCGTCTTCAACGTTGTCTCCCTACAAACGCTACTCCTCAACGTTTTCTTCTTACTCTGTGCTCAACTCCTTACTCTCTGCTCAACGGCCTGCTCGCTGCTCAATCACCCGCTCGGTGTTGAAGTCCTTGCTCTTTTCTTAATTACTAGTTACTTGCACTCTGCTCGACTCCCAGCACTCAGCTCGACCCTGCACTCTGCTCCAATCTCTGTTCTCTGCTCGACTCCCTGCACTCTGCTCGACTCCCTGCACTCTGCTCAACTCCCTGCACTTTGATACACTTTCTCAACTTCCTTCTCCCTCCTCTATTGATGGGTAGCTCTGTGTTTTGCCCCTCTGAGAGATATCTTTTCACGCCCAGTTCTTCGGTACTACACTCATTTGTCGTTCTTCCGCCCCATACCGTCCCCCCTTCCTTCTCCTCTCCGCGTTTGATACGTTCTTCAAGCTCTCTCTCTGCTCGCCGTAATTCTTTTACTTTTCTTTTTCCTTTTACCGTATATCCACACCTCGCTGTCCATTGTTTCATCTCCGGATACTACTTCACTTTCCGCTCCCGGTTCGTCCCTTCATTTCCCTTTCCCCTACTCCTACCCGCTCCACGACAATTAACGCCATCCCCCACTCGCCGCCCCATGCCCCGCATTGTTTAGTTGCTACGAGTTGTTACCACGTGTTATTTCAAGCTTTGCATGTTGTTGACAAATACCCTAATGGATGTGCGATGTTAAAACACGTGCTCTCGTCCTTTTATTCATTGTCTGAAGCAATTTCCTAATGACGTAATTGTACTTCTATTTTTACGTTTCATTCTGTTTTTTTGTGGCAGCTATGCTATAGCGTGCGTAAATAAATGATTCAAATTTGATGAATTTTGTTTGGCATTACTAATGTAAGGAAGATTTTACATTAATTGTAGAGAATTGTGTTGAATCTCTAAAGTAAAAAATAACAAACTACAGTAATCTTTACTTTTTCGATGCTGCTCTGATGGGTTATTCTCTGATGGGTTATTCTCTGATGGGAAGTAACACAGGGTTTTGTGTGGATGATATCTTATAGATATCCTACATCACTATATTTTCTTTCTAATGCCAACTATTCCTCACAAGTAGATACATCACAAGCAAAAATTAGTTTTAAATCTACGAGTGGCATACTACATGATGAATATTTGATGAGTCATTTTCCTTTTTGCAATCCAAATTTCAAGATAATCGATTTGTCTCGCATCTGAAACAATATATGAAATAGTCGCGCTGACATTAAAAATTCGAGAAGAAATGGAAATTCGTTGAACCTGGGAGATTTTCGTGTCTTTATTTTGAATATTAAGCACGCTCAGTATTGAAGTTTGTGTTTAGATACTGCTAATTGTCGATTCGTGCTCTTTGTTTTCAGTATTTTTTATATAAAAGTAAAATACTCTAATCTCGCGTGTGTTGCAATGTTAACTCTAATTCTTCGTGTCTGTACTCTTGTACAACTCTGTTTCGACATTCCAAGTTACGTTGTTTCATATTTTCAATAGAATGTGAACAAATGCCCATATTAATTAACTTTACTTAAGTTACGTCACAGCTTTAACCCTTATTATAATATTTTAAGTCTCTCTAGTGCTGTTTCGTTATCTGTCACTCCCTCTTTGTTGATTTTCTCTGTTTCACTGGGTTCACACTCAGTTTTCTTTCCTCTTCTTGCCTTGTTCACTGCCTGCTGCATTTCTTTGCAATTCTGTCTTAGTTTCAAACCTGTCTGTTACGCATCCTACCATCAGGTCTGTTGTCTTATCTTGTAGCTCCCAATCTTCCCCCAATCTTTCACTAGGGAAAATCTTCACACTGACGTGACTCTTTCCTAGGTTGACGCTTTCCCTCGAATTTCCCTTTCCTATTTTTCTCCTTTCAGGTAATTTCATTAGGCGCTGTTTCTTTCGTCGTTCACCGTGACTTCCTCTTGAAACCTCCCCGCTTCCCCGTTCCTCCTTCTTTCTTTTATTAGGTTTCGCGTGCTTCCCGCGCCTTCCGCCTGCAGCCCCGGGAGCCACGCCCCCTCCCCGCAGGTGCGCCCGCCCACCGCTCCCGCCCGCGGGCGCCTCCTTTGTGCGCGGCGCCGGAAGTTGCCGCCGCCCACGCCGACAGCGCCCGCGACGCGTCCCGACGCCTCCCGACGCCCGGCGCGCGGGGCGTGTAAACTTAATTGTTACGGCGCGGGCGAAACTTGGCGGCGGGCCGGGTGAGGGATGGGGTGCCGCGTCTCTTTCCACTTCCTCTTCTTCTCCACATTCTCCTCCACCTGCTGCTCTTTTTCCTTTTCCTACTGCTCTTTATCCTCCTCCTATTTCTTATATCTTGCTTTTCTCCTCGTGATATTTCTCCTCCTCCTGTTCTTTCTCATCCTCCTGCTTTTTCTCGTTTTCCTGATATTTCTCCTCCTCCTGTTTTTCTCATCCTCCTGCTTTTTCTTGTCCTCCTGATATTTCTCCTCCTCCTGCTCTTTCTCATCCCCCTCCTGCTTTTATCCTTCTCCTGCACTTTCTCCTCTTCCTGCTTTTTTTCTTGATATTTCTTCTCCTGCTTTTTTTCTTGATATTTCTTCTCCTGCTTTTTCTCCTCCTGATATTTCTCCTCCTCCTATTATTTCTCATCCTCCTCCAGCCTTTTCTCCTCCCCCTGCGCTTTCTCCTACCCCCTTTCTTCTTGTCCTTTTGCTCTTTCTTCTTCTCCTGTTGCTCTTACTTCCCGTCTACATCTTTCTCTTTCTCCTTATTCTGGTTTTTCTCCTCCTTCTGCTCTTTCTCCTCCACTTCTTTGCTCTTGCTTTTCCTTCTGCTTCTTTTTTATCCCTTTTACGCCTTCTCTTTCTGCTTTCAATCTCTTCCTCCTCGTCCTAAACCTCCTCTAAGCCTTCTTTGTCCTTCTCATCCATCACCTATGCCTGGCTTTTTTCGCATTCGTCATTGCACGTATAGCCACAACGTTCTCCAAATCCCTGTCTCTCCCTTCTGGCGTACTTTCATAAAATCCCACGCTTTACCTTCCTTATCTACATTTGGGTCCCTCTATTTTCTTTTTCTGCTATACAACTTTTTCTTTATCTTTGACAATATGTGTTACAATTTTGCGCAAACGCACCGCCATATTTTAGGCCGCGAACTTCAATTGCAGAGCCTGCGCTGATATCACCTTCTGTGCCGTATCCTCCTTGTGCGAAGAGTCGTGTCTCACCTCCAAACCTTATGCCCCTCCTCCTCCTCCTCGTCCATTGCAGACCTTGTCGCCAACTGCGGTTTCCTTCTGCCCGTCCCTTCTCTTCCTCTTTCCACTCTCATCCCTCCATGTCTCCTTTTCCGTCACTTCTCCCTAGCTGTCCAATTCCCACCCTATCCATCATCGCTCCGCTTCTCTGTTCCCTCCTCTCCCTCTCCTCCTTTCTCTCCTCCCTCCTTCCTTTCCTCCACTCCACTCCTCTCCCCCTTCTCCTTCTTTCTCCTCTTCTCTACTCCCTCCCTCTCGTCCTCTCTCTGGTCTCCTCCTCCCTCCTCTCCTCCTTCCCTCTCCTCCCTCCTCTCCTCAATCCTCTCCTCAATCCTCTCCTCCCTTCTCTTCTCCCTCCCCTCCTCCCTCCCTCTCTCCTGTCCTCTCTCCCTCCGCCCCTCAACCCTCTCTCCTCTCCTCTCTCCCTCCACTCCAGCCACCCCCTACTTCCTCTTCTCCCTCCCTCCTCCCTCCACCCATCACCGCCCCCTCTCCGCCTGTTTCCCTTCCCACCCCACCGCACCGCGCCGCGCCCCCCCCCCCCCCCACGCAGCACCTCGGCCGGCGCGCCTCCGCTCCGCGCCGCAGCGGTAATATACATAATGCGGTACCATATTCCGCTCGGGAGCCGCCGACGGCCGCCGTCACGTCGCCGACTTGTTCCTCGCGCGCAGCAACTCCGCCGGCGGCGGCGACGCGGGCGGCGGGGAGGAAGTGCGAAGCAGCTGCTGCAGGACGCCGTGCGACTTCCTGCCTCGAGGGAGCGGGGGGTGGGCGGGCGGGGCGGGAGGGGAGGAGTTACGCACCGTGCGGTCGCGGCTCGTCTCGCGCGCGGCGGCGGAGCGGGGAGGAGCGGGGAGGAGCGGGGGAGGGGGGTGAAGAGAAAGCGCGACGCGACTCGGAGGTAGGATTGAAGGTGTGGCGGAGGTGGAGGCGCAGAAGACAGTACGCTCCGAGGACGCAGCTCTTTGGTCTGAAATTTTGATTCAAGAACTGCCAGTCGCGGCCCAAATGTGGATGGTATTTTCATTTTTTTAATTTAATAGGTAATTGTCTCACATTTAAATTAAATAATTTGATACAGTGTGGCTAGGCCAAAGGACTTTACGTTATTACAATACCTACGTCCTACCACGCTCTAAACTTCCTAATTCTGCTATTCACCCCAAATGGTCTCTCCATCGCATTAAAAACACCGTAAGGTATGGCTGAGGAAAAGAAACTTGAAGAGGGAAAAACCTGCCGTCAGAAGCCGAATATATGCTGATCTACCAGACTTTGTCTAGATAGTATGGGTTGTGTCTTGTCTTTTCTTGTGTCTAGGTTGCAAAAGTATTTAGTGTGTAAATAGACTAGATCGCAATTTTTTCCATAACAGATATACATCTTTAACGCAGTAGATTTAAATGCCTCTCTACAAGAAACCCAACTCAGAAAACGATTTGTGTACGTGTTAAGAAATACAAGAGGCGCTCTCTTCAGGAAGCAAGAGATTGATTAGTGATTTGTTCGCGTCAACTGCTAAGGTCATTATTCCCGAAAGCGTAGTTCACAGCGGTGGTAGCGATGATTTTCCCCCGCTGGATGGGAAAATCCAGCACCTTATTACGTCGTCTTGACGGGCATTTCCCCCAGTCTTATCCCTTCCTGTAAGTCAAGCAACGAATAGGGCTAAAGTTTCATTCCACCCAAGTATCTAATAATTCATGGTCTGCTATTAACAAATTTAAAGAATTTCATAATGAGTGTTGTTAGAACCGAGGTGGTTTAATGTCACGCTTGAACTATAAAACCCAACTAAACTAACGTCTACTTCTATTTGCAGACTGAAATGTTAAATTGAAACGAAAATTATAAAGCATTGGAATGTCCTCAAAATGAATTAAACTTAGGACGATATTCTGAACGTATCATCTTTTTTCAATTTTTAATTGGTTATCAAACTAGGCTTATGTTTTTTGATAATTCTTCAATCTCTTATTGTAATATAATTTCTTACATTAGTTCTTTTTTAAACAACTACAATATGCTCCCTTGCACGGGTTATTATGGTTTAATCATTGTCAAGACTTAAACCTTTCATTTTAGATCACATTTTTCATAAAATTCGTGACAAAACATAATGACAACACTCCAGATGTGGGTTGTTCATGCTGAGAGAAGTCAGCGAGTTCCTTGCAATACGGACCCGTACATGTTTAATTAAGGATTTATGAAACTTACTGGTTTCAGCGGTGAGATCACTTATTAAAACCTATGAGTATGTTCATAGTGATTTTCACCGGCCTAGATTCAGGCCTCTGCTCGACTTCGCACTGACAGCTGAACATGTTCAGAAACAACCGGTCTAGTACGAGGTGTCTAACAGGCTAACTTAATGCTTGCATAAAGAGTACAATAATCATGCATAGAAGTAGAATATATCACTGGCTGTCAATATCCCCAAGTGTTTGATGACTCCACATATTAAACTCTTGTGATATAAGCGACGATAGATTCCTTCAAATGTCTATTGATCTGGCATTCTATGGGTTATAGATTGTTCGTGATAAAAGATTCTCACTCTCAAAACAAAACACTAACTAGTTAAGTAACAAACTAATTAAATCAAATGCATCAGCTGTCTAGAGAATAATTCTAGCGGCCGATTCTTCTGATCGGCAGTTTTCCGTTGTTTCTCCGATCAATACCATCCGTATGCCAGGGCAAACTTCTGATAACTCTGTAATTAGGCCTTTACTGTGTGTAAAGAGAGAAAGTTCAGTACTTACAATTAGCCGTTGAGTTTTGTTACATCCTGTAAAACGAAAGAATATATTTAAAAAAATGAACTTTGCCCAAATTATAAGCAAGTTGGTGAAAGAACTGATGTGATGGAATCTAAGGAGTGATAATTAATATAACTATTCTCGATATTCAGAAATAGAGGGACCATCTGAATTTCTAAGCTGAATATTAAGCTATTCCAAATAGGATCAATAGTACATTATGAAACAATGATGTAATGATAGGTATTAATAAACGAGTGTGATATTGTGACACGAGCTAGGAACGGGTTATTTGGTTTCGTAAACTACACCCCATTCATACCCATTGCTTCGAGTTCCATACGGTATCTTTTCTACGAATTTTATAAAGTAAACTCTTACATTGAATCGTTTCGTGGCAATTGATGTGCAGGAATAAGCCAAGCTCACCTAGCGGACAGCTCCCTAACCCTCCCCTTGCATGCTGTCGCAGGTGGTTGTGATTAAAAGATCGCGTGCGAGGGAGTACTGCCTAGTCAAATAGGATCAAAGTGAAATTACGATCCAATTTATTTTAAATACTATTCCACGAAAAACTACTACTAGTAAAATAAATTAAAACTGAAAATTATTATATAATATCACATGTAATTGTAAAGTACACAATTGAACGAAACATTTACTAGAACGATCCTCAAAGATTATTTGTCAATACGTGGTTTGTAATCTTCTTTGTGATTGGTCAAGAACCTGTGTCATAATGAAATCTGTATCAAAATGATAATCATTGTGCAATTGTTCGCAGCCATCAAATGACAGCCTTATACAATGGAAGTAGAAAGATAGACAAATTGGTTTGCGTTGGCTTGAGAAAACAACACGAGTCTACGGAAAGCTGTTTCGCTGATTTCTTTACCCTTCCGCATGGAAATGCTAAGCGTATTCTAATGCCCTGAATCCCAATTAAGCACGGAGTGCCGGCATGGGTTCTTGGCTTCGGAGACAGAAGTTTTAATTAGGCAAATGCAACGCAAAACAGTTTGCGTACTTTTTATTTGGTTTCGGGGTAATTTTATGGCGCAATTTTTTATCTGCCTTTTGATACGGTGTATAGTTGTTGTATTATATGAAACATAATGCATGAGAACGCGTTTGAGCAGCTTTAATGAACTTAGTTGTCTTGTTATACTGCTAACGACTTGAGGATGTTAAAAGTATTTTAATTTCCAGTGAATATATAAGGCACTTTCATAAAATACACTAGTCTCCCACTGATATTACAACTTAATATTTTTTTCAAACTTAAAAGAAAAATTAAGTACTTTTAACATTATTAATAAATCCTTAAGTTTATTGACTTAAAGTATTTAGGAACATATTTTATTGAGGTTGATCCTTTTATAAACAAAACATCAGTTTATAATTAAAGTTGATTCTAAGGTCCAAGGCCATTAACCACATTGCATAGTTTTGTGTGATTTTATGCACCACTCTGAAGCTTGAAAGAGGAAATATGATTTACTCAATGCATGGTTAATTATGCCTGTTTGTATGCATGTACTTGATTTAATTAATAAATTCAACGGAAATATACAGGGTGTCCGGGGAGGAAACGTCGAAACTTCAAAAATAAGCTCATAAGACAATTTTAAGCATATTTTGTGTAATAAACTACGTTGATAGTCGGAATAGTTGGGCCGCAATGAGCATTCAAAATGTGGTTTGAAAAAATGATTTTTAGGCAAAAATTTGCATTATGGAAGCATAGAAACACTCCAGGAACGTATAAATTGTTTATTATTTACAAAAGAAATGAATATATTGTGATGGAACTGCTCACAAAATGGAGGCGCCGACACACTTATGGTGTGACAGTCGTCCCAAGTCGCAGGAGGGGACACGCGCTGAATTTATTTAATAAGGGCGCCAAGCGCATGCCCACTTACCTGCTTAATGTCGCCGGCGTTGAGCGTCTCAGGGGTGAGCGCCCTGGGTCGAAGGGTTGCATTTGGCGGTTTCTTAAGATTTAGAATAATAACACTTTGCTATGGTATTAATTGGTTCACCCGACCAAATGGCGGGGACTAATTTATTCAAAAAATTAAACGAAGAGAAACTGTTCAGGTTGATGCTGGGTTATTGTCACTTTAGTAGCCGATTAATGAATGATGGTGATGACAACTTACAATCTGTGATGTTAGATGGTAATGTCACCGCGACTGGATTGCTCGCCGAGCGACGGAGAAGTGTAGTCGGACCCTCAGGAGGCGACGCCGGAACGTTGCAAGGTTGGCCTCCGATTGCCTCCGGGGTGATGACTCCGGCGCACGGGACGTCGGCGGTGGATGACCGGGCGGTCGCGACGTGATGCTCGCGCGCGTCTCAGGCCGTCACACGACACCTGGACCGCGTATGACGCTCGAAGCCAAACTTTGGCTATTCGGAATTAATTCCGTGAAGACCGGGCAAGTTTCGCAGTGGTCGGCTCAGTGTGTGCCCTACCCACTGCTGCTGTTCCCTTTCTACCGCAGGTTTCATTAACTGACTAATATTCGGTGGCTTTCTTAACTACCACTGTTAATCTACTCAAAACTTTACTTGTTGGTTTCTATCTCCATACGACTTCTCCTGCACGACCGTCCTCTCTAGCGTCTGTCGCCCGTCCTCTCTCTGGCCTCGCTCGCCCGTCTGTCCCTTTCGTTTTTTCGAAAAAATCTCAAAGTGCTCACGTGCTTCCTGCCTAGTGATTTTATTGGTCGGATTTGAACTTCTCGAACCTTCTATTTCATCAACGGTGCCTTCTGGTTGTTCATTGGCCGGCATTGTTAGGCCGGAGGAGCGCGCACGTGTCCCTTCTGCTTTGGCATGTGATGATTTTATAGGCTTTTAGAGGATTATTGAGCCGGGTGCGATCGCCAAGTCGCTAAAATGGTTGTTCCGGCTGTCGATCATCCAGTATTGTTGGACAAAGGGTAAGATTTATTGTTAGGGGCTTCTGGAGAACTTGGGCCGTTGGGCGGAACTAAATCGGGTCGCGGTGGACGCGTGGCCCTTTCCAACTTCCGGTAATTTGGCGTGACGCGGGGGTGAGAGGGTGCGATGGTCACCCGACGCATCGCGGTATTGTCAGAAAAAGGGTATAATTGATAGTTGAAAGTTTATGGGGGGCTTGAGCGGCTGGGCGTATCTAATTCGAGGGCGCGTAGTTCTTTCCTGCCGTCCGGTAATTTGGCGTGACGCAAGGGTGGAGGACTGCGATGGTCCCCGACACATTGCATTACCCCCCCGTACAATGAGATTTAAAAAACGCATGGGACATGTTTTTTTTTAAATCTAAGAACAAAAAAGGAGATTTACGAAAATAGATGATAAATAAATTTGGGGAGCATGTGCCGACAGATGAAGCGGTGAAAACACAAAAACCTGGCATGTCCAGAACGAAAATTAGGGGTTTCAATGACAACTCTAACATGATAAGACAATACTAGTTAATTAAGCAAAAGGATAAAATTAATGAAGAGGAACAACACTAAAGCTATCTCTAAAAAACTAGATGACCAATAAATTTAGGACACAAAATCTTTAAGAAGTAATACAAACACATTAATGATAAGAAAATGAATGAAAATAATCTTTATCATTTTTCAAAAATAAGAAATGGTGGTGGGCCATTAGCAACACCTACTCAAACTAAGAGCAAACTAAGCACTAAATAAGTAATTAAGAAGATAACATAGAGGGATAATTGGAAACAAAACTTAGAAAGACTGGCAAAATGAAACAATGGGGTACCTAAAACTAGTTAAACGCTACTGCAAATTGAATAATTGTGCAAAGTGAAGAGCCAAAAGTGGGAACCCTGTTAATCATCATTATATTTGACGCTCTTTTAATACGATTTTAGAGGTATAAAAACAAGTGGAATAAATGCGACATTTGCAAAATAATAGATAAGCATAATAGTCAACAGTGGCCAAATTATTTAAAACACAAGAGGAGGAAACAAAATATCAACACGATGGAGAATTGAAAATAGAATGGTAGACGTGAGAAAACAACCAATGAATTAAACAAAGGACTTGGGTTGCAAAAACATTAAGTTCATAATATCAGAATGGAGCTCGTTTCATTAATTAAAGTCAATGGCTATAACTCTCGTCAACTCTCGACAGAGTATATCTAAGGGATATCTGAATTATTTCTCTCTCTTTTTAATCAACAACGACGTTCACTTATAACAATCACTTAACCAAAGCATTGAAGTAGTAGCGAACCCACGAAATTAATTAATAATAAGACGTGCCAGGGCAACCGGGCTGGATCCACAAGAATATAATTAAAATAAGGCTACCTAATCAGAGCGACATAAATGAGGGCTTTTATTCTTTCAGCCAATTAATCTAGTTTAATCTCTGAAAGGAACAAGGTTATAAAAATTGTGAGGACCAACCTCGGAACCATCTGTGCTACGTAAAGTGCAAGCGTTGGGGGCTACAAGCCTCATAATTTGGTAAGGACCTACAAATAAAGGAAAGAATTTACTAATAAGGCCTTCAGGCTGATTAGATACTCTGAGAGCTTTGATTAAAACTTTATCGCCGACTTTGAATAAATGGGTTTTACTCTTCTGGTGTTGTTTTCTCGTATCACCAGCTTTCTTTAAATTTGAGAGAATAATATGACACCGATCCTCAGGGGAAATTGGAATTTGAGTGGCCATTTTTGCTAAAATAGGAAACAATGGTTTCGGCTTCTTATTGAATTGAGCCTCGAAAGGTGTAAATCTGGAAGATTCATGGGGGATGTGGTTAAGCCACGTATTAATCTTCGGTAGTAAATCGGGCCAAGCGGTTTAACGGCCTCTGTGTTGGTTGACCTGGGGCTGTCGAAGGCGGCGCGAGAAGGGGCGCGGTTTGGCCTTGACCGACAATGAAGGGAGGCGGAAAACTGGTCGGCGCCGGGGGGGAGGGGGCGGGGGGAAAGTGCGGCGAAGGGCCGTGGTTAAAAGGACGCTCTTGACCTTGCGAATGGCGTGGGGGAAATCCTCGATTCTGATTATTATTATTGCCATTACGTGGGCGTGAAGAGTTTTGACTCTGATTTTGATAAGAAGCGAATTGCACATTCGTTTGGTCGAAATCGCCCAATAAGATCTGAAATTGCTCAAGATCTTTTACAAAACTAGTTTTAAGGAGGTTTTGAATGACATATGGATAATGACGAGTTAATAGCCACATAATTTCGTCGTCAGGGGGGGTAGGTTCGCATTGTTTAAGTAGGGCAATGCGAGACACTGCATAATCCCGCATAGACATGTTACCATTCTGGTCCCATCTACCTTTAGCCAAATCCATTTTAAAATTGTATTGGGTGTTTCTATCCCAAAAACGATTAATAAATTTGGAACGAAAATCCTGAAAATCAGCCGGAACTGGTAACAATGTTTGGAACCATTCTTGGGCATGGTCAACCAACATTTGGGCTATAACCTTCGGTTTAGAAGATTCAGGAATGTGTCTCGCTAAAGCAAAATAATTTTCAACATTACGTAAGAACGTAATGGGCTGTTCACCGCGATTACCAGAGAATTTTAAATTTGGAGGAATTGACAGTGGCATAGCATTAACCGGGAAAGCTGAAATAGTCTTTTCCGCTACTTTAATTTCTAGTTCGCCTATTTTGACTTCGATTTCTTTCCGTTCCATTTCCGCCTGTGCCTGGATAACTAATTTTGCTGTTTCAATTTTATTGTTCAGGGAGTCGTGAAGTCCTTCAATCTTATTGTCAACCCCTTTTAGTATCTTAGTCACTTCGCCTTTCAAGTTGGAAATTTCGGATTCATTGTCTTTAAATTTATCACGAGCCCAATGTCCCAAATTTAATTGCTTTTCTGAAACGGTTGCAATCTCCTTGTTTATGCTGTCTTTAAATTCTGTCATTTGTTGAACTGTTTCAGACTGGAGCGATTCGCATTTCTTTAGTTGGCCTGTTAAATGTTCGTTGATGTCAGAAATTTGCGTAGAATTATTTTCAACAGCAGAGGCGAGAGAGGCGATTTTAGTGCTCTGTTTATCGACCTTTGAATTAACCGAATTTAGTTGTTGAGACACCTCACTTTGAAAAAGGGTGAAATTAGTGAGGTGTTCGTCTAATCTACTATCAAGGGCACAAAATTTCGAATCAAATCTGGAATTCAAGTCCTGAAATTTAGAATTTAATTCTTGACGCTGTTCGTCAAATTGTGATCGAAATTGACAAAATTCTTGACGCTGTTCGTCAAATTTTGCGATAAGAGTGCTGAAAAATTGAGACATTTGGTCTGAGGGTGGCGTCGGAGCGGCCGCGGCGAGGGTAGGTCCGGCCTCGGCGGTACTCGTCTCGAGTACCTGCTCTAAAGAAACCCCGACAGTAGGGGCGAGAACAGCTGGGGGCGTGAGCTCGGCAGGCGCGTCGGCGTTTGCGGGAGCGGGGTCAGAAACCTCGGGGTTTTGAATGGGATTATTTCCAGCCATCGTGGAGCGAGCAATCCTCGAAGTGACGTAAGTACGATAATGACGCCTACAGCGCGTTACACATGAGTACCCAATCAAACACAATAAAAAGAAAAGTACAAAACACACACAATGAAATGTTAGAGGATAACACTGAGAAATAAACATAAAATTTCAAATAGAAAGTAAACACTATTAAGTAAACATATAATTGTTACGTGACGGAAATAGCACGTATAATGAAAAAGGAAAAAAAAAATAAAATAGAGTTCATTTAACCACACTTAAACACTATATGACGCATTAAGAAATTGTAAAAAGAAAATAACAATAAAATGAAATAATGCGTCTGAAAAGAGAGTGAAATGTTCTTATAAATACACTTTGGGCTTCTAAGTTATGAGAATCACTGTAATACTCTGAGCATTCACTGATACAAAATATGTAAAAATTACCGGAAGTTCAATATAAAATTTAAGTCTCACACGCAAGCAAAGTGATTTAAAACCTCATAAAATACAAAATATCAAAAGAAACACACATTAAAACCAAATGCAATCTTCAGTTGGGCAATAATTGAGCAAGCGTAAACGGAAAATGGATAAGAAAGAATTAGTGAGTTCAATAAGAAAAACACAGGTGCGAGTAACACAAAGTAAAATTCTAGTTAAAAACCACGTTGTGTGTCAATTTATGCACTGCACGCTGCACAAGCTGAATTATACGTGAAAAAACAAACGAAGTTGGGCGAACAATTTATGAGATGCCCGCTACACAAGTTCAATTATTCGTGAATAGAAAACCACGTTGGGTGTCAATTTATGATCTGAGTCTACACAAGCTCAATTATTCGTATAAAAACAACCACGTTGGGCGTCCAATTTATGATCTGAGTCTACACAAGCTCAATTATTCGTATAAAAACAACCACGTTGGGCGTCCAATTTATGTGATGGAACTGCTCACAAAATGGAGGCGCCGACACACTTATGGTGTGACAGTCGTCCCAAGTCGCAGGAGGGGACACGCGCTGAATTTATTTAATAAGGGCGCCAAGCGCATGCCCACTTACCTGCTTAATGTCGCCGGCGTTGAGCGTCTCAGGGGTGAGCGCCCTGGGTCGAAGGGTTGCATTTGGCGGTTTCTTAAGATTTAGAATAATAACACTTTGCTATGGTATTAATTGGTTCACCCGACCAAATGGCGGGGACTAATTTATTCAAAAAATTAAACGAAGAGAAACTGTTCAGGTTGATGCTGGGTTATTGTCACTTTAGTAGCCGATTAATGAATGATGGTGATGACAACTTACAATCTGTGATGTTAGATGGTAATGTCACCGCGACTGGATTGCTCGCCGAGCGACGGAGAAGTGTAGTCGGACCCTCAGGAGGCGACGCCGGAACGTTGCAAGGTTGGCCTCCGATTGCCTCCGGGGTGATGACTCCGGCGCACGGGACGTCGGCGGTGGATGACCGGGCGGTCGCGACGTGATGCTCGCGCGCGTCTCAGGCCGTCACACGACACCTGGACCGCGTATGACGCTCGAAGCCAAACTTTGGCTATTCGGAATTAATTCCGTGAAGACCGGGCAAGTTTCGCAGTGGTCGGCTCAGTGTGTGCCCTACCCACTGCTGCTGTTCCCTTTCTACCGCAGGTTTCATTAACTGACTAATATTCGGTGGCTTTCTTAACTACCACTGTTAATCTACTCAAAACTTTACTTGTTGGTTTCTATCTCCATACGACTTCTCCTGCACGACCGTCCTCTCTAGCGTCTGTCGCCCGTCCTCTCTCTGGCCTCGCTCGCCCGTCTGTCCCTTTCGTTTTTTCGAAAAAATCTCAAAGTGCTCACGTGCTTCCTGCCTAGTGATTTTATTGGTCGGATTTGAACTTCTCGAACCTTCTATTTCATCAACGGTGCCTTCTGGTTGTTCATTGGCCGGCATTGTTAGGCCGGAGGAGCGCGCACGTGTCCCTTCTGCTTTGGCATGTGATGATTTTATAGGCTTTTAGAGGATTATTGAGCCGGGTGCGATCGCCAAGTCGCTAAAATGGTTGTTCCGGCTGTCGATCATCCAGTATTGTTGGACAAAGGGTAAGATTTATTGTTAGGGGCTTCTGGAGAACTTGGGCCGTTGGGCGGAACTAAATCGGGTCGCGGTGGACGCGTGGCCCTTTCCAACTTCCGGTAATTTGGCGTGACGCGGGGGTGAGAGGGTGCGATGGTCACCCGACGCATCGCGGTATTGTCAGAAAAAGGGTATAATTGATAGTTGAAAGTTTATGGGGGGCTTGAGCGGCTGGGCGTATCTAATTCGAGGGCGCGTAGTTCTTTCCTGCCGTCCGGTAATTTGGCGTGACGCAAGGGTGGAGGACTGCGATGGTCCCCGACACATCGCAATATTTGCTCAGACAGAAAAATTAAGCGAGAAATAAAAAAGCAGTCGAATTGTGTAAATTGGCTCCTTTTTTATTTCTCGCTTAATTTTTCTGTCTGAGCAAATATATTCATTTCTTTTGTAAATAATAAACAATTTCTATGCTTCCATAATGCACATTTTTGCCTAGAAATCATTTTTTCAAACCAAATTTTGAGTGTTTATTGCGGCCCAACCATTCGGAATATCCACGTAGTTCATCAGACAAACTATGCTTAGAATTGTTGTAAGAGCTTATTTACGAAGTTTCGACGTTTCCTCCCCGGACATTCTGTATGCACATATTAAAGAATTCTCTTACGACGGATACATATTTCTTAAATTTGGGTGCGATTGATGTGTTGAAAATAACATTGAAATATTGAAATGCTGTTTTATCAGTAAATTCATAGATCACGGTATGTTTTCATTGGCAAAAAAGTATTTTAATGAAATTGTGTCGCATATTAATTTCAGCGTTGCCTCCGCTGGAAAAGATAAAAACCACACGAACAATGGCCAAAAGACGCCTGCGAATCGGCACCCATTGTTTGCTGACCCACATGCGAATTGAGCTGTCATATCGGGGGAAGCCCCGAACTCGAGCCCCTTTATATCTGGCCAGGTCACGTGGTGGAGACCACCACGCCTTCGCGAGGGGAGGGGGGGCGCCGAACGCAACGGAACAAGATGGACGGCCAACCTGCTCGGCCCATTCATTCAGAACTTGTTAGGTCTCGGGGCGATATTTCACCGAAGCGACGCCCGCAAAGTCGCGCGGATTACAACAAAACAGTCGACGGGCGGAGGCGGGGCGGGGTGGGGGGTGGGGGCGGGAGCACCTGTAGAGGACGTGGCGCACAATTGATTCCCGGACCCTCTTTTGTGTTCATTAAGGCGCGATTTTTCACGATGGCGCGCGCCGTCGCTGACAGCGCCGCGATTGTTTCAAGGCCGCTCGGGCCTCCTTTGTTTCCGCTCGCGCCGACGGAGTGCGGGGGGGGAGTGAGGGGGCGGGGCGGAGCGCCCTCGCTGACGTCTGCGGCGGCGATAAGGGAGACTGTGAAAGCAGAAGTCACTTGCAGGAACAGATACGGTGGAAGGAGCTGTATTCAGGTGGTCTCTCCAACTTGAGACATCTCGAGAAATTTGCGTCGCGAGAAGAAGTGAATATTATTGATCTAGAGACCCATTTTAACTGTCCTGATTTGAACTCGCACCTCTCTTCTCTCCTCGCCTCTCCTCTCCTCTCCTCTCTCCTCTCCTCTCTCATCTTTTATCTCTCTCCACTCACTCCTTTCTCATCTCTATCTCTCCTCTCCTTTCTCTCTCCTTTTTCTCTCTCCTCTCTTTCTCCTCTTTCTCTCTCCTCTTTTTCTCCTCTTTCTCTTTTGTCTTTCTGTTTTCTCTTTCTCTATCCTCTTTCTCTCTCTCTCTCTCTTGAGGCTGTAGAGTAGATTAGCTTTGCAAATTAAATGGGAAGCACTTAGAATGCCGTTGCTTCGATAAAGCTTACTTCCTGGTATTTGGTCCTGTCGTTGTTGGCGGCAGGTGTTGAACGGAAAATTCAACCAAAACTGATTGGAAAACCTCAAGTTAGGAAGCCCCTTACAGAAATAAGTAACTATTTTGGGGAATGAATTGCTCAGATATTCACCTATTTCTGCACATGAAGTTTCACCGAAACATTTGAAAGTTTGATGGCCGTTCCGTGGGGTCACGCAGGGAAAACAAGAGGCCTGGGGCAGGAAATCTACGGGGGACTCTGTTTTAAACTAATTCAAGCGGCCTCCACTCAAAAACGGAATTTAAATTCTATATAGTACAGAAATAACTTATGTAGAGCGGTTAGTTTTAATTCGAGGTAAATACTTATTTGTTTTGAAGAAATCGAGGCTCTATTTAAGTCGGGGCCTGTAGCAAGGTGACCCAGCTCCCCTCTCCCTTATGGGCCCCTCTTCCATTTACGATCTTTTAAATTATTCTTTTTTTTGAAAGCATTAAGAAATGTACACTGTCATGGAGTAAATATATTTCAATAATGGAACAAAAACAGGTGCACGTAGCATGAACAACGCTGTCGGAAAATTACGTATTCTTTGCCGATTGTCAGCTAGTACTGGTTGAGGTTTGGATTCTTTCTTTCTTGCCATTGGAACCTCAGCAAATGAGTGAAAGAGTTATAATTCTCCGTTACCATCACTTTGTCACCTCTTTCGAAAGATCGATGAGCAATATAGAAGACCTATGAAACCGATTTTAGTATTTTTGTCTCTGTAGTTAAGCGACAAGAATAACTGTTTGTAATCTAAGAAACGCCGACTCGATTCTTGATTTCCTTTCAAAATGTCAAATTCTTTCAACTCTTTCATTTATTTTTACGGTTTTTAATAGTACTATTGCTTTTTATTATTGCATTTTATATTGATGTTAATGAGTCTAATATTTAATTATGAGTACTTACATTCGATGTATAATTTCGATGTATAATCCTATATTATAAATTAATTATAGAGATTTATGTTTCAATATTTTTCTAGTTCTTTAAATAAAATAAAGTAGTTTGTATACTTAGGCGTAACTTTCAATGTTGATGTTGATATTTTCTGTTATTAGATAGCTGAGAGACGTTTCCTTAAATGCAATGTAAAAATTATTACATTTAAACTTTTGCTTTTACTAAAGGGTGAAATTAGCCAAGGAGATAAGGAATTTGTTATTAGTTATTTTGCGTAATTCTGATACCAAAATTTTTGCCAAGCCCTGTCTCTTCTCAGCACTTGAAAATTGTCATTGCATGATTGTTCGGTGCACTAACAGATTAAAAGTCAATTTTCATAGTTATTTTGCACCCTGCAGTCACAAGTATTTACATTTTCATTAGTAATTTTGTTATGGTTTCGTTGTTATTTAAACCATGTGAAACCAGCTATGTCCCATAGGGTTTTCGTTCACGATTCCGTCTTCAGATTTTTAAACTTCTTTTTTCCTTCTTTCAAGAGTTTTACGATTCCTTTTTCCAAGATTTTTTGTTTCCTTTTCCAAGACAATTTCTTGAATTCTCCTCTGATCGAATACTTTCTTATGCGACATCTGGTGAGGGACATTTGAAATCAAAAAATATTTTATGAATTTTCTTTGGTAAATGACTAAGATCTTTTAAAATTATTTTCCGCCCAATCACGTAAACGAGTTATTTATAATTAAGAAATTTAATATAGTTTCATTCTCATAAGTAAAATTTTTAATAATTCACAAATTTGTAGAGAAGTGCCTGGAAGACAAGAATCAATCACTGCATGCATGTGAGTGAATCCAGAAAAGCTTAAAAAGCAGCAGTTAAGTAGATAAATGTGTCCAGTCCACGAACGAGGACGGGATCATCTCTTGCAGTATTCACTTACCTTCAACCACTTATCTCATGGAACCGCAGTTCTGGATCACGGAGTTGGGCACGAGCGTGCCCATTGTGGGAAGGAGTCAGCGGCACCTGAGCGGGGAGACGTAGCTCTTGGAGGACGGCCAGCTGAAGCCACTCGCCTTCTCGCCCGCTCGTTCACCCGCCAGCCCACTCGCTCGCCAACCCACTCGCCCGCTAGCCCACTCGCCCGCCAGCCCGCTCGCTCGCCAAGCCACTCGCTCGCCAAGCCACTCGCTCGCCAAGCCACTCTCTCGCCAAGCCACTCGCTCGTCAACCCACTCGTTCGCCAACCCACTCGCTGGCTCACTCGACCTCTCACTCGTACGCTCTCTCGCCCTCCCGTTCGCCCATCCACCCACTCTCTCTTCCAACCGCTCGCCCGTCCGACCGCTCGCCCGTCCGACCGCCCGTCCGACCGCCCATCCGCCCTTTCCGCCCTTCCGTCCATCCACCATCCCGCCTGTCTTCCCGTCCGCTCTCTCGCCCGCTTGCCCGTCCTCCCGCCTATTCGTCCACCAGCTCTCTCGTCCGTCCACTAGCTTGCTCGCTCGCTTACTCACTCGCCCGCTCACCCGCCACGCCCACCTGCCCCAAACCCACCCGCCTTCGCCCACCTCGCTCCGCCCTCCCTCCCTCCCGCCCGCCCGCACGCGAAGGGCGTCGCTGCCAAGGGCTTGTCGCCCGCGAGGAATAACTCAGCGCGTCCCCGACAGAGCAGCTCTACCCTCGCCCCGCCCCTCGAGCGCCCAATTTCGAACGCCCCCGCTCGCGGCGACGCGGGAGTCCATTGTTCCCTTACACCGGGAGCGTTGAAAGTTAACCCTGGGGCGTCGTGAAAGTAAACACACAGACATTAAAAAGTATAAATTCCGTAGTGCTATCAGATATCTTGTGATAATCAATAATGGTAATGGAAGATAAAGAATAATCATCTACAATAAGTTATAATATTTATTTATATCATACCCAAAGTCAACTTTCTGTATTTATATTATTTCTATATTTATTTAAATGTATCCGGCTTCAAAATGTTTGGTGTGATCCACGTTGTTTGGGAAACAAGTAATTTTTAATTTTAATTTTTTTTTATGATTTAGTTATCTCATTTCATTTGTCTGTTTTAATTCTTAATTTTACCTCTTTATGTTGTTATCTCATTTTCCATTTTCTTTGTTAGAGACCCACTGAAGATGGGAAATAGTGATTCCGAAAGTTGACATTGGTCGTGTTGTGATATAAATAAATATTATAACTTATTGTGGATGATTATTCCTTATTTCCCATTACTATTAAAAAGTACGTATAAATTTTGTTTACAAAATGTACAAATAATGTATTGAACTACCCCGTGCACACTTTCCGGTATTTCCCGACCGCCAGCCGCGATCGTACAGTTCTGAGGATACACCACATCCGCCTCGAGTGCACGCTCCTACTGCGCCACTCACGTGACTTTCGTTACCCGTGCGACGCGCGAAAACGCTCCAACCTAATCGTGAAATTTGCGCAAAGCGCCAGGTCTTCAAGAACAAAACCCGCCGGCGAGAATGAGTCAGCCTGATTTATACGGATTCGATGGTGTAACGGTTAGCGTACCGGACTGTCATACCCAAGTTCGCGGGTTCAATCCCCGTCGAAGCCGTAGATTTTTTGATTTACGAATCAAAAAATTTTAAAGTTTTTGTCAAAAATGACTTACTTAAGGACGGGAATATATTTTCAGCAAACGCCGATGTCTATAAATATAACACACGACGTAGTAATCATATTCACCAAGTGGCAGTATCAACAGCTCACTACAAAAAATTCACATACAATTCATGTACATTACTCTACAACACTTTGCCAGAAGACATTAAACGATTAAATTCAATTGAAAAGTTTAAGTCCCAAGTAAAATCTTTTCTGCTGCATAACTGTTTCTATACAATTCGAGACTATACTGAGCATCAAAAAGGAAAGTAGAATTAATTTTAACAATGATAGTTAATGTAATTATTTATCATTTGGACTGTATAATTCTAAAGAACCTGTAATAAGTATTGTACCACAGTTTCTGGGTTGATGGCTCCCATCTCGATCAGGTTTTTCGTCCAGTTTCCCTGATCCTTGAGCAAATGCTGAGATGGTCCCTTGTTTTGCTTCTGGACATAAATGTAACTTCATTATTTGTGCACGTCTTCTGAATTTCAGTGGGAAATATAGTTATTCAAATTATCGTTTTTCATATTATCGCGGCAAAAAGTATTATTCTTTCATGAAGAACATGAGGGTTCAGGGCAGGAATTTATAGCTAATTTACCTTTGAAAATATAATTTATTATATAGAAGCGAATATTTTGCCAACAAAACTCGAAAAAAACCTCTCTTTTCTGTATTCAAAATTCGACTAAAATATGGTTTAGGATAGAGACCACAGAATTATGAAAACGTGCACAAAATTCACTTCTCCCCATAGCTCGTCATACGCAGTTTTTAACTGTTTTTTGACGTAAATAAATAAAAAATAAATAAACAATCTCCTACCTACCGGCTCACCGGCACGTAACGACCGTTTAGCTTGGGAAGGAGGTTGCATATTACCACGTGACAAGTCCGGACAAGACAAGCCGGCGCAACCTGATTCTAAAAATATCTGCAACACCTAACGTTTACCCCCACTTCTCGCTACCCATCTCTCAGGTATGTGAGCCTTCCGCGTCCTCCCACGCCGGTCAGCCAACATGACGTTACTTCCCTTCGGCTACTTCTCCCCGCGGTGGGATGACTGGAGGGATATTTCAAGCCAGCGCTTTCGTCAGCACCTCGGCGCTGGCAGCCACATACGAGGAGCTCGTGATGTCCACCGCTGGGACCTCTGTTCATTGCCCGTCCAATGTAAGTGGAATAAGCGATCGACAAAGGGAGTCCCTTATTTCCTTTCACTTGGAGCGTTAACAGTTAACCCTTGGGCTACTTCTCGCCGCAGCGGGCCGACCGAAGGGGGATTCCAAGACAGTACTTCCGTCATTCTCTGCTTTCTCGACGGCGCTAGAAACTAGCTATACGACATCAATGTCGATGTTTTCAAGACATCAATGTTCCTATAAAAATATCGTTGTTTTAAACATCAATGTTTTAAAAATCGATGTATTGAAACCGATGTTTTTGAACATCGATGTTTTGAAATAGATGTTTTCTAAACGTCGATGTTTTGGCTTCGATATTTTCACATTTTCAATCTTTTGTTCGTAGATGAAAGACGCCAATAATCTCAATTTTATAAAGATAAAACAAGAAACACAAACTGATGGTACCAATAAATGTTTGTATTCGATCGAAACGAACGCGGTTTCTTCTATATTCATCGAGCAGACTACGATCTCTTGGTCGAGATTATCCTGAAGGCCTGGTATTTCCTTCGTCTTTTCTGTATTTAGCACGACGAGAGACGTTGTATTACTTTGTTTTGAGGTAAATTTTAATTATACATAAATAACCCCGACCATTGTCAAATTGAATTTTGTTACGCATGAATTTATTGTTAGATAATTTTAAAACCAACTTTAAAACATTGATGTTTAAAAACATCGATGGTTTTTGGTCGATGTATTATTAACATGGATGTTTTGATTTTGAATATCGATGTTTGGCAAGATCAATGGTGTCTTGTCGATATCGCATCACTACTAGAAGCCACTTGTGGGGAGATCGTGATGACCACGGCTGGGGTCAGGTTTATTTCCCGTCCAATCCATGTGAAATGTGTGATGGACAAGCGGAGTTCATTGCAGATTTTCTTGGCTTTCTACGATTTCCACTGCTGCATTTCCTTTCTTCAACATCGTTGTTATTATTATTATGATTATTCTTGTTTTTATTATTATTATTATTATTATTATTATTATTTTCACTACGGAATAAAGAGAAAGTTGTGTAATGCTGCACGAAAAAAACTGCCAGAAAAACTCTTACTACAGGGAGCTGGTAACGAAGAAGTGGATAAATCCCGTTGCTAAATTTAGAAAAAAAATCCTGTAACGCGTGGCGTAACCACAATCCTTATTTTGTGGGTCGATGGCGAAAAAATATGAAACCTCTGGCCGTGAGAGAGGTGTCAGTGCTTTTGTGAGATAACCAGGAATAATGAAAAAATACAAAACATTGAATCAGTTTCGATTTTCCTTGAAGCATGCGAATAGTTGATTGTTTTTTAATTTATTTCGTAATGTTAATCTGCCACTTCTTCACATACGCTGTTGAAATGTAATTTTTCCTTACAATTTCTTTTCGAATATAAACAATAATTATGTCATTGTATTCGTATCTTCAAGACCTTTAGTCTGGCGGGAAAAAATATATAGTTCCATTAAAAAAATCTTTACGTCAATATCTTAAAAATTAAAAAGGTTTCGAACAATAAAATGAAATGTGTTATTTCTCTCACTCGTCTAAAATAATATTGCGTTTATCGCATTCCGGTACATCAAATCGTAAGGCATTTCCTGTGTCCTCGTAAGGTGATGCAACTGTAAAATGTCGTAAGTCATTTTGCTTGGAATCTAGAAGCGGGGTACCAAAAAAAAAAGCTGATTTCCACTTGCACTGCTCCGGGCCACTAGTAGATACTTAAGTTTTCGTCTGAGCTCATTTACAAGAATGCAACGTCTACGCTCCCGTTCTCTAACATTTCAAACAGACCGATTTGTAAAGCTCAGCGTCGGTCGTAAAAGTGGTACTGAATTTCTCTTATTCAACGTAAGTGATTCCTTGCAATTTGGGAGAAAAGAAAAATCGTCAAAATTATTTCCAGGAATATTGATCAATCCATTCGCTCTTATTTTCTTTTGTTCTCATTGATCTCCATTACTTTATAAGGGTATAGAACTCGTATTTGTTATTTTTTGAAATAAATGTGTGCCTTTTCTGGAAATTTACTTGGCAATTCCTTTTTTCCTCGAATTATTAATGGTGGAAACGTAGTTTTTCAGAATAGACCCGTCGAACGAAGTTCCTCGGCTAATAAAAGTGCTATAAAAATCAAACCACTTATCAGAGATGAATATGCTTTTGAATTCAATTGAGCTGAAGGAACGATTAGTGATAGGATTTAGTAGGTCAATAAGTTGAGATTGAAAACAAATCTCTTTTGAAATCCCCTAAATTTTTACTCACATCTGTATATCGTTATCCAACTGCTTGAAACATGATCACAAAAGTCAAAGGAGAGGAATATGAGGAAAAGAGAAAACTAAAGGCTACGTTCTAAATTGAGAGGTGAAAAACTATACTTTACAATTATTATTGCGAATAGTATTCAAATGTCCCAATGACATAGGTGCTACATGATCATAATATTGTCAATTTCATTTATTACTGCCCCAAGGAAGCTGAAATAATACACTAATACTTCTGTATACGTTCACAAAAACCGATGTTTAATTTAATGAAAGAAGTTCAAGTAAAAATTTATCACATGAAACATGTGATAAAACGTGAATAAAATATTACGCAATTCACACACACAAAACTCCGCAATATATGTTTAACTGTTGTTTTTATAACTTTTTTATGTATTTTTTTGCCGCAGATGCGACAAACATCGCTAACAAGTACTTTGAAATTTTAACTACGAAACTTTCGTGATGATAAATAGTGAAATTCGTAATGCCAAATACTGATTGAAGAAACTACATACGAATTTGCAGTTTTGTGTAATTAGTTCATGTTGCACCGAGTGTATGTACAGTAGTTATGGTGTGTAAAATAGGTCGCTAAGGGGTTGTTAATGAAGGAGGAACAGAGAAAATGCAATGAGAGAAATGTATGTCCATTGATCATGAATAAATATGTTGTTTTACTGTGACTATTGAATAATTGAGTACTGCAATTCTCAAAAATGTTAAGTGATAAAACCTTACTTTTTAGTTTACCGCAAATTTATTTCCTTAAAGATAGATTTTGAAATAATGTAGTGTACAATTTTCAAACAATTTGATTACTCTTCGCGTAATTTTGTGTGAAAATGCGGGCGAGAAAGTGTGTGCTGTTGCAGCACCACTAGTTCAGTCACGTAGTTATGTACATACACTATCTTGAGAAGATGTGAATGTACAGTCTTCTAAAATTGGTAACTAAGGAGTTGTTGCTGAAGGAGGAACAAAGGGAAATGCTATGAGAGAAATGTATATCCATTGTTCATAAATAAATATGTTGTTTTAGTTTGAATATTGAATAATTGAGTACTGGAATTCTCAAAGATGTTAAGTGACAAAACATTACTTTTTAGTTTACCGCAAATTTATTTCCTTAAAGATAGATTTTGAAATAAGGTATAGTGCGATTTTTGTAACTTTGCCCCTCATGGCCTGTCTTCACGATGGAATATGTCACTGTATTTTGCGTCTTTCTCAGTCGTTCCGCTAGATTTCGCATGATCGCGATCGTATCAAGCAGTGCTTGCGATCATGCGACATCTAGCGTCAGGACTGAGAAAGACGCGAAATGCCGTGTGATATTTCATCGTGGCCATAGGGGCTTGAAGGGCACAGTTGTAAAAATCGCACTATAGTGTACAATTTTTCAACAATTTCATTACACTTTCCGTAATTTTGCGCAAAAATGCGGGCGAGAAAGTGCGTGCTGTTTTAGCACTAGTTCAGTCACGTGGTTGCGCATGCCTTGGCGTCTCCCGGGTCGCGCGAGCTGTTTGTTCTGCTCCCCAGAGCGCGCAGATGCGGCACGAACTTCCATATTCGCGCGTCGCAGATCGCCTTACGCTCAGATCTTTCGGGAGCCTCGCCCTGCCTGCCATTCGTCACCGGGAACGTTTGCTGACTGCTCACTATGAAATTGGCTCTTGATCCCTCTGCCGGGAGAGCGTTTGTCAGTGTCATCTCTCCGTGAGAGGCGGATGTATTTTGGACACATCTATGACTACGTTATATCTTCTCAAGATAGGTGCAACTTTGCAGTCAGAGAATAATGTCTAAGAAATTTTATTTCTCACGAAATTCACACTTAAATGTACGTATGATATAGAACAAAGAGGTATAGAAGGAGACAATATCAGAAAATTATCTACTTTAAACAAATGTAGAATAAATCAATCAAAATGTTATTTCATTAATAGTGGCCTGAAACAAAATATAATATAAAGTTTTGTTGGTTGGATTCAGAGAGTATTAAATCGTTGCAGATTTACCGGAAAACGATGGAACACCGGACCAAATCTGCTTTTAGAAAGAAATAAAATAATTAATATCCTTTCATGAAAAATGTTTAAACTTGATGTGTCCCGTAATACACGCATTTCAAAGAATTCGTTGTCTCGGTAGCTAAGTGGTTAGAGTTGCTGGTTACAGTAGTGGTTAGAGTAGCAAAGATATTGTACCAGAAGGCCCGGGTTTGAGTCCCGGTCGGGCGACCAATATTTGAACGAATTTAATTAATTAGTGTTCTCTTATAAAAATGTTTGAACTTGAAGTCTGAGCTATAATACAAAATCAAGCGTTTAGGTTCTACAAAATTTACGATTGCACCACTCTCGAAAATCAGGGTCCTTAATCAAGTCAAACATGCGATGAAATAAGATTAAATAAAGAAGTCTGGGGAGATCTTTCTATCGCTTAGAACAGAGTCCAAAACTCAACTGCAAGAGTTATAAGATAATAAAGAAAAAGATATGAAGGTATTTTACGAGGGATATTGCTCAACGCAGGTTACTGAACTAATTTCGCATTGTAATATTCTCTCTGCAGTAATTCGTTGCCAGACTTCTCTATTCATATTTTTGCATCTTATTTTCCGCTTTCGACATCCGGCGCTCAACGTCTCCGGCGACTCGAAATTGTCAGAAATGAGTCTCATTCTTCGCGCGCGCCTCTTCCGCTGTTTGCAGGCGGTCTACTCTCTGCGCATGCGCAAGCAGCCGCCAGACAATTTCCCTGCTAATTTCCACCCCGGACGCCGCGCGGTTGGTGGTGGGGAGCGCGGATGGTGGGGGGTGGGGAGGAGGACAGTGGGTGGAGAACGGCGAGAAGGGGTGAGGAGCTGTGGGGATGGTGGATGGTGGGGAGGTGGGCAGTGGGTGGAGAACAGCGAGAAGGGGTGAGGAGCTGTGGGCAGTGGGGATGGTGGATGGTGGGGAGGTGGGCAGTGGGTGGAGAACAGTGGGCGTGAGGAGCTGTGGGCAGTGGGGATGGTGGATGGTGGGGAGGTGGGCAGTGGGTGAAGAACAGCGAGAAGGGGTGAGGAGCTGTGGGCAGTGGTGATGGTGGGTGCTGGGGGGAACAGTGGGTGGCGAGCGGTGAGCAGCGGGCGTTGGGTGAGCGTTGAACAATGGAACACCTTCGTAGTAGTCAGTAGACGATGGGTGGCAGGTGGTAGCCGGTGGGCAGGAGGGCAGAGTGCAGAGGATATGGGCAGTGGACAGTGGGTGGAGAGCGAAGGGTGGCGAGCAATTGAGGGGGGGGGCAGTGGGCAACGGCCTAGTGACAGCGAGCCGAGAACGGAACGCGGACGATACAGGACAGTGGTTGCGGAATGGTGGGAAGTGGGTGGGGGACGATGGGAAGTGGGTAGGGAACGGTGGGCAGTGGTGGCAAACGGTGGGCATTCCGTGGGAACCATTAGCTGTGGGTGAGTAACAATGGGCTATGCGTAGGGAGTGGTGGGAAATGATGGAGAATGCTGGTCAGTGGTGGGGAGCATTGGGAAATGGTGGGGAGTTCTAGAATGGGATATAGTGGACAGTGGGGGAAACGATGGGCAGTGCTGGGGAATGCTGGGCGGTGGGGAATGCTGTGAAGTGATGGGGAACGCTGTGAAGTGGTGGGGAACGCTGGCAAATGGTGGGTAACGCTGGCAAATAGTGGGGAACGCTGGCAAATGGTGGGGGACGCTGGCAAATGGTGGGGAACGTTGGGAAGTGGGTGGAGAACGGTTAAAAGTGGGTAGGGAGCGGTGGGTAGTGGTGGGGAACGTTGGGAAGTGGGTGGAGAACGGTAAGAAGTGGATGGGGAGCGGTGGGCAGTGTATAGGTAGAAGCGGGCAGTGGGTGGGGAGCGACGGGCAGTGGGCGTTGGCCGGCGAAACGGTTGCGCCAGCGTCGAGCCTGCGGCCCCGCCACCGCCGCCAACGCTCAAGACTTTTTAATTTGGCCTTAGTTAGCGAGAGCAATTCCAAGTTGAAGGTAAACTCCTCTAGGAGGCGGCACCTGGCGGTGACGAGGAAATTTTTAATCCCGTTAATTAAAGGTGGCAGCGGGAGGGGGAGGTGTCCCTGGCTGAGGAGCTGCGCTTTCCCTCCTCGTGTCTGGAGGCTGCGCTGCTGACCGGGAGCGCCCAGGGGACAGGGTTGAGGCTTGGAGGAAATCAAGGGGATGCGTGAACAGAGCGAGGCAAGCATGCGAGGACAATGACCCACACCAAACGGAAGAGGTGAGGGCAACGCAAGGTACGGAGTGTTAATGGGAGAAGAAAGTAAAGCAGTCAAAGAAGTATGAGAAATGTACATACTGATATATGTTGGTCTCAGTTTATAGGTAGTTTATTAAATTAGTTACCATGAATAGTTTAGATTTAGCAACGCCATTTTACTGCACTCAGCCTTTCGTAATATGTTAATGCGCAATCTGGATAATTTTCTCCTGAAATATTTTTGCTTCAAAGTATGCAAATTTGTGATGCAATTTCTTTTGTTACAACACTATTATATCAATGGCCATTCTGTGGTAAATATATAATTTTCTATGTGTATTGTGTTAGTTCATTGCACATAGCTTGTGCAAGAGCTTGCCGAAGAAAATGGTTAACCCATACAAGGAGGTGTGCCACAGAAGTTATTTACAGAAAAAAGTACAAATGTTGGACACACTTCAGTTACCTGTGACTTTTCACGTACTATTCAGCCAGTGGTTCATTGAATTGCTTTAACACTTCTGAACACCCTTGAAAATCAAAAGAAATATATATTTTTTTGTGAATATGAAATCAACGTTAGTTTTAAAAAGATTTAAGAGTTAGAATCTACGAGGATGAGTCAACGGAAAACCGTAAAAGTATAGCAAAAAATCCAAATGTGGCACTAGTGTCTTGTAAGTTGATAGGCAAGTTTGCAATAGTGTGCTAGATGTTTCCTAGGTGGCATCATGGGGAATAAACACAAACTCCGACGCAGGAACAATGTAACAATGGCTGCCCCACTACGAGTAGCAACGTGCACCAGAGAGGAACAGGGATCAGTGGTTCGGATTTTGCGAAGTGAAGGTGTGAAACCTATTGACATTCTTCGACAAATGAAGGTTCAGTGTGGTGACGCCTGTTCTTCACACAGCAAGTGTACGAATAGTGTCGGAAGTCCGCAAATGGTGTCACATCCATGGCCACCGTTCCGCACCCAGGCCAAGCACATCGCGTTGTGATTCCAGAGACCATTGCAGCCGTTGAAGCAATTGTGATGGACAAACGCGGAGTGACATTAGACGACTTTGCAAAAGCTGTGCCCACTAGTCATGGTTCATCACATCACACTGTGCATGAAGTGCTCCAATTCCATAAGGTCTACAAGATGGGTGCCCCGACAACTGACCTCGGAATTGAAACAGGGACGTGTCGATGCATGTCAAGAACTTTTGTCATGCGTTGAACGTGGCGGAGATGCTTTCCTTGGACGAATCGTCACTGGGAACAAAACCTGAGTCTGACCTGAGATTTGAAAGCCTCCCACATCCCCCTTACTCGCCCGAACTCGCCTCGAGCGTTTTCAACATGTTTGAGCTCCTCAAAGAAGCAATGGGCGGGAAGAAGATCTATTTGGACGATGAGGTGCACCATGCTGTGCACGAATGGTTGCGCCGTCTCCCAGAAAACATTTTTTCTACGTAAATTCAGGCACTTCGGAAGCGCTGGTAGGCGTGCATTCAGCATGGGGGAGACTATGTCGAAAAGTGATCTAGTTTTGTGCCATGTGTGTACAATAAATATAATTTTAAAAAATATTTACGGTTTTCAATTGACTCACTCTCGTATTTCATGTGAAATGGGTACTTGTATATCGAGATGAATAGCAAAACTTCCTCAGGTAATATTTCAGAAATTAATTTGTTAAACCTAGAAAATGTTACGTATTACATATGGTACCACTTTAATATTTTAGACCCATTTATATAGAGCAGACATTCAGCAGTTCGGCTGTTCCATGGGATGTATCTTGTGATGTTGGAATGAAAACAAAAAATAACCCGAAAATTTATGGAAATTGATATACATCAAATCAGTTCAAACTCATAATTTTGTTGTTGAGTACATCTTCAGTTTTACTGTTTCCTTGCATGCCGAAGAACAGAAAATAATAACCCTTGAACATGTTTAAATCTTTGAAAAAACAGCTCACGAGTCCATACTATCGCTATTTTTCTGAAATACACATTGTACTGCATTGTAAATTTATTTATTCATCCGAAAATCCGCCTATCTCGGTCGAGAAAGTTGCCCGAAACCAGTCCATGGAGTTAGCACTGTATTTCTGATTCACCAAGGACTCCACCTTCAAAGTATCTGTCTCGGAATTTCTTTCGAAAGTTCCCCTAGCTCACTTTGCGCCCCTCGGCCGTCGACTTTTCGCGTGGAAATATTCGCTTGTTTCCTCGCCGCCCCTAGGGGCGTTTGGACAGCAAACAAGGCTAAGAGCGCGGGATCTGCGCAAACATCGATAACTCGGCGACAATAAAAATGCTAACAAAGGCCGCCGCCCTCCGCTCACGGCCTCCTTGAGGTCCCGCGCGGCGCTTGGAATAATATTTCCCCGCGCGCTATTGATTTTACGCGCGTAATCAAATCGCACGCTCTCCACTAGACTCTTCGTTGCGGGCGAAATTATAAAGATCAGTCCAAGTTTTTTGCATCTACAGTTATTGCTTCTCAGATCTCGCAGAGCATTGTGTAAATGTTGTTTCAGAGATGTCACAAAGTTCAGGATGAAAGTATAAGCCACTCGGTTAAAATGATGTTGAAAATTGAAATCAATGCTCCCGCCATTGTACTGCGAAAATTTTCGTAGATAATACCACCAGAAGGGGATTTATCTGAGGATTTCCAAAACACGAGTGGTATTGAACAGGACTATTCCACGAATGAAATTATGTTCATCAGAGTTCTAAACTGCGCCATATATTGATAATAAGTTAAAATTAGTGATGTTATGCTATAGTATAAAGGTGGTTCAATGGACATCGACATAGCGATCGCTATATACCGCCTCCTAAGATATGAATTACATTTTATGATTGGCCAGAAGGGAGAAGCGCTAAGAAAAATCGGATAGAAAAAGCCATAAACTTTTTGAGATGCACCGCCCTGACTGGGGCATTTTGTATGTATAGTTAAACACTATTGGTTTTAATACCACGAGTGGAATAGTCGTAATAATCTGGAATGCAGATCTGATTGAATGTTTGTATATTTTTTTAATACAGAGTATCCAAATTCAAAACGGTCTTTTTATGAATATTCATCAATAAGTCAGAATTATTTTGCTGTTAATTCAAAGACAAGGATGCATTTTAATAGTAATAGAAAAGGAATTAGAAAGAAAACCATTACTTGTAACATTTAATAAATATACTACAATACATTTACGGAACCTTTTAAATCAATCATGTTGCATTCTCACTTAAATTCTTGTCATTATCTCTTATTTTCTACACTTTTCCGAGTCTGTGAGATTTGGCTTGTCATATTAACACCATTCAACGTTGCACATTTCTTGAAGAAGCTGTATTAAGTAGAAGATACTTGCTCTCTTTTCTTTAAGCGGATGTTCCTTTACAACAGTTTTGTTGAATTTAACGTTTACATGACTTTCACTAACTTGAAGGACACGTTCAATCACTGTTAGGATTTCACTGCCTTACCTAATTGGTTTTATTTAGAACTACGAGAAATTGGATAATGGTAAAATGATATGACTTGTGATAGAGGAATTGTGGAACGAGTGCTAAGTGAAATGGGAGAACTTTCTTGCAGTCACTGGGATAGGACCATCAGCTAGAAAGGTGGCGCGACGTCGAACCAGGTAGCACCTCTTGACGAAGAGATACTTCCTTTAACATGTATGAAAAGTGTTAGAAAAATTGTTGTGTATGAAGCGATGTATCGCTTATGGAATTTTGTAGTTTCAAGATGTAATAAGGAAGACGTCTGTTGTTGACACCGTTCACAACTATTCGCTAATCTCTCCATTCTTGCTGCCCTCATCATACTGTCGTTCCGGCATTCGCCATTCTCGATCCTCTTTGCATCCTTTTCACTCTCCCCGTCTCTCCCGCTCTCTCTGTCCTTCCCGCTCTCCCCATCCTTCCCGCTATCTCCATCCTTCCCGCGTCTCTGCCCTTCCCGCTTTCCCCATCCCTCCCACTTCCCCCGTTCTTCCCGCTGTCACTATCCTTCTGCCCCATCCCGTTCTTCTCGCTCACTCCATCTCTCCCGCTCACCTCCCCGCTCTCTCCGCCTCTCCCGTTTTCCCCACCATTCTGCCTCATCCCATCCCTCCCACTTGCCCCATCCTTCCCACTCTCCTCATCCTTCTTCCTCATCCCGTCTTTCCCGCTCTCCCCGTCCCTTCCCTTTCTCTGTCCTTCCCGCTCTCTCTGTCCTTTCCGCTCTCTCTGTCCTTCCCGCTCTCTCTGTCCTTCCCGCTCTCTCCGTCCTTCTCGCTCTCTCTGTCCTTCCCGCTCTCTCTGTCCTTCCCGCTCTCTCCGTCCTTCTCGCTCTCTCTGTCCTTCCCGCTCTCTCCGTCCTTCCCGCTCTCTCCGTCCTTCTCGCTCTCTCTGTCCTTCCCGCTCTCTCCGTCCTTCCCGCTCTCTCTGTCCTTTCCGCTCTCTCTGTCCTTCCCGCTCTCTCCGTCCTTCTCGCTCTCTCTGTCCTTCCCGCTCTCTCCGTCCTTCCCGCTCTCTCTGTCCTTTCCGCTCTCTCTGTCCTTCCCGCTCTCTCCGTCCTTCTCGCTCTCTCTGTCCTTCCCGCTCTCTCCGTCCTTCCCGCTCTCTCTGTCCTTCCCGCTCTCTCTGTCCTTCCCGCTCTCTCCGTCCTTCTCGCTCTCTCTCTGTCCTTCCCGCTCTCTCCGTCCTTCCCGCTCTCTCTGTCCTTTCCGCTCTCTCTGTCCTTCCCGCTCTCTCTGTCCTTTCCACTCTCCCCATTGTTCTGCCTCATCCCGCTCTTCCCATCTTTCTGCCTCATCCCGTCCCTCCCGCTTCCCCCGTTCTTCCGCTCTCCCCATCCTTTGTCTCATCCCGCTGCCTCCGCGGGCTGCGGCGTGGCCGCCCTCGCGCGCATGAGCGCGTTGCAAGGCGCCGAGGAGGGGGCGTGGCGGGGCGTGGAGGGAAAGGGCGGGGCGATATTGCGCCCTGTGGCGCTATCTGGCGCGCGCAGGCCTCGTTAGCGCCGCCGGACAATTAAGAAATAACAAACTCGGCGGCGGCGGCGGCTGTAGGCAACAGGAGCGCCTTATCTCGCGACGGCCCCGGGGCGGGGGCGGGGCGGCCGCCCCCCGCCCACAGCCTCCCTGCCCTCCTCCCCAACCGCCCCGCCCCGTTGTGCCCCCTACGCCCACGACGTTACACGGCGATTCGCCATCCGCATTGACGCGGCCAGTGATGGAGCAACGAGTACAAGTTTGCGGAAAGAGGGCGTGGTGTGTTCCTTGCACAGAATGTTTCCGTTTTGTCTGTTATCGTACGTATTTCCCTGTACCTCTTTATTATTCACTGGGTTCCTTCCGTGCTCTCTCATCCTACATCGTTATTCTTTCTCTCTCTATCTTGCTCGCTCTCTCTCTCCCCTTCATGTTTTTTCATCAATTTTTTTCACTCTGCTTCTTCCGATTTTCTTTCGCTCTCCTCATATTCCACTTCTGTCCATACGTATGTGTGTGTACATCGTAAATATCTTCATTGTACAACAGTGTTCAATAAAAGTGTACTCTGATTTCCATGAATTGAATAATTTTTAAATGAGTTCTTAAAAGAATGTATTTCTGTTTTTTTTTTCAATAGATCAGTCATGCTTGCTCTCAGCGTAATAGCTACCTTGTTGGTTCCCTCGTATTGTTTAATCCCTCCGTTACTTTGCAGCACCCATTATTTCCTATTATTTCCTATTTCCTATCACCCATTATTTCCTTCACTTCATTTACTCTTTCACGATAATTGTCAAAGCGACAACGTGTTCTTTCATAAAATCTTACATGGGGGAATGAGATTTTACTGTCTTAACTACCAACTGCTTCGATGCACTACCTCGAGTGATCGTGCCTCTACAACAACTCGAGCTGCCACACATCCTTCTGTTGAAAATCACTGCACGGTGGGAGTCAACCCCACCCCTAAGGCCTTTTTCGCATCTTTTCCATTTCCGGGTGTCAATATTCACAGCACTATCATTGAAGGTGAAAACGAACACGGGAAGACAAGAGTCACAAGTAACGTAATAAAATAAATCAATTGCTTTGTTTGAATGGTGTTAATACACGTACGTCAACGTCTTATCTGATCACCTGTACGTATTCATGTCCATTGTGCCATGGACTTGGGCAATTCCAGCAAGGCAATGCGACAGCCCACACGTCCAAAATTGCCGCAGAGAGGCTCCAGAAACTCCTCGTGTGAATTTAAACACTTGCACTGGCCACCAAAATCCCCAGGCATGAACAATATTGAGCATATCTGGGATGCCTTCCAACGTGCTGTTCAGAAGAGATCTCCACCCCACGTACCCAAGCCCTGCAGGGTTCACGGTGTCCATTTCCTACAAGCACTACTTCAGACATTAGTCGAGTCCATTATACGTCGTGTTGCGGCCCTTCTGCTCTCTCGCGGGGGCCCGCCCCACATGATATTAGGCAGGTGTATCAATTTTTTTGTCTCTTCAGTGTGTATCAGCTTATCTCAACGTGTAGTGATTAGTTTCTTCCAACAGCTTTGTTGTACGATGCTGGGCATTCCGTACAAACATGTTCAGTAGAGATGTGCTTTTCGTCTTTTGCGAGTTATTTCGGAGAGCGCCAGTAGATATTTCGTGCAGTTCTTTTCTCTCCCGGAGGCCACAAAGCGCGGTGAGAAGCGAGAGCCCCCTCCATTACTCCTTCTGCCAGCCGGAGCTCCGCACGCGCTCTCTGCGGGAGGTCAGAAGCGATAAAGCGGTTCTTGTCCCACCTCACCCCTGGCCACTCCCGCACGCAAACCGGGGCAGGTGGCTCAGTGCATCAACTGATGTCACTGCAGTGTGTCTGACCGGGAGATCCTAGGTTCGAGTCCCGACGGTGGCAGGATTTTCGACACTAGCTTGTCTGCTAGGTCGAATTCAGTCGCTCGCTGGAGGAGAATTCTAACTGATCGGTAGATTTCCATGGTTTCTCCGATCAACGCGAGACGAATGCCGGAGCAGTACCCTATCAAACGGGCCACGGACCGAGCGCGACCTCGTATTCTCTTCCCCGTTCTGTCCTCACCTCTTACACACACACACACACACACACACACACACACACACACACACACATACTTGCACTAACAAACACTACACTACCACACATGCCGAAGGACCGGTCGGGGGCTTCGAGCTTTTCGCGGCTGGGGCTGTGGGCCGGTGATAAGAGATACCTGGTTGATGAAAACCCACTAGTCGACGGTAGGTCGGCGCCGGATCTCGCCATCCAGCGGGGGAAGATCACCTCCATCTCCCGATGAAAAACACACAGTACACTTACGGGACAGACTTCGGTAGTTGACGCGCCCGGAAATGCTAAGAATCAGTCATTCTATACTGTAATACACTTGTATTAAGAAGCTTCATTCTAGTAATTTGCATCAAAATAATTCTATACTTTCATGAAATTCAGTAAGAGCAGCTGGAAATGTGTTGTCGAATCTTGAAATATTTCAATTTATGTATCCATATTAATTAAACTTTTTTTATTCTACAAAAATTTGTTTATTTACAAGTATTATTTGAATTATCATCAAGAACAACTTTAACGTTTGCATTTGACCATTTATTACCAAATGCCTGTTTTTTTTGCAATGGAAAATTTAAAGCTTTATTTTATGTTTAAAAGAACACATACAAATTACAGATAATATCATGCTACAAGATTTTTTTAGTATTTCAAATTTGCTTTCCGGGATCTGCAACAGATTACAATATTCAATTACAATTACAATATTCATTCAAGAAATCCAAATTATTCAAATTCAACCGTAGTAAATACTAGAGAAAATTTTACATCTTTGGTCATTGCCTATGAAAATGTCCTAAAAATAGCATTCATTTAAACTGTATGCGTAAGTCACTGCCCCTGACTACAGAATGTCTTGCCAAGGAAAAACATCAAACAAGATTGCAATATTTATTCCCTTCTATAGGATGTCCGCTGGCATAAATCAGTCCGCTATTTTTTCCCTAACAAAAATTTAAATTATTTGCATTGTTTTCTACTATTTACCAAGATTTATTTAAATGAAGGGAATTTATTTTGTATTTTGAATAATATTTTAATTAATGTTTAAATTTTGTAATGACTTAGTTCTTAGGATATCTTAACAAAACTACTTAGCACGACTTACGCCTTGGCTGATTTCTATTCTATATTATCTTTAATTGTGCGGGAATACATTCTGAGAAAAAGGACTCTTCAGGGCATGCATTAATTTCGGGATTCACTTCCCTCGCGTAAGGGTGAAGAGTCGATTGCGCCTTGGGTGGGTTGCAAGACGCACTCTTCGAAGCCATAATTTTGTATTTTACATAATCAATTAAAATTTACATTTTGTAACTATTCAGTTCATAGAAAATCTTAGAAACAATTCGAAGCATGTCTTATGTCTTTGGCTGATTCCTAATGAATAATATCTTTACGTTTATGGGAATACATACCTGACAAAAATGTATCTTTAGGGCATGTAGTAAGTTCGTGATTCACTTCCCTGGCGTGAAAGTGCAGAGTGCGATTGCGTCTAGGGTTGACAAGACCCACCCCTCGAAGCTATATTTTTGTGTTTTTCATAATGTTTTAATTAAAATTTACATTTTGTAAATATTCACTTCTTAGAAAATCTTAACAAAAATTCGTATCAGGACTTACGCATTGGCTGATTCCTAATCTATACTATCTTTAATATTATGGAAATAGTAGTATGAGAAAAATGTAGTGAGTTCGTGATTCACTTCCCTGGCGTGAGGGTGAAGAGTGCGATTGCGTGGGTTGGTTGGGTTGCAAGACGCACTCTCTTCGAAGCTTGAAAAGCTCCCCTTTCCCCTCCTCCTCCTGCGTCCTCGGGCTCTGAGAGGAAAACAGGCTGCCTCGCCGCGCGGCGCCGAAGCCGTGAAAGCTGCGGGACGTGCGTGCGTGGGTGCGTGCGTGCGCGCGCGCGTGTCTGAGCGTGCGCGAGAGCCTCCACTCGCGGCGATCCCCAGAAGCCCTCTCGATCCCTCCCGATCCCCGGCGCAGGCGATGCTAACCCTCCAGGGCGTGGCGTGGGGCGGGGCGGAGCGGAAAAAGCTGAGGCAGGGTGCAGATGCGCGGTAAGGCGACGGAGGATGGCGTGGAGTGGGTGGTGCGCACCCAGGGCAAGGCGGAGTTGAGCGGTTCTGGGAAATGGGGTAAGTTGGATTGGATCGAACAGGGTCAGATCGGATCGGGCCGGCTCGAACCGGGACGGACCGGGTTGAACCGGGTCGGACCGGACCGGGTCGGACCGGGCCGGACAGAGTCAGACCGCGTCAGTCCGGGTTGGATCGGGGCGAACCGGGCCGAGTGGTGTTGGGTAGGGCCGGGTCGGGTCGGGCTGGAACGGACCGGATCGGACCGGGCCGAACCGGGACGGACCGGGGTGAACCGGGTCGGACCGCGTCGGGCCGGGTTGGATCGGGCCCAACCGGGCCGGGTGGGGTTGGGTAGGGCCGGGTCGGGCCAGACCGGGTCGGACTGGGCTGGGTCGGGCCGGGTCGGACCGTATCGGGTCGGACCGTATCGGGTCGGGTCGTGCCGGAGCGGGTCGGGTCGGATAGAGCCTGATCGTGTAGGGCCGCCCGGTTCGGGTCGAACCGGGTCGGAACGGGTCGGAGAGGATCGGAATGGGTCGGCACGAGTCGTATCGTGAGAAGCGTACGTAATGGATAGGGTTGAAGGAACTGTGATGGAGCGAAGCAGGCAGAATCGTAGTTCGGAGTGCGGCGGAGAAGAATCGTATTCCGCACTAGTCAATTTCCAGGGGTTTCTACATTTCAAGTTCTTTACTAAGAAAAAATAGACCTCGGATACTGAAATCAGTGTTTTTGACCGAGGGGTACTAGGGTTCGATTCCATACGGAAGCAGGATTTGCGACAATAGCTAAATAGCTGTGTTGCATTCAACTGCTTTTCGGGGAAGAATTCTAGCGTCTTGCTGCTTTGCTAGTTTTTCGTAATTTCTCCGATTAACATCAGTCAAATGCCGAAGCAATATTCTAACAAATGGACTGCAGACCGTGTGCTTCCTCTTCATCCCTATTCACACGCACTTACACATACATGCACTGCACTGCCACAGACTTTGATCCAGTCGGGAGCTTACGGATTCTCCTGACTGGGGTGGTGCCACGCTGGTGGGAGTTACCTGGAAGGGGAAAACCTTAGCACTTAAAAATTTGTATGTAAGGGTTTTGAAAAGTACTGAACTTGCTGGTAGAATTTCATGTCAATCCGCGTATCCAGCACGATGAGAGTTGCGTTTTTGAAGTGCAGAGAGTTGAGGAATTTGACGTTCAGATTTTTGTTTTCAAAGAAAGAACATTCGTAATATATTTTTTTATTAGAACATATCCTAATATTACAGAACTAAAAATAATGCATAAAAATGTTGATGCAATTTGAAATTGTAATATAAGGAAACTATAAATGATTTATCAGTTTTCAGACTTCAAATTGTTATTAACGAAGTTATTTTGTAGCTGAAGAAATTGTTTTGCTAATTCTTCCTGTTCCCGCAAGTTTTATTTCTTGGAGGATTTAAAAATAAAGCCCGCGATGCGAAGCCTTGAGGTACTCCCACTGGTATTCTGCACAGATACTCTGCACAGCTGAATTAGAAATATGCGCGAGGTTAAAAATCGTTTAGAAATATAAAATTAAAGAGAGAGATGTGTACTGTTACGGTTGTCAAAACTTTCTGTTTGCAGCGTCCGCTTGTACACCACAGCTTTTTGCTGACTGCGCGAACTTTTCGCGATTTTGAAACGAGAACACATTTACACAGAGCTCGCACTGCGTTCGAAACCTGTCATTTTCTGCAAGGAAACATGCGAATTTCCCTCGTGAGATCGTTTCAGTTTACCATTCATATTCCCTTTAGAAATATAGAACTAACTTTGATAGTATACCATTGTGCTGAGAGGGAGAGAGGGAGGAGGGGTAGAGGGGAAGGGGAAGCGGAGTGGGCGGGCGAGGGGAAGGGGGAGGAGAAGAGTGAGGGGAAGGAAGGGATGAGGGAGGGGGAGAGAGAGATTTGACAGAAAATAAACTTTTGCCTATGATATCATATACTCATTTAAAATTCTGTGAGGATGACAGAATGACAGAGGAAATAGAAATAAAAGAGAAATGGATTGTATCCGATTTCTACTAATCCTGCATCAATGAAAGAAAACTATGATAGTGACTGATCAGAACGAAACGATATTTTTCATTGTCTTACGCAAAGTGCGTCCATGCAGTGTAGCATTTTTTATTGAGCACTAAATTATAAAACAGATTACGCCGATGCAATTTTCTGTATTGGTTGTGCACTCTGTTTAAATTGTTTTGTTTTTGTGCACTTTGTTTTTAAATTTTAAACCCTCTCGATCATTTACTTTGTTTAGGAGGTAGGGACTAGAACTTGTTCAACTCTTGTATAGAAGTCTGCTTTTCTTCAAATTTGGTTTCATTGCAGCATCTCCCTGCGCATTTCGCTGATCTTCTGAATTTCAAAAGAGAGCCCGATGTAAATTCTTCTTGAAATTTCTTTTGTTTCCTCTAACCTGATCTAAAACTCAAAGATAACGTTGGAACTTCTCCATATTATACAGTAAGTCGGTCAAACTAAAAACCACAATTTGAGATGTTTTAATGAGAAACGTACTTGCAAAAAGGAAAGAATCTCCAATAATCAGTGGAGAAAAGTGTTCACAAGCAGTCTGTACTGTTTGCATTTGTGTAGAGTAGGGAAGCAAAATACATAAAGGATATTATGTGAAAGAAGGAAGCATAGATACTGTCGCAAAACTTGCCGTACATGTCAAATAAGTAAAGTTTCTTTGGTAGTCGCAAAATGGGTGTATCGTTCCCAGGACTTAAACGTATTTCTGTCAGCCAAATTCCTTCGTTTATCCTCGGTATCGGCAATAGGCTAAGAAAATTAAGAAATTCTTTGCTGGAGATTTTCATTCAATAAGTTTGCTCCTCGAGGGCTATCAGCTCTGTGAAGTTTTTCTCCTATTTTGAACTTTTGCTGCATAATTTGGAGAAATCGCTACAAAGAAGCAACTATATTCTTACTTTCAGAAACATCAGACTTCAAGTACCAAAATCCACAGATTGGATTTTTCGATCGACGGAACTTACGAAGCTACACAACTTCGGAAATCTGCGTTTCTACTTGCGAGAGCCTTTACGAGATTTGTTCTTCTAAACTCGCGGTCTCCATTCGTTGAGTTTTCTTCATCCTCGGTTACCTGTATTGAAAACATTCCCAGGACTCAGTCATGCAATGCTCGTTTCGATTCGTTTAAGTTTCCCTACAGGCTTTCCCATAGCCCCACAGGCTCCTTCCCTTCGTTTTCCCGTCGCCTCGCCCTGGCCACCGCCGCCGGCCCGTCGCTCGCGGGTTCGCCCGTTTTTGTCCTTCGGAGTCGCCTCTACCACGTCCGCTCCACCTGGCGTCTTCCGGTGTTGACTCTGGCGACCGCGTGGGCGTGCGAAACGAGTTCCGTATTTTAATGAAGGGCTTTTTGTCTCCGCCGCAGAGGAGACCCGACGCGGCACACAGTGGGGCCGGAGGAGGGGAAACCTGACAAAAGGTCCAAAATCGAAATATGCTTCAGAAGTTCCATTTTAACCAGCTTTCATGGTTATCATGCCGGGCTACTGATGCCAAGTTCGCGAGTTGAAACACGGTCAAAGTTGGGGAAGAGTTTAGGTGCCAAAAATGGACGGTATGACTGCGGACGCTTGTCGACATGTAAAAAATATCCCAGGACAGGTACTTGGCTGATCCTGGCAAAATTAAATTCTCTAGCAATTTAGCACCAATCAGAGTTTTGATTTGAATTACTGGATAAGATTGCGTATATTGTATTGCTGGGCCTGAGCTATCTGGTATTCGTCATGAGCGCTAGTCGTTGATGCTAGTGCGTCAAAAGTTTTGCACTAGCGCCCCTAGGGAAAGCAATGGCAAACTACCCTAGGTACACTTGTTCAGGACAAGTCACAAGAAAGCGCTAGGGGTTTCTGGAGGCTATCCTTGTGCACTAAGTGTATGGTAGTAAGAGAAGAAAAAGTAGAACAACCTCCTTTTCACATGAAAGGTGTAGCAAAATGTCTCCTTCATCGGTCCCCGGTCAGGAAAGGAAGGGGGTATAATACCGCTTTTTGCAGTGGAAATTTGAATTCCACAAGTAATGCACGGAGCACTTCTTTCCTTTCGCAGTAAGAAGAGAGGTGTGCTTTTCGATGAACATATTTTTGTCTCTCGGCTAGCAGAATCGTACGTGCTACGAATACAATACCTGGAGATATGTACTTTAAATCTGTATTTCTAAAACCATATTCCTTAAAAAATAATTTAGTAATTCCAAGTAGAAATTTAACGTGTCACAACGGAATGAAACCTTTAAATCCGTTTTTCATATATTATTCATATATTATTTTCATATATTTCCGGTATTGTCTTTTACTTAGTTTCCGAGCATTTCTGGGCTATGATATTAACTTAATCTGATTCTGGAATTCCTCTACTTTTCAAAACATTAATCAAAGTTTGCCCATGTTTGCTCCATTTTGGGTTAAGGTACTTTGTTTATTCTGATACACATCTAGTTTTGTTAGTCTTTCTACCTACAATATTCATTTTTCTTTTTTTCCTTCATGATTCGGTTCTGATAGGTCTTTATTAACAAGAAGGGTTATGTATGATGTTAGTAAACACACTGAAAAAAGTAAGAAAAAGTGCGACCTGGAAAAAAGCTGTTTGCAGGCTGTTAATTGAATCTGGCTCACTGATTTCACAAATGGAATACTTAAAAATCGTGACAAAGGCATTGAACCTGCAAGCAACTCTGGAGTTAAAGGCTTTAAGTACAAATACACTTCTTGAAGATGAGTCACATAATTAAAGTCAGACTCTGAGGTTATTTAAATAAATATTTGAATGTTAAACTATTAAATAAGTCATTATTTAATCATAAAATGTTTTTTATTCCCAAAACTTCCGAAAAACGCTTAAAAATACTTTTTGCAAACTTCGGCCCTTTCTGGCCCCACTGTGCGGCAGGGAGTGGGGGCGGCTGTGATAGGGGCGGCGCGCAGACCAACTTGCAACACGTGTTTCGCCGTCGCCGCCCTTTGAACCACGGAAACATTGGAAGAGCGGCGGGCGCTGGCGCAACGCGGGAAAGGAATATTTCGTGCGCACGCAACAGAGGGGTGGGGGAGAGGATAGGAAAGTAGGGGAACCACCGAGACGCGGGCGCCGCCGGGCGGAATATTGCGGAACTAAAAGTTGAAGCCGCCGCGCAAAGGTAGCCGTGGGACAAAAGGCGCTCCGTGGGACCTTTGCGAGGAAAATGCAGAGTCTTCAAAATTAAAGAAACGATCCCCTGGGGGCATCCAGAGCAAGTCTGACGTCTTTGTGTCCGACTGTGCCTTAACGCTCCCCCAATCAAACCTCGGGGGGAAATGGGTAAGAAGTGGCTTCCCCCACCCCATCCCACTTTTCCGTTCAATTCTCCCGTCCCTTTGTCAGAGGATCCCGGAAATGGCTGTGTCTGCGAAGAGGCAGCCAGCTTCTTCTGGACGCGGTGAGAAGTCAGGCGGACAACAAGGCGTACAATGGAGAAGCCTTACTGCCACAAAGGCGCCCAACGACGTCTTGTTCAGGTGCCATCCGATAGTTACCCGATTATTGTTTCCTTTTTGCCTTTGGATGAGACATGATAGAGGAGACGTCCTACAACCACAAAAGCGACTTCCATGCTCCACTCAGACGTCAGTCAACCGTAATAATTTAATGTCATTTCTTCAAAATAATTCACAATTAATTTTTTAGGAATCACTCTAATTTCGAGTAGCAACATTATTTCGTTCGTGGATTACACCAATACAAACTTCAGTGTAGAAAGGGGGGTTACAAACTGAACATGGTTGATGAAATGTTTCTAATACATCTTTAAGAAAGTAGACAGATGTTATATGCGTTACTAAGGGGTGTCAATTTGGCGGCCACCCACGTATATGCGTCATTGAACCTCGTCAATCTGTGACATGGGCTGAGCTCTCAGTTCCTCAGCGCCTTCTAGGCAAATTTTAAAAAGAAAAGGACTCCTTTGTGAGCCGAATTCTAAACTGAGAACTGTAATTACGCGCGTAGCAGAAAGGTCGTCGAGGGCGGGGGAGGGCCAAGGAGAAGAATTCGTGCCCGAGGCAGAGGGTCTGGCGGCGCGACGGCCCGGCGCGGGCGCTCGGCTTTGTGCAGTGCCGTGGCCCTGGTTAATTGGCCCGCCCAGCCCCCGCCCATCCCCCCCGCCCTTTCCCGTTTTCCTCCGCTCTGCTTCGCATTGCCCCGGCCCGCCCCGCCGCGGCCCGCTCCGTCTCACCCCGCTCCGTCTCACCCCACTCCAGCCCGCCCCGCCTCGGCCCGCCCCGTCTCACCCCGCCCCGCCTCACCCCGCCCCGCCTCACCCCGCCCCGCCTCACCCCGCCCCGCCCTCACCCCGCCCCCCGCCTCACCCCGCCCCGCCTCACCCCGCCCCGCCTCACCCCGCCCCGCCTCACCCCGCTCCTCTCCACCTCACTCAGCCCGCCCCACCTGACCCCCGCTCCCACCTCACTCCACCCCCACCTCACCCCGCCTCGCCCCATCCCCGCCCCACCTCACCCCACCCCCACATCACCCGCCACCCAACCTCACCCCGCCCCGGCCTGCTCCTCGTCGACGCAACCCGCTCCACCTCGCCCTTTTCCGTCTCTCTCCGCCCTGCTTGGCGAATCCCGGCTCCGCTCCGCCTGTCGTCGGACCGCCCCGCGCTACCTCGCCCTTACCCATCTCCCGCCGCCCTGCTTCGCATTACCCCGGCCCGGCCCACTGCCGACCGTCCCCGCCCCCTCCCACCTCTCGTCCACCCCCTCCACCTCGCCCTTTCCATCACCACCCTGCCTCGCATTGCTCCGCCCCGCCTCGGCCCGCCCCTTGCCGTCCCACCAGTTTCCACTCCACCTCTTTCCCAACCCTCCTTGCGTTGCTACGCTCTCCCCGCCACGTCCCTCACCCCTGTCTGGCACTTCCCGCCACGTCCCGCCTCTCAGGTTCATGCTAGGGCCCTCGCCCCCTCTTGCTTCTCCCCCAACTCGCCCATCCGATCAAACCTCCTCGCCCCCTCGCCCCTCATTGCCCTCACCCTTGCCCGTCGCACCCTCTGCACGACTCCACCCGCCACGTCTTCACCCCTTTCCGCCTTCACCCCTCCCCGCCATCACCCCCGCCCCGCCTTCACTCCGACCCACCTTTACCCGCCCTGCCTTCACCCCTCCCCGCCTTCACTCCGTCCCTTCACTCGTCCTTCACCCGCTTCACCTTCACCCGCCCAGTCTTCTCCCCGCCCCTCCTCACACCAGCCCGAACATCACCCCACCCGTATTTACCCCCGTCCCACCTTCACCCCGTCCCACCTTCACTCCGTCCACCTTCACCCCGCCTCTCTTCCCCACCCTCCTTCACCCAGCCCCGCCTCCCCCTCTCGCCTTCAGCCCACGGCGACTTCACAACACTTCCTCTTCACCCCGCCCCTCCTTCACTCCTCCCCGCCTCTCTGGCCTTGCCTCCCCTCCTCGCCGCGGCGCGGCGCCCCCTTTCGAGGCGCCTGGCCGTTAAGTGAGGCGCGCGGGAATCGCCCCAAGGAGTCGACTCCGCTAATTGAGTCGGCGATTCCGCGTCGCGGCTCGGAGCCTTGAGCGGCCTCCGCCGCCGGGCACAAATGGCAAGTGGATAGGTCACGCACTTGATTAACGTATCGTTCACCTAGCAAGGACGGAATTCCAATTACTGCCTTCCGATGTTAATAATTGTGTGATGTAGTAGTACACTACCGTAATATGAATTTAATAGTGGGAAACGGTTTTGAAGGATTAAACACATCATCTTTCATTTTTCCTGGACATTACTTAGCACAATAATATATATTTGGTCCTTGCATTTGAGATCAATATTTTAGTAGTAAAATCTGTTTTAAATGTGTCTGAGACGAGAAATGTTTTCAAGACGTCTGAATGGATAAGTATATGTCACATGCGTTACTTGCGCAGAATTAAACCTCCTAAGCTTTAACATGGTATGCATATGTCAGGATTAGGCTCTATTATTCTTTTGCTAAAGATAACGAGTGCAAATAACAAGGAGATACAAGCAGTTGTGTTACCAATTAAGAGGCGAAACTCGTAACAATATTGGCTTTAAAGCCCCTCCCGCTCAGATGCTACTTGTCTACGTTACGACTCTGTTCATAAAAATTGTCATATTACAGAATTTTCTGAAACACTTGAATTAATTGATCCCTAAATAGTTGTCACTCCTCCAAATCATGACAATATCCAAATTCTGCATTTCACATGACACAGGCGAGGAAAAGTTGATGATACCCATGCGCCATCTTGTTTTCCATTGACTTCCACGATTGGTAGAGCCTAGATGAGATCGTTGGCACCCATTCAAGCATAACTGTCTGCTTACTACTGTCCACCAGCCGTACCGCGTGGTTCAACCGGCATGTGACCCAAGCGCCCAAATGCGAATGCTTCGCGTGCCGGGATCTATACTTTGGGTCTTCCCGCAGAAAACAGAAGTGTAATAAAGAAAATTCAAGAATATTGAAACGCTCGAGGTAACATGTTTGTAAACAAATAACATTCATAAAAGAGAAGACGCATTTCTCAGAATACGGGCGTGGTACGTGTGAGCACCTTCTGAACGCAACCTGCCCTACGTTTGCCTCTCCCGCATGGGAGAGGCCCTCTGCGGGACCAATCACGGCAGCCGATATCACCGACCGGGGAGGCGGGCGGGCATTGTCGCCCGCGCACCTTCTCAAAACAGAATTTGCACATTATGCAAAGAGCAACACCTCCGCGCGCCGCCAAATATAGCAATTTAAATGCAGAATGCAGATGATATGAAAATGCGCGCCCAGTTGGGCGGCACCCGCCTTCGCCCATTCACCTCGCCCCCGCCGACCTCCCGCCGCTCCATACGCCCCCGACGCTCACGCCTCCTCCCTCTCCTGCCGGCCTCACCGCCCTCACCGCCCTCATTGCCCTCGAGGCTCTTGCTACCTTCACGGCCCTCACTATCCTCATGGCCCTCGCTACCCCCACAGCCCTCGCTGCCCTCACGGCCCTCGCTGCCCTCACGGCCCTCAAGGCCCTCGCTGCCCTCACAGCCCTCGCTACCCTCGCTGCACTCACGGCCCTCAAGGCCCTCGCTGCCCTCACAGCCCTCGCTGCCCTCACAGCCCTCGCTGCCCTCGCTGCCCTCACGGCCCTCAAGGCCCTCGCTGCCCTCACAGCCCTCGCTACCCTCGCTGCACTCACGGCCCTCAAGGCCCTCGCTGCCCTCACAGCCCTCGCTGCCCTCACAGCCCTCGCTGCCCTCGCTGCCCTCACGGCCCTCAAGGCCCTCGCTGCCCTCACAGCCCTCGCTACCCTCGCTGCACTCACGGCCCTCAAGGCCCTCGCTGCCCTCACAGCCCTCGCTGCCCTCACAGCCCTCGCTGCCCTCGCTGCCCTCACGGCCCTCAAGGCCCTCGCTGCCCTCACAGCCCTCGCTACCCTCGCTGCACTCACGGCCCTCAAGGCCCTCGCTGCCCTCACAGCCCTCGCTGCCCTCACTGCCCTCGCAGCCCTCACAGCCCTCGTCGCCCTCAATACCCTCACTGCCCCCACCTCCCCCGCCGCCACTGCCGCCGCCCCACCGCCCAATCGCCCCACCTACCCGCCGCCCTAATCTTCCCCTCCGTCCTCCTCCCTCTCCTCCCTCCCCACCCGCCTCCCGCTCATGCATGGGAATGCTCGCGCTCAGCCCCGGGTTTTCCTTGCGGGAAATTGGCTGCTCCGCTAACAAAGGCACATGGCGTGGGTGCGTGGCGGGGGCTTCCTGCGTCTTAAGACAACGGCGCCGCCCCGCCACGGCGCTCCGGCGCGTGGGGTGGCGAGAGGCGGAGTTGATGGACTCGTTTCCGCCATATCACGCTACACACACACGCACGGGCGCGACGGGCTGCAAATGATACAGTTTAATCATCTGACTCATGTTACTGCTGGAGATGTCTGAATTTTCAGCCTTCCAGATGAGAATCTACCTGACGCAGACGTTGAGATGGAACGAACGTTCGTTCGAACACACACAGATCTAAATCGAGATATTAATATTTATGAATAATGGAAGGCTTCTTGAAGTTGGAATGGCTTATCTTGTTACTACCACACATCCTTCAATATTTTAACAGATTTAACTGCCTTTCCAACCCAATATATAATTATTTGATACCAATTTACACCGTTCTTATCTTGTGTCTATTTGACTTTTAAGAATATGTGTTTGTAGAGTGACTTGCCGACGTGTGTAGAAAAGAGGTTTGCTTCCAACTGCCTAACTCTGGTTCCTCTTTGTTACAGGTATGCTTCTTCATTTTCGCTGCAACATCATTCATTCGGAAGTCGTACCAGCGCTGCACAAAGGAAGAAACTGTGAGTCGAGTGATGTGAGTTTACATACATAGAGCTCACGGACCATTTATGGCAGTAAGATAAAGAAGTATTTTGTATGTCACAAAATAAATATTTTAAAAATTGAATGGGTGTGACGCTTACAATCTGAAAAGAAACATTTATATCAAATCACGCGAAGAAATAAATTTCTAGAATTGAAATGTGTGGTTTTATGTAATCATTAAAATGTAGTATGATCTTGTAGTATGCACCAGCAGGGTGTCAAAGAATACAAAAAACTTTAATAATAATTTCACAAAACTTTAACAATTTCACAAAACTCTTGCAGTGTTGCGAAACACAAAATTAAAGGCACACACTGACCAAGCGATGCTACCTGACTAACACAGCAAACAAAAACCAAATGAATGTAACATTGAAAGGTTACGAGGCACACATGGCCGGGTTGTCGAACCACACCACTGTCACAGCACCACCGCTCCTACAAATCACACCGCTGTCCAGTAGAGGGTCTCAATGCAGAAATCGTGAAAAGTGCCCTTCACCGCCGTGGATGCTTCATGCTCCCGGTCCACCATAGCTCCATCCGCTTGGCCCACACTCCACCAGCTGTGTCGCCCGCTGGCCGCACATGCTCTGGCGGTGCCCCGGGTTCGACCCCGGGCAGGGCTCAGAGGGGCGGGCAGCCGGCTAGCTGGCGGCGGGGGGGCGGACGTAGGCAGGGGGAGAGATACGGGCGCGACGGCGCGATGGTGTTGGTGGCGGCGGTGACGGTGGTGATGTAGTGACGTCACCGGTGTCGGCGGCGAGGGTAGCTGATTGCAACCTGGCAGGGCGGCGGAAGAGCTGTCACATGCATCAAGGCGCGGGGAAACAATGATTTAATTAATGTCTTCATTCCATTTCATTGATTGATTGATTGATTGATGATGGATTTTTTTTTTAAGTGGGACGCGCGAATTTTGGAATTGGCGCCCCCATGACACCCTGATCTAGCATGGAACTCCCATAATTTAGCGGGAAGCACTCCAAAGAGTGCCCAGGTGGGCGGAAGTCGCAGGAACTTGTCCGCGCCGAGCAAAATGTGCTAACATTTATTGGGGCCGGGCGCATGGCGATGCTCGAGTTCGGCACCGTCCGTCTCCCTCTCACTTCTTTCAGCAACAAGCACTGAGAAGTCCACCACAGTTCTGCATTATCTTGAGAGACTCCATTCCTACTATAAACGCGTGAGGAGGGCATACAACAAACGAAAGCATAGGCGTTTGCCTAGCGTACATATTGTAATCACCTCGAACCATTACTGAGTACCTCGTAACAATTACCTTAACCTAGAAGTAACAAAATCACATAGAATTTGTAGCAGTGCTTAATCAAAAAATTATTCCAATTAGTACAACAAGGAATTAATAAAACGCATAAAATGTCAAAGAACACCAAAAAAAAACCAAGTGGCAGGCCCACGCAGTATGACCTAAAAAATGATAGTGGTACGCCTGCTCACCAGGCGGCGAAGCGAAAGAAAAATCAGCTGAGCATCTCTGGTCGACAGAGGGGGAAAAGTAGAGATAAATATCATGGATTGGGGCTTACTCGTTGGAGGATCTAGCCAGTGCACATAACTTTTGTACTGGTCGCAATAACTTGCCCTGGCTAGTTCGTACTTCAACAGTACGCACGACTCCGGCTTGATCAGGGAACAATTTCTCCACTACACCTAATTTCCAGTGAGAGGGCGGAGATTCCTCAATTAAAAGTACTAAATCATTTACAGCTAGTGGTGGTGACTCCCTTTTCCACTTCACCCTTTGTTGCAAGGTGTGGAGGGTAATTTCGCGACCAATATTTCCAAATTATTGCTAATTTGTTATTTAAATGGCGGAACTGTTGTGCAGGAGTAATCTGCACAAGAGGCGAGTCAGTATCTATAGGAAAAGTATTAAGCGCGTGCCCGTAGACTAAGTGATTCGGGGTTAAAATCAAATTCACATCCGTATCTGTAGATGTGACTTCAAGCGGTCTTGAGTTTAAACAAGCTTCTATTTTGGCTAAGAGGGTGTACAATGTAAGCAAGGGCACAACTTGTTGCCCTAAAGCTCGACGCAAATGGAATTTAAGACTTTTAACACAAGCCTCAGCTAACGAGTTTCGGTGAGGAGCGTAGGTGGGACAAAAGTGCCAGGAGGTACCCTGCACTGATAAAAAATTGGTGATAACCTCTAAATCCCGAGCGGAAAGAACAAAGCGATTAGCCTCGGCTAGGATACGACTAGCACTTTTGAATGTACTAGCGTTATCACTGTACATGTGCACAGGATAACCTCTTCTCGAGCCAAAACGTTCAAAGGCCGCAATGAATTGAGAGGAGGATAGATTTTCGACGATTTCTAAATGCGAAGCTTTCGTGGAATGGCATATAAATACAGCAATCCAAGTCTTCTGAGACATTTTTGATCTCGTGAGAGACGGCCTTGTCAAAATTGGGCCACAATAATCTACGGATGTGTGAGCCCATGGCCGATAAGGATTTACGCGGCTAGGGGGCAATGAACCCATAATTTGCTCCACGGGTGCGCCGCGCCAGCGCCTGCACGTCAGACAAGCATTAATTACTTTTTTTGCTACCCGTCGTAGGGAGGGAATCCAATACTGCTGGCGCACACATCCCATCATCATTGCCAAGCCCGCATGTAGAAATGCGAGGTGTATCATTTCTAAGAACAGGACGGTAAATTTGTGGTTAGGCGGAAGTATAATAGGATGCTTGTTTAACCTCTCCACCTGAGAATTCATTAAACGGCCACCCACCCGTAAAAGCCCATCAGGGCCTAGATAAGGATTCAAGCTAAGGAGCGATGACTTGGGAGGTAATCCCTTTTCTTTTGAAAGTGCCTTATATTCAAGGGGGTACATGTCTAGTTGAATGAGCCTTATAATAACCACTGTGGCTTCTCTCAATTCAAGCGGTGCCAACCAACCCCTTCTCCGCATCTGAGCCGAAGCAGGGTCAATGCGAGCAACAATTGCAGCCCGTATATTGTTAATGAATCTTAAGCATAGCGCCAACACCCTTATCAATTTGTGATATTTTGAATATCTGCTAAGTAGCACTTGAACAAATGAATTTTGGTTTTCACCTACATCTGACGAGGGCATACTTGTTTGGTATGCAGTGAACATACAACAGAGAGCATCTACCTTACCATTATCCGCTACCTCAGCATCGACAAACGGCTTGGCCCACATTGACACTGGCTGCTTCAGCCACGGCGGTCCTACAAACCAGAGGGTACTGTGTTGCAGTGCCTGGGGGGAGACACCACGGGTTAGCAGATCAGCGGGATTCTGTCTCGAGCTTACATGGCGCCAACAAGATAGTGGATAGGATGCCACTATCTTTGAAACTCTATGCGCAGTGAAAGCATCCAATTTATGATTGCTTTTCACCAACCAGTGCAAAACAATAGAACTATCTGAAAAAAGATACACTTGATTAATAGAACACACAATTCTCAATGCTCTTATTACCTTCTTGGTCAATTCTACCAATAACAAGGCACTACATAACTCCAAGCGAGGAATAGTCGACCCTGCCAGGGGAGCAAGTCTTGATTTAGAGCACAACAAGTGGCTATGCGCAACGGATGCAGAATCATGATTAACTAAGTATAATGCAGCTCCGTACGCCTTATGAGAGGCATCACAGAATCCTACTAGACAAGAGGGAAGGTGACCCTGGGGTAACACCTTGCGTGGGAGTATAATTGATGGCAGTAAAACAATCTCATTAACCAAGGACTGCCAACAACAAGTAAGATCAGAATCAAGAGGAGTATCCCAATCCAACTGTAAAGACCACAATTTTTGCAGAAAAAGCTTCAACTTTACCAAGAAAGGATTCACAAAACCTAATGGGTCATAAATAGAGGCTATTAAGTGCAACACAACCCTTTTTGTTATACACGGGAGGTTGAAAGTGTTTGGATCGGAGTGTTTGCTATATGTAATGCAAAGTGTGTCTTTATCAGTGTTCCAAGTCAAACCCAATATTCTGTGTGTATTGTCTGAGGCCAGAGGCGTGGAAGTGTATTGTGTGTGAGTGGTGTTGAGAGTGGCCAGAAACGATGAAGAATTGCTATTAACCTTTCTCAAATTAAAATGAGCTCCCTTTAGCACTTTTACAATCCTTTGAAATAACGATGCTGCCTTCTCAGCACAGTCACTCCCAAACAGTAAGTCATCTACATAAAATCCCTGCTTGATGGCTGAAGCCACCTCAGGATCATTTTCATTTATTTCCTCAGCCAACTTGTTGAGACACCTTGTACTCAGAAATGCGGAGGGGGCCATACCATAAGTAACGGTCTGCAAAGAAAAAATTTTAATGGGGTCGTGAGGGTTCTCTCGCCACAAAATTCTCTGAAATTTAGTATCAGCATCATGCACCCGAACCATTCTATACATTTTCTCAATGTCTGCAGTGAAACAAACATTAAACAATCGAAACCTAAGCATGATGTCAATCAGCTCTGATTGCACGTTAGGGCCAGCGTAGAGTAGGTCGTTTAAACTTAACCCAGAAGAAGATTTGGCACTACAATTGAAGACTACACGCAGTGGTGTAGTAGGGGATTGTGGATTCAACACACAAAAATGAGGTATAAAATAGAAAGGAGGTGCTATCTTACTGACACATTCAACTGCATGCCCCAATTCAATGTATTCTCTCATGAACTTGACATAATTATGCCTTAATTCTTTATCTTTAGAAAATCTGTTTTCTAAAGCAAGCAAAAACTGCTTGGCCACAAAATGTGAATTCCCCAATAATTGTGGAGGACGTTTAAAAGGCAAAGATACACAAAATTGCCCATTCTCCAACCTAAAGGTGTCCTCATTAAATTTCTTTTCACAAGGATGCTCCAAGTGTGAGAAGTTTTCATCACGAGAAGAGGAAATCCTCTCAGAATTCCAAATATTCTCATAATCATTGACTAAGGAAGGAGAGTGTGCAGTTAAGAAAAAGCACTGATCTGGGGGTGCCGCACTTGGCAACAGTGTGGGCAATCGATCCCCCGCAATGACATTACCAAACTTAGTATCAAGAATAAAAAGCTTTGAACAATGGCTGCTCTTCTTAGTGTTAAGCACCTGAAAAAATAAAGAAGAGCTTAATAAAATATATAATTTTTTACGAATAAAGAATTGGTCATCAGCCAATATTAGGTCAGCAGGCAGCTTCAGGGCAGCTAAATTAATGTTCCTCCGGGGGGTGGCTTTGGAAATAGCAGGGACCACTAAACATTCTATTGCCCTTTTCCACCTACAACACCGCGAGGAGATTAACACATGAACTCTAGCATTTGAACCAGAAATAAGAGCATTAACAGAATGAATCGTAGCATTATGCCTAATTCTTTTGAGACGGAGGGCCTGTACCAGTGATTCAGTTATCAAGGAAACTTCACTACCAGAATCAAGTAATGCCCTGGCTGGCAGGGTTTGGCCCAACTCATTTGTTGCATTAACAATGGCTGTGGGAAGGAGAGAACCAATATTAAATGTCTGGCTAAGAACCAAGTGTGATAACGTGGAAACCTTTGTATCGTGTGGTTGTTTTGCAGTAATCTGGGTGGCAGATGCTAGTCCAGCAGAGGTGTTGGGAGCACTAGAACAATGAGGTGATGCCAAATTATGAACATTTTGTGTAGAAAATTTATGAAGCATTGAGTGGTGGTTCTTACCACAAGTTTTACAACTTCGTTGTGAGCAATGATGAGAAGGACCCTTCCTTCGAAGACAGTTGTAGCAGAGTTGATGAGAAGAGACAAAATCCCATCTCTGCTGGACAGCCAGGGTACGAAACGAGGGCAGGCGAAAAGTGGGTGCTCTCCAGAACTGCAGGCAATGCAGGCTCGAGCTGATGACCCCTCTTCCAGCTGAAACACCTGTTTGGCAGGTGAAGATTGTGTAGGGCGCTTAGACTTACTAACTGAAACAGAATTCACATCAGGATTAGCAAGAGGGGCAATGTCTAGGGCTCTTGCCCGGAGTGAAAGAAAATCTAAAACATTTTGCAATGGAACAATATCATTTTTTGCTTTAGCAAGGAAAAATGCTTCCCTTGTTTTGTTATCCAATTTACTGAGCACTAAAAATTGTACTATTATTTCAGCCATAGGGACTGTAGTGGGAACTGCTGACATAGATAGCCAGTGAGAAGTTACTACATTGTGCAATTCTCTTAAGGAGGAGGCATCACCAATTTTGAGGGAAGGAAAGGAGAAGAGAGCATAAATGTGCTCTTCTAAAATTTTCGATTTATCGTCATAACGATCTCTTAATAAAGCCCAGGCCTGTTGAAAGGATCTGTCTGATACTGTGAGCACAGAAATCAACTTCAGAGGTTCGGCCTCGAGACTACTCATTAAATGCACCAACTTCTGCGAGTCCGGTATCTGTACCTGATTAATGACTAATTGAGTAAACAAATCACGAAAACGTTGCCAATTTCTATACCTTCCATCAAATTTTGGAATTTTAATGCTCGGTAGCGAGGCATGATGACACGCCGAGGCAACAGTAAGAGGCTTTTCAAAGGGCTCGTATTTTTCATTCAATAGCTGTTTTACAGCCAAGTAAGCATTTTCACATTGCGAAAAATTTTGTTCATGAATCGTGCTAAAGAACTCTGTGGAGCTGATCGCATCCATTTTAAGAGCTTCGATATCCTTCCAAACCTCGCATAACCTATCACGCAAGCACGCGAGACTGGCTACCGTTGCTGGTTGCAAAGCTTTCAAATTACTTTCAATTCGTGAAATTTCCCAAATAGCGAGACTCCACCTTTGTGATAATCTTAATTCAACTGCACCTGGCTCCTTAGCCCGTACCTTTGACTGAGACATGGTTAAATAAGCTTGCTTACTAATGAAAAGAACTGAAATAATTCACGATAGCATTTAAAGGGTATGAAGTTTCATACGCGAAAAACCATCTAAAAATTTAAGGACCGACATGTATTTGTTAATTGGAAGTCAACACCACTTTCATAAGCAAAATGAGCTATGTAACTATCGTCAAAATACATTTAACCCTACAAACTTGAGAACCTAAGATCAGGAACGTGAAATATGAGGTTAGGAAAGCTGCATAAGATTTCCAGGAATTGGAAAGGCGTAACCAAGAACATGCTTTTAATTTGCACCATACAAACCGCAAAGCAAAGCGCACATAACACAAGTAAATGTTACAACAGCACTGCTAATGATTCTACTGTAATTTTGTTTTTATTCACAAAGGCACGCGTTCCGTGTGCGCATCACGATGACGCGGCATGGCGTGAACAAAACCCTCGCGTAGTCAGTGTTACCAACGAACGAACGAAGTATTCGTTCCCGGGTTTCAAGGCACCATAAATGTCAAAGAATACAAAAAAACTTTAATAATAATTTCACAAAACTTTAACAATTTCACAAAACTCTTGCAGTGTTGCGAAACACAAAATTAAAGGCACACACTGACCAAGCGATGCTACCTGACTAACACAGCAAACAAAAACCAAATGAATGTAACATTGAAAGGTTACGAGGCACACATGGCCGGGTTGTCGAACCACACCACTGTCACAGCACCACCGCTCCTACAAATCACACCGCTGTCCAGTAGAGGGTCTCAATGCAGAAATCGTGAAAAGTGCCCTTCACCGCCGTGGATGCTTCATGCTCCCGGTCCACCATAGCTCCATCCGCTTGGCCCACACTCCACCAGCTGTGTCGCCGCTGGCCGCACATGCTCTGGCGGTGCCCCGGGTTCGACCCCGGGCAGGGCTCAGAGGGGCGGGCAGCCGGCTAGCTGGCGGCGGGGGGGCGGACGTAGGCAGGGGGAGAGATACGGGCGCGACGGCGCGATGGTGTTGGTGGCGGCGGTGACGGTGGTGATGTAGTGACGTCACCGGTGTCGGCGGCGAGGGTAGCTGATTGCAACCTGGCAGGGCGGCGGAAGAGCTGTCACATGCATCAAGGCGCGGGGAAACAATGATTTAATTAATGTCTTCATTCCATTTCATTGATTGATTGATTGATGATGGATTTTTTTTAAAGTGGGACGCGCGAATTTTGGAATTGGCGCCCCCATGACACCCTGGTCTAGCATGGAACTCCCATAATTTAGCGGGAAGCACTCCAAAGAGTGCCCAGGTGGGCGGAAGTCGCAGGAACTTGTCCGCGCCGAGCAAAATGTGCTAACACAGGGAGATGGGGAAAGTCTATTATTTCTTTACAGTGTATTATTTAGAATGATTTCTGCCTTGTCTAGTTCTATTTGACAATTTCATATAAGAATTAGTCTAGCGTTAAATGTATTGTTACATAATTAAGTAAATAGTTCGAAGTTGTTGGCATAGAGTTAGTCAGGTTTAATATAATTTTCTGCAATATTTTACTTTGTCACTCGTATAATAATGACAGTCGAAAATAAGATGTTTTTTAGAGAGTGATAACTGACAATACAGACAATCCACACCACTATATGTATTAATTTAAATCTGTATATAATAATATCATTACTAAAATTACAATTTAAAGTTTGAAATAGAAAAATACTCTAACAACAGACACTGCTTACAAATATAGGTATTTATTCATCATCCAGTTTGCTCTCTTCTATTTTATACAACGTTCTTTTTAATTCTGTCCCATTGTTTACCTTAACCATTTATTCTCTCAATAGAACTGTTATCATTATTACGAGTACAATATTAGTTCGAAATGCGCTCTAATTACCATCTGAAGTATTTCTTGGCAAAATGGTTAATGTTGTATTAAAATAGGTGCGTCATCAGCTGGTGTACTGTCATTTAATGAGTGGTCTTCCATTGTCTGTTGAGTAATGCACTATGAATACGCAACTGAGTCTCTGTATCCGGATGGGATCAGCGGTGGTTAGTGTTGAAAACGAATGAATTATGCATTACAAAAAGATACTGAGTAGTTTTTACTTTTCATAGGGATGAAATAATGAAATCATTTCAAACTAAGCGTAAAAAAGGCTGGGAGTAGAGTCACAACTCGTGGCTGGGAGTAGAGTCACTTGTCTTCATCAAGGAGATTTGGGTTCTCATGTGAAATTTGTTCCAACGAAACGAGTTCGACTTCTTCACGGGATCTAGTCCAACCCCTGTGACATGTCCTAAACCACTGTTTTAATTCCTTCTCAATTCTGGCCGCTGAATGGTGACGCAGAAGCGCATGTGTGAGGCGCGTATGCAGAGATGCTACCTGGCGGTCCTCATGAAAACTATCATTTGTGTCCGTATACGTCAGTGTTGTCAACGTCGATGCTACGAGCGGAAGTCCGTGGCACGAGTGCCACGACGAAATCGCCCCTCCACGCAGTTCATCACCCCGCCACCAGAGACAAAGCCATCACTATTGTAAAACAGCAGGGTTACTATTAGTGTCCCTTCCCGACGCTAGTTGCGCAGAGAAGCTCGTGGCATGCTACGGTGCCACGACGCGTGCCACAGCCCCAAGTAGAAGACCTTGACACCACTGGTATGTGTGCGAGCTCCGCTACTCTTACTTTTACCGTAAAGCATTGAAAAGCAATGTTTTGGATACTAATGACCTTGCAATTAACGTCACCTTAAATAAAGCAAATTTCAAAAAAAACAAAAAAGCGTAAAATATAATATAACCAATTAAGTATCTTCATCAATGCACCATTACTGATATCTCTTCAACCCAGAGGTAATGTAAACTTATTCCAATAACTTTCTTCCCTATGAAATTCTTTTAATGGTTAATCGTTCGAGGTGACACTTTTCGAGCGTTCAATCGTTTTAAGAAACAAACGCGTTAATGACCCTCTACCATGAACTCAAGCTCGCCATCTACTCATTGTCGGAAGCTTTTTCACATTAAGGTAATGCATTGCGGGTCTGCGGAATAATAGCATGCCGCTAACCTTTTCACAGCCATTTATCGATCTCTTCTTGTTATGTCGAAAGCAGCCATTACGACAAGAGAATGGAGATAATATTTGAGTTGCTAGAAATGACTAATTTACGTGGTGCGATAATGGTTCATTTGACGCCATTGGCCTGAGTGCAAAATGCTAATGGTTTTACTACAGAGTGAGGAAAGGGCAAGACCAAACTAAAAAAATTCGTCAATAAACTCATCTATTTTTTTTGTTTTAAATTTTAACTCTAGAAAATATTTTTATGTTTGAATATTTATTTAGTATATAAATAAGCAATATAAAGGAAACGATATGAAATGTATAATATTTATTGTAAAATAACAGGTGAACTTAATTTCATGTATATGAATTAATAAGTTTATAAAGAAAACATTTATTATTTTAATGTTAATCTAGAAAGGATTCATGACAACAACAGCAGTCGATGGAGACGTTGGATAATCTGTTAACTCAAAGTATAGAGTAAAATATCAGAAAACAAAGGAACTGAATATTTGTTGAAAATAAAAAAAAACATTGTTTCACTTATGTGTTTTTCATGTAATATCAATTCATTATATCTAGTCCATGTTCTTGGAATATAAGTTTATTGGAATTAAAGCATACAGTATTGCAAGTCCTTTTAACCTTCGACTACGCACACACTAACTCAATCATTTCATTATTTCTACTTTGCTCTTACGCTGATTTATATGTTTATCAGAGTGCATTATGGAGAGCATCAAGGTAGTCTGTGGAGAACAAAATTAAAGATTTTTAATTTTTTGGGGGACGTACGTACATGCGTACACGCATTCTGGGGTGTTTTGTTTCCCAAAAATACGAAAGTGCAAGACAAATAAAAGCACAGACGAACACTTATCACGTCGGAGAATACACAAAATCACATCTTTGCCCCTTTTCATTTGGAAAAACCGAAAACATAAAGGAAAATAGTGAGGTAATGTATGATCTCTGTATCTTTTCTGGGATTAATTAAAATTGGTTAACTTCGAATTTTCCATTTGTTTTCGCATATTTTCTAAAATTCTGTGCGTAGTATTATAAAAAATAATTAAAAAGAAATTTTATAAACATTTTACGAATAGTTTGCAATATTATTAACATTCCAATAAAATAAATGTGTTTTTATAGCAAATTTCTATTTTTTATCCGAACGCAGTATTGGACAAATATTCTTTTTCTTTCTTGTATATGATGTGGGTATCTGTCAAAACATTTTCAGCCAATTTCAAGGACCTCTTTCACATTGTATGCTGTCTGTGAACAGAATGACGCAAATGAGAAGAATAGTTATGAATAGTGCCATAGAAATCTCTCGTGAATCGAATGTTTTTCGTCTTAAGATATGGTTCTCAAGAAAGTGAACCCAAGTGGTTCTTAAAACAAAGATTTAAACAAAATTAATTTTTTCTTTGTTTATTATTGACGGTAGCATCGCTTTTGGTGCAAAACGAGCCTCATGTGGGTTACCATGTTATTGCTCACAGACCTTCATTTCTTCCAGACTTATTTGCGATCTTGGATAATGTAGAGATCACAAGTGTGTTTACACACACTCTTTCACTCGTGAAATTAAAACCAATAATGTTTAACTATACGTACAAAAATCCCCAATCCGGGCGGTGTATCTCAAACAGTTTATCGCTTTCTCTGTCTGATGTTTCTTACCGCTTCTCCCTACCGGTCTATCATAAACTGTGACTCATCTACCTTAGGAGGCGGTATACATCGATTGCTATGTCGATTACCAATAAACTGCGTATGTACTGAAACATAACCTCTTTGATTTTAACATAGCTTTCAGTTATTTTCAATATTTGGCGCATTTTGGAACTCTGTTGGACGTAATTTCATTCGTATAATAGTTAGTTAATGCCTTATTTTACGTGGCGAGACTCGGGCCATCAGGCCCGCTCTTCCGTCTAACCACGCAAATTTCACTACGCTCCTTTCACCATCTAGAGGAGAAAGAAGGTATTATCTCGGGCGACGAAACAGGCGATTTGAATTTACCTCAAAGGGGCGTCATTTAGGCTTGAGGATCTTTTACATGCAAGTAAATCTACTAACATGGGACAGCCGGCTTTACTTCCCCTCCGAAGGAAGGCGCACGAAGGATTTTTTCGCCCTTAAAAATACACGGCTTCGATAGGGTTTGAACCCGCGAACTTGGGTATGACAGTCCAGTACTACACTACCGTTACACCATCCAATCCGCTAATCGAAAATTCCTGTTAAATACCACTCGTGTTTGGAAACTCTCAGATAAATCCCCTCCTGGCTTCGCGAGTCAGGGATTGATCCTCAAGTTCCAAAGCACTCGTGGTATTACCTATGAAAATTCCCTACATCCAGGGTACACTGACTTCACTCCAGGGCTTCCAGACAACCGCCACCGCTTTCCGACCGGCCTCCAACGGGGGACGGGGGGCTTGCGTCAGCGGTGGCGGTTGCGGGGACGGGGACGGGGGAGGGGGCGGGGGCGGGGGCGGGGGCACGGACGAGCGCTCCGGGGATTAGCCCTCATTAGGGCGCGAAGCAGCGGGAATGTTACGCGCGGGAGGGAAAGTTTTAATTTATGAGGTGGCAACACTTGCTCCGCCCCCGGCGTGCGTCGTGCGCTCGTTGGACGTGTCCCGGGGGCGGGGGCGACCCGCAGGTGGGGGCCGCCGACAGAGGAGGGGCGTGGCGGGGAAAGCGATTTGTCTTGTCGATTCGATTGCTCGATTTCGCATAATCGATTAGGGGAACGCACACCTCATGTAGCGTCAGGACGAGCATTTGCCACAGGCTACGGATCTCGCTCAGATTTAAAATTCTACATTCCTACTCTTTGCTTAGGTGAACGAGGGAAAGTGTTTAGACATAATTGTATTGTATTAAATTGAATTAAATGTATTGTATTGAATTAAATTGATTTAAATATTCAGAGGAGAGGCGTGCCAGGCAAAGCGATTTGCTTCGTCGATTCGATTGCTCGATTTTGCGTAATCGATTAAGGGAACGCACACCTCATGTAGCGTCACGTAGGACGAGCATTTGCCACAGGCTAGGAACCTCTCTAAGATTTAAAATTCTACATTCCTACTCTTTGATTAGGGGAGCGAAGGAAAGTGTTTGGACAAACCTTTATTGTATTAAATTGAATTGAATGTATTGTGTTAAAATATATTAAATGTACCGAGGAGAGGGTGCCGGGGAAAGCAATTTGTCTTGTCAATTCGATTGCTCAATTTTATCGTTTAGGGAAACGCACAACTCGTGTAGCGTCGCGTAGAACGAGCGTTTGCCGTAAGCTATGAGTCTCTCTCAAATTTAAAATTCTACATTCCTAATTATTGATGAGGTGAGAGGAAAAGCGTTTGGATGTATTTTTTTTTATTTTTTGGTATAATTCATCTGTATGTTTATAGTATCTTCAAGTATTCTCAGTATAATTAAATTACATTAATATTATTTGGATTCATTTTCATTTCAAACTCATAGAACATTATTCAGGAACCCAACGACAAATACGAACCCTTAAACAAAATTGTGGTGGAGGAAATAATGTAATAGTATATTTTTTGTATAAACAATGCAGCTTGGAAACCTAAACATGTGCTACCAATTGCGAAACGCCACACGCTCGCGGCTGTTCCTGGAATCAAGTCAGCTCTTTCCCACAAATGTAAATTAATATTCGGTGCAAACATCATGACAATGCAAATTCTAATTTTTGTTCTTCGAAAATTCAATTCTTCCAAAAGAAACTTGTGTTTTATATTCTGGAGTTACTAATTACTTGTACGAAAAAATTCTTTATAATTTTAAATCAAATCATGTAATATTCTCTGTACTTCATTTCCTAACATATCGATTTTTCTTGTATAATAAGATACACTTTGATAATGAATATGTAAATTAATGTTGACTCCTGCTTTGATGGAAGAATTATCAGGTAACCGACGAATTTGAGCATTTAATTTTCTAAATTATTTTTATGTTCATTTATACGAAATAGAGTAACCTTGTACTATACGTAATTACATTAAATACAGTAAATAAAAACTGTTCATACTTATATAGAAGCAAAAAGACGGAAAAGGTTTTAGAAGTGTGAGCCTTGAAGTCTTTATTAGGATTGAAATTGCAAATTCAATATAAATTTCCAGCTCTCGAATCTTCTTCAGTAATCGAAGATACTTGAATACGTATCATCCCTAGGATGTAATTAAACGCAGACATGTACAGAGTAGTTTTGAGGGTCTAGGAAAACGACAAATGTGCTTTGAGAGGTTATGTTTGAACGTTCCATCCCGCTTAGTTTTAATCTCGTAATTGGCCGGTTGGGGAGAAGAGGGCATCAAGGCGAACCTTGGGGTACGCCGTTGAGGTCCATAGGCGAAGGCGAGCGTGATGGGTTAGCGAGGACGGAGGGAAGGAGGAGGTGGAGGGAGCAGTGGATGGAAGAGGGAAGGAGAGGGGTGGGGGATAGGCTGCCGTCCATCGGCGCCTTGCGCATTCCTCGCGCTGCAGATCAAAGGCGGCGCGGCGCAGCCGTCGCCGCTCGACTGCGGGCGCAAATATTTGACCGGCGGCGGCGGTGGTGACGGTGGCGGCGGCGGCGGCGGCGGGCGGTGGCGGGCGGCGGCGGGCGGCGGCGGGCGGCGGCGGTGGCGGTGGGCGGTGGGCCGTGGCGGCGCAGCAGAGCGCCCTGGCGGAGCGCCGCGCAGAAGCTGCGCGTGAGGCCGAAAAGGCTGCGCTCCTCTGCGCGGCCGCCATTATTCCGCCTTCCACGTGTCAATAGTGCAGCGGCGAAGGTCGCAGAGAGGTAGAGGAACAACTGAAATTGAATCGATTTCGGAAACTCGTGGCAGCTTTTTCCGCGTAGCACAGCTGATCCATAATTTCATTGATCTGTAATTCAAGTGAATTGTAATCTAGGTAGTGTGGCGTATTATAGATTAAGTGTAGTGTAGTATAGTGCCGTGCTGTGGAAAGCTACATCAGTTAGTTATATGGCATAACCCAAGAAAGATGTGGTGAAAGTCTAGTGAAGTTAATGAGGGAGTGTATGGGGAACTAATTCGGATGTTTAAAGAGCTAACTTAAAAAAAATCCAAATTGTGATTCTGAATTTAAAAAAAAGAAATTGCGTAACCGTGTATCTAAGTTTATGTATGTTTATGATAATGTATATGTATATGTATACATGTATACTATGTTTAACTAAGTGTATATTTCTTTATGTAAATGTAGACAAGTATAATAAGTAGGGAAAGTGTGTGATCGGTTATGTGTGAACATGTGAGTGAGCTTTCATGTATAAGAATGTGTATGTAGGTATGTGTATGTAAGTATGTAGGTGTATGTATGAATGTGTGTATGTAAGTGTACGTTTTTAAAAGCATTATTAATGTTAACAGTTGGTTTGGCATGGATCTCTAGAGGCCGGTTGTATATTCTGAAATACATAAAGAAACATACCCTTAGTTACACATAGTATACATGCATAGATATACATGTACATTATCATAAACAAACATAAACCTAGATACACGGTTATGAAATTTCTTTTTTTAAATTTACAAATCGCCATTCTGAATTAAGAAATGTAATTAAGAATTAATTAAGAATTAAATTTAATTAAGAATTAAGAAACTTAATTTTCAGAATTAAGAAAAAAATTAAGAAATCACCGTATACGTATACCCAATAAGCAGTGGTCATCAGAAACTGCGCATGAACGCGGGTCCAATCAGAAATGGTCATCAGAAACTGCGTACGAGCGCGGGTCCAATCAGCAGTGGTTATCAGAAACTCACCATGAGTCACCTTGCGTCACGTCACGGACCTGCGTCTCATTTTGCGAGTGGCCTAAGATGCGGCCGGCGCGCACCGTGTTAGGCGAATCTCAGCGGCCGCCCTCCTCGGGCAATTGCGTTTGCCGGCGCGGGCGGGAACGGGCGGGATCTCTCGGAAATGAATACAAAAGCAGGCGGCGTCGCGCCCGCCGAGGCTAATTGGGCTTGTGGAGAGCGCTCGGGCTGCGGGCCGGACCGGACCGGGCCGGAGGGGGGAGGCCGGGATAGGGTGGGACCGGGAAGAGAGGAGAGCGACGCGGAAGCAATGACCGGGAGTGACGTAATGGCAGGGCAAGGGATGGCCGCAGAGGGGGGGCCTCAGGGGGCAGCGAAGCAAAGTGAAGGTATTTGAGGGGTGGAGGAGCAGGGAGGATAGAGCGGAGTGTCTAGGAGAGTGGGAGCAAAGCGAGAGTGTGTGGAGTGAGGCGTGGGAAGTAGGGAGAGAGGAGCGGAACGGAGAAGCGGGGTGGGGAGCGGAACGAGGGAAGCGGGACGGGGGAAAGTGGGATGGGAAAAGCGGGTCGGGGCAAAGTGGAATGGGGGAAGCTGGAAGGCGGAAGCGGGACGGGGAAGCGAGACTGGGAAGCAAGACGAGGAAGCGGGACGAGGGAAAGCGGGATGGGGAAGCGGGACGGGGAAGCGGGACGGGGAAGCGGGACGGGGAATCGGGACGGGGAAGCGGGATGGGGAAGCGGGGGTGAAGCAAGACGGGGATGCGGGACAGAGGAAGCGGGGCGAAAGAAGTGGAATGGAGGAAACAGGGCGGGGGAAGCGGGACGAGCGGAAGTGGTATGTGGCGAAGATGAACCGGAAAGCGGGCCGGAGGGAAGCGGGACGTGGGATGGAGCGGAAGAGAGAAAGCGGGACTGGGCAAGTGAGGCTGGAGCGTGAAGGAGGAGGGAAAGAGAGAGAGACAAGGAGGAGCAAGATGAGGAAATCGGGAGCCGGTGGGGTGGGCGTAGTGGAGGCGGGGCGCCGGAGCTGCGCGGCTGTTGTCTGAAGCGTAATCCAATTGCGCGGCCAGGCGGCGCTCACTGCTCTCATGACGGAGGATTCCTCTGGAGTACTGATTACCGGAGCATATACAGACGTCGAAAAAACAGCTCGGTTGCCAAATGTGAAGGCAGTGATAGAACAGGCACATACAGGAATTTTCTAATTAAAACTAAGAATCAAGGATCTCTGAGGCAAAGAAGCCATCGGATCAAATTAACAAATTTTGTGAATATTCTCATAAAATATGTAAGAACTGATTTATTTCCTTCGTTAATTGCTTTCTTGCCCGCGAATAGTCCCCCTTGTACCACGCACGTGCATGCATCCTGCATTTACCGAGGCTCAATTTCATTTTCCTCGGTGCGTGTAATTTTTATTAAGGGTTAAGCATTTAGCTGGACCTGATTTTATACCCCAGGGTTGTTAGCCCTGGGGGTAAGGAAGATGAAATGATAAAGATGGTGATAATGAGAGGTAAAAGGACGACACACACATACAAAACACAAACACAGCCATGCCTGAGGTGGAACTCGAACTCGCGATCCTTCCGTCCGAGATTGCCGCAGCACTGCTGGCTTACCGATCTCGGCTATTTGGACCGGCCGTTAATTGTTTTATTATAATTTATGTTTGCAATTTTATGGGGTGGATGAACACTAGATAGTTCGATTTTGCAAATAATTTATGTAGTCATCTTTTTGATGTCCTAGTATTTACCACGTGTTTCCCTTATCGTCAATTTTTGTGAAAAATGCGCTGCTCTGGCGCCCCTCCTGCGAGCGCCTTGCCCGGGCGAAGCCGCCCCCGAGACAAATGAGGCGCGGATGGCGCGTTGACTAATGGCGCTGCGAGTGACCGACCAGGCGCACGTGCACGTGTCAACGGGCCCGGCCCCTCGCCCGCCGCCGCCGCGGGGCGGAGAGGGTGCGATGCGCGAGATCGGGGGTGGGGTGGCGGGAAGGGGAGGGCGAAGCAGGGAGGGAAGGGGTGGGATCGGTCATGGCGGGGAGGGGGCGCGGAATTGAAAGGAAAGGACGACAAGAGGCGGGGAGAGATGTGAGAAGAGAGAAACGGAACGAGGACAGCAATGAGAGGAAGGGGGGAGCGAGAGTGGCAAGAAGAAGGAGAGGCGAGGAGAGAAGGAAGCAAGGAGAGGAAGCGAGGAGAGGAGGCGAAGAGAGACAGGCGAAGACAGGCGAAGAGAGAGAGAGGTGAAGAGAGGGAGGCGAAGAGAGAGAGGCGACGAGAGAGAGAGGCGGAGAGAGAGAGGCGATGAGGGAGAGAGGCGAAGAGGGAGAGAGGCGAAGAGGGAGAGAGGCGAAGAGGGAGAGAGGCGAAGAGGGAGAGAGAGCGTGTGGCGTAGAGGGAGAGACAGCTCTCGGCAGAAGTCTCGTTGATGGAAAAGCGAGGAAGGCGAACCGAGGTCTGTCGTTCTTGCGGCCACGCGGGGGGCGGCTAGACCCCCGCTGCGCGAAGCAAGGCAGAGAATAGGAGGGAAAGGGGGGGGCGGCAAAACCCTTGAAGTGGGATGAAGTGCTGACAGCGGCCTCAGCAGTTGCTCTTCAAGGAGATGGAACAACACTGAGTGGCGAGCTCAAAAGTAAGCTGCATGCGGCTTTTGTTGTGCAAGCTTATAAATAAAAATAATTAATTCGTTATTAGATCTATTCGCGATTTTATTAACGATGAACACAATTAATGTTTCAGAGGAAATCCTGATAATGTAAATGCAAAATTGAAAAGTATTCATCACAAAATAATGAAGTTTTATTTAATGTAAATGTACCAATCAAATTAAATAAATATTTTCATTTACTTATTTATTGAATTGTGATAGTGGAACTTTGTGCAAGTCAACTTAGTATTAAAGAAATCAGTGACTTGATTTTATATTTGCACATTTTGACGTGAACAAGTTTTCTCTGAGTACCCTCCCATTACAATCAGAGAAAAAATAATTGGAGAATGATAATATCATTCTCCGATTTCTTTTCTTTTACAAAATCAATATTTACAAAATCTAAATAGTGGTTATGAAATGACCCCTTATTCTTATATTATAAGAATATGGGGTCATTTCCAGACCACCATTTTAAGTTTGTAAGACGCAACAATCGTAATTCCAATTCTGAAGGAAATTTTTAGAATTCAGTTCTGATTTAATTTTTGAATCGTCAACATTTTCCGGTCAAGTCACATACATTTTTATGTAGTCATAGTAAAAGTACTATTAACATGTGAATTTCGAAAAAATACCTTAGTAGTCATTTCAATCGAATAATTTGTAATTTTTTGCATACATATTGTACAGAGATTTCTTATTATTTGTCACTGTATAAAAACTAGTAATTGTATTGATTTATTAGTATTTTTCATTTTATACAAAATATTAATTACACTACTCATTGAAAATAACGGATTAATGTAATTGTTGGGATATCTTATGCAACATCGGCGTTTTGTTTTCGTTAATTTTGCAAATGAGCACAATGATTTGCTTTTGACAATATACAATTTACATCATGAAGGCTACAAGAGATACAATGAATTTTTCATTGCTGTGTTTTGGTATCCTGCATTGCCAGTAATTGCGTTGACATCGCTTGAATGTAATGAGATTTACATTATTAATGTAAATTGCCTTTTCATGTATTCAAAAAACTTCAATGTATGGAAAATATGACAGAATACACCGAACGAACTTAATTATTAAGTTTTTGAATCAATGATGTCCATTCAGGATACACATTATATTTCAAAATTGTTTGTAACGATTCATCTAGCATTTGTATGGATGTTTATTAGGAGATTTATATTTAGGACTTTTTAAAAATTCTTAGATCTACAGAAATTTTCGGCATTTTTTTTACAAATAGATATTTATATTTTCATGGAAGGATTATTTTTTCGGGCATTATTCGTAGCCCAAAATTCCTTGAAGAAAAATCTAGTTTCTTGGAGGATATAACAATTCTTTCAAAGTTATGGTTAACACTTTATGTTCATAACAACCACTAATTTGAAAACCTCGTTAACGCATTTCAATTTCATTAAACGTTTTAGTAAACGCTGTGCAATCATTTATGCGATCATTTCCGTCTGCTTGCTTTGGAATAAATTTGGATTATATTTGGAATAAACAGTTATACGTCACTCAAATAACTTTTTGATCTGCACATTCCACTACATAACTGCATAACATGCTGTTTTGAAGGTTCTACATATGTAGGTGATACAAGACCATCGACTGTAACGCAGTGAAATATTATTCATTTGGTAACAAAAAACTCACGAAATTTGTAAACCTGAGAGTGGCATAACTCAGGATTCCGAAACTTTGTTACCTATAAGGTGATAAAAAAGAAAACAAAGAATGATAAATGTGTAGATTTGTTAAAATGATTGTCTAAAAAGGCAAGGATGATTCAGTTTATTTCGCCCTCTAACTTCATCGCTAAAAACTTGATACATATCTTCATTTATTCTTAATTGGGTCCCATTCCAATTTATATCTTCTTTAAGTACCCTCTTTTAAGCAAACTAAGGTTATCTCCCTCTATTTGCAACACAAATGATCATGTATTACTTACAAAGCTAAGATGAATATGTCTATGTAAATAACTACCTTTGTGTAAATACCTACATACTATCTAAGGTGTTTTACATTTGCAAACTAAGTTGTGTAACATTTTCAGGATTTAAATTTGATATTTACGGAAATAAGGTTTATCACATTTACCGATCTTAGGTGTGTCTCCTTTAAAAAACTGAGACGAGCCACATTTACAGAACTGAGGCAGGTCACATCCGCAGAACTAAGGTGACGCATCGGAGATCCACATTTTTTCTATTGCAATAATGCCATATGACAAGAAAAGACATTGAAGTTTTGAATAAGAACATTGGCGCATCGGAACGTGGCGGGACCAATTGGGGCGTGGCGAGGCACATCGAAACGCGGCCTCCACCGGAAGGCGCGTAGTGTAGCAAACTGTGACAAGGCATGACAGGGAGTGGCGTTAGGAGAGAGTGAAAAAGGTAGGATGGGGTGGCTTGGCGTAATGTGGCCTACGGTGGGGTGATGTGGCGTAGCGTGTCATGACGTGATGTGGGCGTGGCTTGGCTTGGATTCGATGTGGTCGTGTAAGGGGACGTGGATGTGGACGGGGACATGGATGTGGACACGGATGTGGACACGGATGTGGACACGGATGTGGACACGGATGTGGACACGGATGTGGACACGGATATGGACACGAATGTGGACACGGACGTGGACACGGACGTGGTCATGGACGTGGTCATGGACGTGGTCATGGACGTGGTCATGGACGTGGACATGGACGTGGACATGGACGTGAACCTGGGTGTGGACGTGGGCTTAGACATGGACGTGGAGGTGGAGATGGACGAGGACATGGACGTGGGTTTTAGCGTGCGCGCATGGCTTGGCGCGGCGTGGACGTGGTCGTGGTTACGGGCGTGAACGTGGGCGCGAGGGTGGGCGTGGCGCGACGAAGCGAGTGCAAGCGCTGATATCCGTCCGTTCCTTCCGCTCGCCCGCGGCCCCGGAGCTCGTCGGGGAGGGCGAGGGGCGGGCAGGGAGTGTGACAGTGAAAGCGCGGCGGCGCCGCGGGGCGCCGTGGGCAGCGCAGGGCACTTCCTGCGGGCGGCGCGCGCCGCTTCCGGCTCGTCCGCCCAGGCCCCGCGCGGCCCCGGAGGAAGCACGGCCACTTAGTCATCGCGTGCCCCCCCCCCGCCTGCACACGCCCATTCACCACCCGCCGGCTCGAAACATACAGGCAGGGTTCCTCTTGGTGGAGGAATGCTTGTTCAAGAATTTTTCTGAAATTGAAGAAATGTAATTATTTAAGGGTATTATTACTTATTAACCAGGTTGATTGATTGATTCATTGTCCTTGATTCCGGGCGCGTCAACTACAGAGTTCATTGGTACCGTAAGTGTAATGTGTGTTTTCCTCGGACGATGGAGGTGATCTTTTCCTCCACTGGATGGCGAGATCCGGCACCAACCTATCGGCGACTAGCGGGGTTTTCCCCTCAACCAGGTATCTCCCACCAGCGGGGCACCTCCCCAGCCGGGACGAGCTGAAAGCTCCCGACGGGTCACCCGACACGTGTGGTAGTGTAGTGCGTGTTAGTGTAAGTGTGTGTGTAAGAGGGAGAGGATAGGACGAGGAAGTGATAGCAAAGATTGCGCGCAGTTCGTGGCCCTTTTGTTTGGGTACTGCTCAGGCATTCGCCTGGTGTTGATCGGAGAAACCACGGAAAACTACCGATCAGAGAAGCCGACCGCTAGAATTCTCCTCCAGACAGCGACTTATTTCGACCTAGCTGACAAGCTAGTGTCGAAAATCCTGCCGACGTCGGGACTCAAACATAGGACCTCCCGGCCAGAGGCACTGCGGTGACATCAGTTGATGCTCTCGGGTTGAGAAGAGCAGAGATACGGCCGTAGGGATAGCTATGTGATACCTACACGTACGCTTAACCCATGGCCGTGTGGGCGGAATGCGCATGGTAGGCCTTAGTTCGTAAAGAGCTGTTGTGCCAAAGTACATATATATATATATATATATATATATATATATATATATATATACATTGTTTATTACTACGCTAATTACATATTTATGAGAGAAGAGAAATGGTGAATGGCCAGGAAAGAAAACTGTTGTAAAGTTTCATGTACGATACATATCAGCATCATTTACACAGTGGTCATAAAAGTCAGTTGGACTTCCATCTGTATTTGGGAAGAGCGAAACAATAATGAGGAACAATGAGACATCTGAAGCCCCTCAGATAAACAAACCACAATTTCAGATGTCACACATACTCCAGAAGTAGTAATGCAAAATTAAAATTAAATGATTAAAGCAAAGAAAACTCGCAATATCCGAAGGTATAGAGGAATAACAATATTGTTCCAGACACGACAGAAAGAAAGGAACATTAAGCTAAGAGAAACTCCAAGGACATTAAGGGATCGAAACCAAAAAAGCTTCGTTTCAAAATGGCAGTGAAGGTGATGAATGTGGTACTGTAAGACTCATCGCATTATTACAATATGCTCCATTTAGTACGTGAACCTGGGTGTGTGGATGTCGAAAACATGCAGAAACGCCCGATCATAGATTATCTTTAGTGAAGTTGAAGACAAAAAGAAAACTCATTGTGTAGGGAAACTTCTGTCTGTAATTAAATAGTTTGATTATGAAGATGTTTTATAGGAAAACTTTGAAACTAGAAAACAAATTTGTTATGTTTGCAGTTCTTGACATTTCTATCATTGATTAGGCATTGACAAAATACTTTTATCTGGCCCCAAAACCAATGAAAAATTAAAAGACAACAATTTGCTATTTCGTTTACAATAGATTTTGCTTCTTATGATGTTCGCTAGGATTTAAGACAATGTCTCACTGTTTCCCCCAGTGTTACCGGTGCAGTACGACAATTTCATTTTATTGTGTGGTAAATCAGTTAGTGTCAGATGCATATGTATGCCATGAATATCACAAACAAATTTAAGGAAATATTATTATACTTTTTCAATGTCTAATTGGTTATACAACTTTGACGGCCAACTGTTTCCACTTTTCTCTTCAATGATTGGCAAATTTTAAAAATGTTTCTTCATGTCTTTAACTTTCTTTAAAATTAATTAACTCGCACAAGGCTTTATTGTAAATTTTGGGTTCGAAAAACGTTACTTTTGTTTCTACGATGTAGCACTATGAACTGCAGTTGTGACGACTTTTCTTTCAACACAGTTCACACAGAGAGAACATTTATAAATAGTCACGAAAACCGTTACATCTTCCTTGAATGTAAAAACGTCGATAATGTTAACTGAATTATTTGACATGAATTCTGAACACTGGAAAACAAAGTTTTGTCTAGAAGCAATTCAACTACACATTTAAACATCTCATAAGTTGCGGAAACACCACTTGTTATCTATATCGCTCACAGAGGATAAACACAAGTTTTCCTTTCCTCCGCTGCGTCCTCGGCAACAAACTAGTTTGAAGATGGCGCGCAGGGCGGGCGCGCCTTAAGGGCAGACGCCCACGCAGAATAAAATTTATTCCCCGGAGTGTCCGTAACTATTAAGCCAACTTGCGAGGCTCCGGGCGTCGCCTCGCCTCCGATAACGCCCCGCAGCCGGCGCCCTCGCCGCTCCCTCCCCGCCGCCGTCCCCGCCATCCCCCGCCACTCCTCAACGTCCTCGCCACCGCCATTCCCTCCACTATCCATTCCACCGCCACTCCATTTCAGCCACCTCCGTCCCCGCAACCAACGTTTCCGCCTCCACTGTTTCCATCACCACCACCGTCCCAGCCACCGCCATCCCCTCCACCACCGACCTACTCATCCCGGTCCCAGTCACCACCACCGCCGGTTTTGTCTCCACCGGTCCCGTCGCCACCGCCATCTCATCCCCGCATCCACCGTCCCCGGTTTCCCGTCCCTACCTCCAGGGGTTTCCGCCTCCATTGCCCCCGCCTTCACCGTCCCCACCCCCGCCGTCCCCGCCACGGTCATCCCCGCTACTACCGTCCCCACCATTACCGTCCCCGCCACTGCCGTCCCCGCCCCCGCCACTACCCGTCCTGTCACTGCCAGCCCCGCCACTACCATCCCCGGTCCCTGCCTCCACCATCCCCGGTCCCCGCCTCCACCGTCCCCGCCCGTACCATCCCCGCCTCTACCGTCCCCGCCCCCAGCGTCCCCGTCTTTACCATCCCCGCCACTACTGTTGTTGTCACTGTCGTCCCCGCCACTGCCGTGCCCGCTACCGTTGTTCCCGCTACCACCGACCGCATCTCCGCTGTCCCCGCCACCACCCGATATTCCCACTTCCGGGCGTCACGCCCAACCTCTTTTCCTGCTCCACACCAACGCACCCGCTACCTGCTGTTAGCCCCGTTATCCCTACCACTCCCGGGGCCCTGCCTGCTGCACTCCTCGCTTCGCCTCAAACTTCGCCGTGATAAATTCGCCGTTGATGCCCTGAGCTGGTGGCGGAGTGGGAAACTGCGGGGGATGGCGGTGGCGGTGGCGTTTGTAAAAATCGCAATGGCAGCAACACGGTAGTGTTATTCGGTACAAAAGAGGAGTTCCATTGTGTCCGACATTTTCTTTTTCAAACACTCGCCCACATTATCGATGTTGTTCCCGTCATTGTATAGCTGGCAATTACATTGGATGGTTTTTACTTGAATCGTTTGAGGGGGACTGTGTCGACAGATCGTGAATTAGATTGAGTCAAAGACTTCTGCTCGAAGTGTCCTTCAGGACTATACTTTGATTTTTTAAAAGTAGCTGATGATATTAGGTCATTGTTACACTTCTTGCCTTATAAGATTAACATTTTTAATTAATTCGTAAACGTCCTTCTCAACGTGGTTCGTGGCCTCAAAAATGTGCTTACCAATGTTAAAAATAATCATTTTACAAGGCAAGAGGTATAACAATGACCTAATGTCATCGGCCATCTAAAAGAATCGAAGTATAGGAGTGGTGGGTGGTCCGTTCTCGTTTCCAGAACGTGTCTGTTCTGAGGAAGATTTCATCGCGAGGGGGAGTCTTCACGCGTGTGTATCCGTCAGCGGGGGTTCGGCCCCCTGGCGTCGCGACGGACGCTCCACAGCGCTGGCGGCGCCGCGCCGACAGACGCTCGCAGGGGCGCCGACGCGACGCCGACGCCGCGGCGACGGCTTCAGTTCTGCTCGCGCAAGCTGTGCCGAAAGCCACGACACACTCCTCACCTGTCTCTTTCTTGCATCTGCAGAATAGCAACGTGTACCAGGAAAGTCTCCCCGCACTGAGCTGAAACACGGGTTCTTACTAACAGTTGAAGAGCTTGCGGCAATAACATGCTATGCCACATTTTGGATGAAATTGAGATATTATTATATTTCAACACTCCATAGATGTATCTAGATGTCGGGATTTTATTATAAAGGCCGCAAGATGGCAGTGTCATTCATAAATTAATGTTCTTTATTCCAAGATGTAGAATGCAATGTGTAAAACATGTTAATTGCCCTTTTCATGTTATTTGCCCTTTCCATGTTATTTGCCATGCCCTTTTCATGTTATTTGCCTCAAAACTTATGTATAGTGGCAAATCATGTTATCGCTCCCAGGTTATCTCAAACATTAAGAGGAACAAGCTCCTGTATTTTGTTCACTTGAAGTGGCTCACCTGTATAGAGGGGTTACTACAGTGCGCCAGGAAAGTCTCTCTGCAGAGGACCTAGTGGCTGGCGAGAGTGATAGCAATAGAAATTACGTTGGTAGCACATCATCAATTGCATTCATGTTGGTAGCAAACCTGATCACTGGGAACAAGGGAAGTACACTTCCTGAATCTGTTTTGATTGTGGGAATTATACAATTTACCTTTTCATTCACAAGCTGCATTTCGTGCTACCAACGTAATTTCTATTGCTGGCACTCTCACCAGCCACTAGCTCCTCTGCAGAGAGACTTTCTTGGCGCACTGTAGTAACCCCTCTATACAGGTGAGCCACTTCAGGTGAACAAAATACAGGAGCTTGTTCCTCTTAATATTTGAGACAAATATTTCCTGTACCAATCCACGCCGGTAGTGGCGAGTGTTAAAGAGTACGTCCTACGATGTGTTCAGTGAAGTGATAGGGAGGACGCAGGTTCGTTCCCCACCGTTTGTCGGATGTGTCTGACATTGGCGAGTTTGTCGTGTCTGCCGGGATCGAATGCATCGACTGCCCTTGTCAGTGATTTTCTCTGATTTCCATGATTGCTTCCAGGCGAATGCCGCAGCATCTTTCTACGTAGAAAGCCTTCAAAGTTCTGCGAATGTGTTAATAAAACATCGATTTTTCACCAAATTTATTTTGATGGTTTTTACGTTTGTTTAAACACACAAATGAATTATTTTCAGAAGTTTTTGTCATGCTCTAGAAATGTAAATTGAAAAATTTGTACCCTAAGTTACCCATTTTTTTATGAAATTAGTGAAAAGATTTACGTGTATTTTTTTTACTTTTATTATGAATGCACTTATAATGAAAATTCACGTTGCATTAGACAGTCAGATGATCTTATTTTTGTTTCATTGCAGACAATTTCGTTTAAGAATATGTTATAACCAAGTTTCAAAGTTTTTATAATCGAAAAATCAATATATCAACACCATGCATGTATTTAATCTGAAAGAAACTCTTTCAAGAATCATGTTGTTTTGGTGATAGTATTTCCTGTATCTTAACCTCTCTACAAGCGTTTGAAATTTTGACAGTTCTTGTTGAATATGTCAGTATTTAAGAGACTCGTCTTGCTCTCTAGTGCAATGCGGTTCCAAAAAAAATAGTAGTTATGTGAGTTTCCGTTCCCTTTCATTATCCTTTCCCCTAATTTATTCAAGAGGTCGACCCTGTTCTTTGCTCGCACGAACAACAAACGAATCATGACCATGAGAACGCGCTGCTTCCTAAGCAAACAGCCCAAAGGGAATACGAAGGCCTCTTTGGTATCGTCAGGAGCCAGCACGCGCCCTGCCTTAATGACATATGCGCATCACGTCATGGCGAGTGCGCCCGCACTCTGTGAATAAACATAATCAAAGGAAGTTGCCTCCCAACGACCCACGCACCAACGTACTTCCTCTGTGCGCGCTCATTAATTTCCCACATGGCGAGGTTCTTCGAGTATGGATCCCGACCGAAGAGCACAGCGTACATTGGATGGACTTCGTATGTTAATTCATTATATTTTAAACAAGAAAAATAGGAATAAGCATTTTTCGGAGCGATTGAACAGTATTGTCATGTACCACTGAGCAGCTGAATCTTTTAGATTCGGTTTGAATTTTTTAACGTGGCCTGCGGGCAATCGAATCTACAGTTTTCCCGCATGAATCACATTGAATAACATCAGTCTCTCAGGTGATTACCATACGCGAAATGCTGAAAAGTGATCCTCAAAGTTATGATTATAAATTGGTAAAGGAGGGTAAGTGTAAGGTGAAATATCTAAAAACAGGATAAAATTTAAACATTTTTGATTTTGTAAAGTTCTTTCTATGCGGAAAATCCCAGTAATTACAATTTTTTAAAAATTCAGTATGTACCTCTAAGCTTTTATTAAGTTATTTTTGTATGCTTAACATTGTCCATATTACTTCTTTGGCCAAAAGACCGGTAAAGAAATGTTTCCTTATTTAGTACGTCTCATGATACATTTATTAAAGGGAAAATATCTTAAATGAAGCATTTTTAACCATAATTTTTCGAGAGATTTGAACTTGCATGTTATATTAATATCATAAAACTATAGTACAAAGTTTCAAATATCTATTTAATATTTTCTTAATTTATGAATACACAAATAACCACCAAACTTAATATGTTATTGGCATGAGCAAGGAGTAAATGAATACAATAAACGAGAAAGCAATATCAAGGTCAGATGTCCTACAAAAGAAACGAACACAATCAAGAAAATGTTGAAACTGCTTTTGAAAATTCATTTTTAACTCGAAAATCACCAGAAGCGGCCTTGCGCCCTACGCCTTCGCCGGGGCTGTCGTTGGGGCTGGCGGTTGCCTCGCCTGCAATTTCCCTAATTACTTGACAGCGCGAGAACTCGTTCGCGGGGCCCTGAATAATTCGCCAGGCGGCCGCCAGGCGGGGCTCGCGGCGCTGCCTCCGCTCCTCCACGAAATGATCGCCTGCTCTGCAATCGAAGCCCTTCAATAATTCGCCCTCGGACATGGCGCAAGGGAAGGGACGCGGCAGACAGACGGAAATACCCACGAGACAGGTCTTCTGCCATTAATATGCTACTTGAATTACCAAGATGAGTGTTCAGGATTTTTAGGAAAAGAGAACATTTCTTTCGGTTGATTGATTGTTAGTTATTCTGGGCGCGTCAACTAATGAGAGCATTAGCCCCGCAATTGTAGTACATGCTTTATCATCATCATCATCATCATCATTATTATTATTATTATTATCAACAGCAGAAGCAGGAGGAGGAGGTGGTGTGGTGATCTTTCCCAGCTGGGTGGCGAGATCCGCCGACCGGCTTGCGGGTTTTCCCAACCAGGGATCACCCACCAGCAGGGCACCGCCCCAGCTGGGAAAAGCTCTAAGCCTCCGACTGATTTCCCGGCATGTGTATTTTGAAAGTTGTCTTTTAGAATTGAAAGTGGCGATATCATTACCTCCTATGTCCCTTCGCAGTTATGTTATGGGGCTCCAAGTTTCGTTTAATCACTTCACCGCTGCTTCACCTTCCGACTTTGCGACTCTTCGCATTTCTGAGCCTTCCCACTCCACCATATGTCATCTCACACCTTCCTCACAACCCCACCAAAGTAACATTTTGCGCTTCGGTGCGCTGTTGCCACACATTACTACGCACATGCTACTACCCTACCTTACAGAGATATTAAATCTCCAAGCATTCACATTTACTGACAGGCTACGACACGTCTTGATATCGTATTCATAACTTTCGCCAAAACCGAAAATTATCGCCTCCGCTACCTCGTGTGAGTCAGATGAGCGTCAACGCTGAACTCTGGCGTAAGGAAGTAAGCAAATACTCGCAAGCTGATTGCTTCAGAATACGTCACATGACGTACCACAGCACGTGGCCAAAGAATTCACAGTAACTTAAACGCTGACGGTACTGAAGTGAATCTCGGCAGTTTCCGGTTTCCTCGTCCTCTTGGCTCTGTTATCTGTCGCCAAACTACACGTCGGTTTGGCGAAGGTTTTCTCCTTCAAGTATCTCTTCCAGCCCTCCTCCTTACCTGGAAGTAGCTCTAAGCTCCCAAAGGGAATGCCGACATGTGATCTAATGTACTGCATACACAAGTGTGTGTGTGTGTGTGTGAGGGAGAGGAAAGAACGAGAATGATTATGGACGTATCCCGGCCGGTCCATGACCCTTTGTTGGGTTACTGCTCCGGCATTCGCCTGGTATTGATCGCTTAAACAGCGGATAACTGCCAATTAGGGCAACCGGCCACTGGAAGTCTATATTAAACAGTGGGAGAATTCAAATCAGCTATGCAGCTAATGACAAAATGGGATTGGAAATTCTTATAACTTGATACAGTTATTAAAGAACATTATGAGCATTGATAATTAATGATGAGTCTTTGCGTTCAACACATAATTAATTCTGTCTTTAAGTCCATTATACATTGCATGAACTAAATATGTGAATATATACATAATCGCTCGTCGCTATGGTTGAGCGCTCCAGATGGCGCTGCCTATAATGGAAGTATACATTTATAATAGAAATCTAATACCTTCTGGGGCATAGTCACAGGAGAGTCATCAGCATTGCTGACTCTGAGCTTAAATCAGTCGGTGACTCCCGGTGACCGGTGACCCTGTCAACCCCGCCCCGCCGCCTCCGCCACCCCTGCAGCTACCTCTGCCGCCTAATCCGCGCCGACTCCAAGTGCTCGCATCTGTCCTTGCCTCGACTCCCACCGCCATCCCCACATCCGTCGCTGACCACGCTGTGGCTCACGCTGCCACACATGTGAAAGCCCCCACCCCACCCCCACCATGACACTGTTCACTGCCCCCGCGGCCCCCGCCACCCCCGCCGTCGCCAGCTGCTCACCGCTCCTGCCCCCGCCATCCTTACGGCAATCCCTTCTGATGCCGCTGCCCCGTCCGTCCCCCCGCATCCTTCCACCACCCCTGCTGCCCACTCTAACGACCTCCTTCACTCGCTACCTCCTGCTTTCGCTTTCTGCCCCCCTCCCCTTTCAGACCCCGCCCCCTCGCCACCGCCGGAAGGTCGCCGCGGCACTGCATCATTCACGCTGCGCGGCCGCTGTCATTTCTGAGTCGGCGCCGCCGCTGCCGCCTCCCCCGCCGCCCCCGCCCAGCTGCCACACCGCCGCCCTCGCCCCCGCCCCCCGCCCCCCGCCCCCGCCCCGCGCCCCCACGCCCCGCCGCAGACGCCGCCCCGCCGCCCCCGCCGCCCCGCCGCCCCCGCCGCCCCCGCCGCCCCCGCCGCCCCCGCCGCCCCCGCCGCCCCCGCCGCCCCCGCCGCCCCCGCCGCCCCCGCCGCCCCCGCCGCCCCCGCCGCCCCCGCCGCCCCCGCCGCCCCCGCCGCCCCCGCCGCCCCCGCCGCCCCCGCCGCCCCCGCCGCCCCCGCCGCCCCCGCCGCCACCACCCCACACCTACACCTCCACCTCCACCTCACCGGCTCCCCTGCCACCGCCACCGCCGCCGCCACCCGTCGAGCGAGCCATCGACTATCGATTGTCGCCGCACGAGCGCCCTCTGGGAGGCGCGGGTCGAAGGAAGCGCCGGCCCTTTGCCCTGCGGCGGAGGGGGAGGGCCCTGTTGTTATCGGGGCATAAAATTTGTCATCTTGGGCCGAATGGACGCCATATCCCTCGCTCGCGACAGGACTATGAGAGAGCGGTGGCTCGGTGGGCGGTGACCTACACACAACACGACGTTTCGCTTTGTGAACTTTCAGATGGTTCAGGCTGGTATTGACTTATTAATCTCGATTTCCAAACCTCAGTGTACACAGACTAGATGCCTAAAAATAACAAGAACAACAACTACATCAGAAACTCAGCTTTAGTCTTGGTATTAAGGAATAATACTGATGAAAATAATAATAACGTGATAGTAAGGACCATGCGGAATATACTCCTGCACTTACCGAGGATCAGTAACATTTATCCCGTGACTAGCGTATGTGACAACTTTAGGGAGGATATCAGTATTTTGTTGAATACAAATTCCATTACTCAGAGTTGCTAGTCCTGGAGGGATGGAAGATGGAATGATGATGATAATGAATGATGAATGGACAACACACACGTACTGAGATACACAAACACACCCACCACCGACGCGGGACTCGAACCCGCGATCGCCACGGCACTACTGCCTTAGGATTCTCGGCTATCTGGATCGGCTATTATTGTTATTATTATTATTATTATTATTATTATTATTATTATTAAAAATGTGTAACATGTATTCAAAGACACCTGTATTTGTTGAATTTCCTACGTCGAAATAAGGTTTTGGGGTCAATATTTTTCTCTCATTTATAACGATTTTGATCATCATATGTGGCAACAAAAGTTCAGCTACTATGTTGAACTTTTTCGAGAAATGAAAGAATTCTCAATTTAAATAAATAAAAAGTGGGTGAAGTAAGAGACCCTTGAGGAAAAGTTATCCAAAAAATTCATGAATTTTCAATATCTTCAGTTATTACTAGGTTTAGGTCCACTATCAAGTATTTCACAATTCGGTATCGTGAAATGTCCCAATCCCACTGTGCCCTCTACCAAACACCTCCATTTAGAGTGGCGAGGGGCGTTTCGCCGCTGCTACACCGGCCAGCGTTGCGTGACTTACGTCACGCAGTTTAACACGCACCACGCATTTCACTGGGTGGTGATGTTGGTCTCCCACGTGACAGGGCCGCTCACCCGCGACGCCGTCGATCACCGGGCGTCGCCATGCGAGTCGCGGCCAATCAGCAATGGATCACCCGGCAGCGCCGCTCCCATTTGCCTGCGGGTCTCCCTTTCGGCCGGCCGGAGCTGCGATAACGGAGGAGCTGCCGGGCTGCATCTTCCGTGTTGACTCTTCCCCCCACGTGCTGCAAGGGAATATCGGTGTATGTAATCTCTTAGATTAACGTGGAGCGGGGCAGTGGGGAAGGGTGAGGGACGTGGAGCGCCGTCGCCGTTTTAATTACGGATATGCGAAGCGAGTGCTGCTGCGCGGGGCGGGGAGCGAAACAAATCTGCGGCCGGGGTGGAGGAGGGGGGCGGGGGTCCGGTCCCCTCCGCCCGCCGGAGCGGAGTTTAAATTCGCGCTGCCTGGGTAATCAGGGCTCAAAGGGCGGCGAAGGGCCGAGGGCCGCGACGGCGCCCGTAACTGCTGACAAATTACTGGAATTAAACGGAGCCGGCAAACACGTCGCTCTGCCCTTGAGGCCGCTGCAAAGGCCCTGCCCTGTCCTGCCCTGCGCCCTAAAGCCGACGCAGCCGGACGCCGGCCCGCGCCGCACCGCGACGTCCTAATTTCTTTAAAAGGCCGCGTCTTCGCTTCGCCCCGAGCCCTAAATCCCACCAATCGTAGTAAAAGGCGCCCTCGGCCCAACCCACGCGTGGACGCAGCGGATAGGGCAGTGGCCCGCAGAGGGGAACCTCGTGAGGTCTGCGAGTCAGGTGGGCGTATCCCCTGCCACCCTGCAAGGGTGACCAGGAATGTGGCTCTGCGAAAGCAGGCGGGCGATGTTGTATCTGTTGAGATTTCTAAAGACGATGGAGGTTTTCATGGAAAAAGAATGCACTTCTCACTTGAGATTTTCGAGGCAGGTGTACGCTTCCATTGCCAACTTGTGATGGCGACCATGCGAGCTTCTGGCAGACAAATTTCTCTTTTGAGGTTTCTGTGACCGGACTGACTTAGAGGAAGTGGTTCGCCTCCCATATAAGACTCTTGAGCCAGGTGCAGTCTTTCCCTGATTCGTTGCTATGGTGACCAGGAGGCCTCGTACCAAGTGAATTAGGCCTCTGTTAAGGATTCTCTGACTGCGACAGGTTTACGTGGAAGTCGAATTCTCTCATGAGATTTTAGTGTTACAACAAGGTCCCTTCTGATGCCCTGTAATAGCTGTCATGGCGGCTCCTGGGAAGCAAATGTCATCTCCGTTGTGGTTTATGAAGGCGGTGGATATTTTTATATGAACGAATCCTTATCGCCTACAGGATTTTTAGGCAGGCGTACGCTTCTCTTACGAAATTCTAAAACTTTATCTTTGTTGATTTTTCTAAGACCGATGAAAGACCAAAAGAATTCACTAGTCACTTGAGATTTTTGAGGCAGGTGTACGCTTCCATTGCCAACTTGCAATGGCGACCATACGAGCTTCTGGCAGACAAATTTCTCTGTTGAGGTTTCTGTGACCGGACTGACTTTTATGGGAGGCGAACCATTTGCTCTCAGACGTTTGAGGCAGGTGCAGTCTTCCCCTGATACTTTGCTATGACGACCAGGACATCTCCTGCCAAGCGAATTAGGCTGTTGAGGATTCTGTGACTGCGACATTTTTCCGTGGAAGGCAAATTCTCTCATGAGATTTTAGTGTTGGAACAAGGTCCCTTCTGACACTGAAATGGCTGTCAAGACGGCTCCTAGCAAGCAAATGTCTTCGTTGAGGTCTGTGAAGGAGATGGACATTTTTATGTAAGATGAATCCTTATCTCCTCCAGGATTTGTAGGCAGGTCTACGCTTCTTTTACCAATAATCTGAAGCTTTGTCTGTTGAGGTCTCTGTGAAACCTTTGGAGGCAAATGCTTTTCCATTGAGGTAACTCAGACAGATGATCCTTCCGTAGGTTTATTAACGAGATTTCATGTGTCCTGAAGGCTTGATTGGCAGATGAGCATTTAGATTGAATGTTTTATTTCGAATTTCTTGTGGGATGACGAGATGTCTTTCGCTCTTCCTGGAAATGTTTCTCGGAGGATCTTACAGCGTCGGATGATCTCTTTGAGACTTTCTTGGCGTTTCACGGAGAAGCAGGTTGAAAAGGCTGGGAGTGTAGGAGGCAGACGTCGCTTAAAACAATTGGAAGCTTTTCGCTCGCTATTAACATTCCGCTACTCGCGAATTCTGTTGGAACGGATTTACTTGCGACGGGTATTTGAATACCTCAATATCAGTAAAACAATTCTTTTTCGAAGAAAAAATTAACAATAATTTTGATTTTAATAAAGTACGATGATGATTCTGTAGGTACTGTCAACAATCATAATATAAGAGGTTCTGAAAGTGAGCTATGTATGGTGTCTGCCCCGGTGACTTTATGTGTATTTTTATAGCTTAATTGAAGAATACATGAACCGTTGTGCATACAGATATTGAAATAACTCTAACCACTCTCCAATTTTATAACTTTAATTAATGTTCACGTATAATCTTAACCTTATCTTTTAATTTGATTCTTCTAGCTTGGTTTTTAATTTCTTTTTACAACATTACTTTGGGTTTGCTATAATATTACACGTTCTCAGAGCTGCTTTATGATACTTGAAATTGTGGGTCTTAAAATCGACCACTAGTACGAGAATTAGGCTGGTAGAATTTTTTAGATTGAGAAAAATGTATATTGGTGGCTAGATCTCATGAAATCTCGATAATTTGAAATGAAAAACACAAAAAATAAGATTATTACATTAGTGCAAGATCAGCAACTGTAGTTTAATTTGAAATCTTTTCTTAATTGCCCATTAAATTCATAAAACAATTAGTATTAACTATCATACACAATTAAAAAATTACGTTGTCCAATAATTTCTTACATTTACATACGAGTACATATTTACTAATCTGCTCATTCACACATGTTCGGATCGTTTTATTTTTAATATTTGAAATCTTTCTAAGGCCATTTTTTATTTATTATTTAATTAATTAATTTAAAAATTATCTTAAAATCCTTTGACAATCTTGGCCTTACTCATCTAAATTAAAAGTTCTTTGTAACTCCTTAAATACCTATCACTTTCCTTCTTAAAGTTCCTTCGGCAATCTTGGTCGCTGTCGTTCTGGGTAGTCGATCACTTATGTTTTCGGTCACGACTCCACTCATCCTTCTCCTCAAACACGTCAAATTGATGTTCGTTCCTCTCATCTCAAACTAACATCCGATTAAATGTGTACGACTCTGACAACGTAGTTTTTTCACTTAAAGTCCTTTTTGATTCAGAAACTGTTCATTTCTACCTTCACGAAACTTTTTCGACTAGACATTCATTTTCTTACGATCTGCCGCGATCTCCTCGCACACGTTTGATCATATTGCCTACTAACTTCGTTTAATTGCTCTAACTCTCCTCGTTTACCGTAACTAGATTAATTTACTATTGTATCCCTCATTCTTCTTATAAAAGAAAATAATGTCATTGAGATGATATGACTTATCTCAATATGGAACACCATATCTGAGAAGGAATAACAAAAGAAAGTAGATCAAGGGGTAGCTTATTTTATGCTAGAAATTTTCTAATTTTTAATTAATTAATTTTTTATAATTTAAACTTTTTATTCCAAAAAATGTAATATTTTTTTAGTTATTTTATACTAATTTTGGGATCATGTTTTCAAATTCTTTGAACTAAGTTATTTGATGTCATGGCGTGACTCCTTCTACAATAATATATTTTTGTTTTATTTCAGGTAAGATCGCCAACTACGCAGCGGCAAATGAATGGCTGATTGGTGCAGCCCACTTCGTACAGTAAGAACAGAAATTCTTTCATAAATTTCTTCAAACTTAAGCACTTTGTTATTATTATAATTTCAGTTCTATTTTCCAATCGTTGCATTTTCTTATTTTTATGAATATTATTTCATTTTTCAGTTATTTAATTTTGATTGCTATAAAATTTTCTTCCTTAATAAAATGAAATATACACCTCAGAAGTGGTGACCACTATGTCCATAAATTTTATTGCAGTTTTGTGACATTGCAATTTTATTGAGTTTTGTGACAGTTGTTATAATTTTATTGTTCTTCCTGAGAACCATTGAGAGCTAGGACCTAAATACATTTTTAACGATGATAGAAACATTAAAAGCAATATCATATTCACCAAAAAAAAAACGTGTTTCTATTGCTGTCCTGAAAAATTATGTAAATGAGACTCTTTATATTCGAGATACACCCGTATGGTTGTACTCGTGTTAACAAATATCGCCATTTCAAAAACGAATGAAGGTGGCAAATTCCTTTTTATTTACGTACAAAAGAAGTTAGAAACTAATAAATACATGATTTTATGTACTCTATCTAGAATTATATTCATGAATGTCTTTTTTATCACAATTCACTCTTTCAAGGATATGTACCTCATTATGAGATATATCAAGATTCGTTTTGATAATTTTTCTCTAACCACCAGATTTGCGAGAACAAGTTCAGGAAGGGTAAAATTATTACAATCAAGATCGATTGAATTGCAAAATAAAATTGCTTGTGGTACTTTGATTGGATGATGTAAACATCATTTTTCAAGTTAAAGTACTTATAAATACTATTTCTTCAGTAAATACTATTAGATATATCTGATAACATAATCATTTCCAGCACGTCATTTTTAATTTCATTAACTTTTTAGTACACCCAATCTTTAATATGGTACTAACTGAAACAATCTTATGAAATGTCTTAAAATATAAACTTTCGAACAAGCTCTAGATTCCTGATTCATAGTTCGATGCTTCCAAGTAAGTTTTTAGAGAAGCAAGTTTCATGCGTTGTTCCAAAGCGCTTCCCACAAACCTTCCTGGTTTCAATTAAAGGAGAAGATTCTAGGCAAGTTGTGAAAATGCCTTTCACGATGGATGCAAAAAACAATCACCAGTGGAGAACGACTTTAAAATTCTGCGAATATCTTTTTTCAGCATGAAAATTACCACTTTCATCAACTAATTGCAAGGTGAACTTTAAAATAAGACAAAGTCGAAGTAGTCATGGCCACATGAAACAAATGTATTGCAAAAATGTTTGAAGCATGAACCCGTATGGCTATCGTCTCACATGTTGAGAATGACTGCAAGGGTATTTACTTGTCTTTCCATGAATGCGTTCTAAAATAAAATACAACTCATATATACAATACAATAACTCGTATAAAAGATTCTTTCACGTACTTACTTCAAGTTTCTTTTTACTTCAACTTTCACTTTACTTCAAGTTGCGAACTCTTAGCCTGGTCTCGTTTGTGAACGTTTCACACGTACTGAAATAATGTGGGATGATATATTCAACGGACCCAGCATTAGTACGTTCTTACATAGTAAAGAAAAAGTATCGTTCAAGAAAACCATTAAAAAATTCTGTAAATAAATTAATGTCGCTAATGAACTGTAATACTGTTTTCGAGCATATCTATTATGTGTGTTGTCATAACATGTAGTGACATTTTCAACGACTGGTGTAATGTAGACTGTAATGTCTATATATATACATTGTAAACTATGTATACTATGTATACATTCTATACAAAAATGTAAATTGTATACAATATGTAACAATGCTATGAAAAACACTTATTGTAAACTTACAGAATAGTCTGTAATATCCTCGCTGTAGATGCGACTACAAACACATTTTAAATAAGTATCGTAATGTTTTAGAAAAACTGTTATTCTCGGGAGGAGGTAATCAAAAAGTGGGTAAGTCTCGTTTGAAGCAAATTACTGTTATCACAATTTCTGTATCCGAAATCCAGGTTTATGGCTTCTTTGTACCGAAAAATCGATTGATGGCAAAATATATTATTCGTTTGTCGTCAACAGTTGCACTTAAACTGAATTCATTTTCTTCCAAAAATTATATTCCTCGTTTTATTTAAACCATCTTACTATCTCAAAAAATTGATGTTTCAAAAAAGTCATACATATTTTTTTTGAAATAACCAGTGTTTTTCCGCGTAATTTTTGCTTGATGTTAATGCAATTTATAAAAAGCATTTTTCTGAAAAGTAACTTCATTTTTTTTCTTTAATTTGTTTTTCACGGATAGACGAAAGAAAAGAAAATGTGTCGCATATATCTCATTTTCGATGAGCCCCACGGAATTTCGGGAATTGCGAAAGTTGGAAATAATGTGAGAAAGTGTGGGCTGTTTTAGCACAACCAGTGGATGTTTTTTCTTCGATACATTTGTTTAGGTAAGGAGTTCCTATTTTCATTTTTAAAACTTTTATTAATAAAACCTTTTTTAACTCTGTGATAATTTCTCCTTTCAGCTCGAATTGTGTGTTTCCAAAAAGTATTCGAAAACTTTGCCCTTCGTAATCGCTTCTTAGAAACGCTGAGATTCTGATGTCACCTTTGTAATCTCATTTTAATATCTGAGGATATAGAGAACAGTTGTGCATTCGGAGCAACTAGAGAATGTTGAACTAATAACTACCTTACCCTCTGTGCCTCTGCACCGCATGTGCTGATGAAGTTCTCTTACAATACCTCAAAACCTGAAAATATTTTAAACAAACAGAAAAAAATATTGTATTATATTGCTAAATTCATGTGTTCTTACGTGAAACAAATTATCTTCTGCGTGGACTATTTTCCCATATAATACATACGTATGTACAAACAAGATAACAGTTTAGTACAGGAGTAGAATCAGTTCATACGGCGTATTGTGCAAAAGTATACTTTTCTTCCTGATATCAAAGTATTGCATATTTTGTTTAATTCTGTTTAAAGATATTTTTTGCTTTTTTAAAATATTCTGTATTATTCCGTTTTTTACTTTCCCCCTACTTGTATACGTGCCATGACAACCTTTGATGTATTGGAGGGAATATGATCTAAATTTTTAATCTATGAGTTTTAAGGGTACACGCTGAAAGCTTTTTCCGCTTCTTCCCAGCCAAGAAGAAAAGTTCCTTTGATTCGAGAAGGGATAAACCCCTGAAGGTAGAAAAATATTCCTCAGGAGATTAATATAAACATACCCTGTGACCGTCTCTAAAAGAATACGTAATGGCATGCGAAATAGTCGTGTGCTTTCATAGTCAAAACAGTTCATTCTCAAAAACTCGGTTTATTTCCTTTTTCTAGAGTATAATTTAGGTTTTTAATCAATGTGCCGCGAAAACATTAAAAGAGAATTGTAAGTCAATCTTATTATTTGAAACTTTACAAAAATGGAAAAATATTGTTTGGTTTCAGCCTCACTAAATGACCAAATATAAAATACAAATGTGATTAACGGACGCTGATTAATATGAGTCCGAATCTCGGAGGCCTACGACATAGAAAGATGGCTCAGTGCATCAACCTGATGTCACTGCAGTCCCTCTGACCGGGAAGTCCTAGGATGTTTTAGTTTGTTATGGTTGTGGAAAACCCCGCTAGTCGACGGTGGGTCGCGCCGGATCTTGCCACCCAGCGAAGAAAGAGCACTGCCCCTTCTGGTGAAAAATCATCCACTACACTTACGGGACTAATGACAGTAGTTCAGAGGAATGCCGGAGCAGTACCATAACAAACGGACCACGGACCGCGTACGATCTTTCCTACCTCTTTTTTGTACTATCCTCATAGTATTAGACCTGAAAAATAGAACTCATTTAATGACATTGGTGTAAGCATCCGTTAATCGTAATGTAATCTTCCATTAAATATGTACTCTGCCATAAATTTGAAATATTAAAAAAATGAAGGTTTCTTTTCATAATAATGCTTAGGAGATGACAGTGACGATTTGAGAGAGACCCAAGGAGAGGGGATGGAAAACCGAGGAATGGCATGGTTTGAAATAGAACGATGGAGGATGAACTAGGTGATGAGGGGGTTGAAAAGGGGAAGAAGGACAGTGAGGGGGAGAGACAGAAAGGGGAGAGGTCATGAAAGTGTAGTTAAATTACACAAATTCCGACTTTGGCTACCAGGTTTACAAGTTCTAACTAGTTTTAATGTCTTCCAGCCAATTTAGCCTCTTTAATTGACAAATTTCCATAACCTAATATATTACAGAAGAACTCATGTTTTATACGTGGTATATCATGATCACAAACATATTTGAAATGCGGCCCATTTTTGTACCGTGTTGAAACTATTCATATTTTCTATTACCGTGTTGAAAGATACTTATGATTCTGTCAAAGAGTAGAGTGAATTTGAAAACATAACTGCAAACGAAATAATATTACGTACTCGCTATTTATCCGATAAAGTAGGATGAAATTCAAGAAATATATATTTGACGGAAATTATGAATTTGTAGAAAGTTTGAGACCACATCCAACTTTTCAAAGATCGGCGACGTATATGGCTTTTAAAATATTACGTGGTTTAAATTTGTTTACATGAATTCATCCTGAAAAAAAACCCATCAGAATTATTTTTCGCCTTGGTGGCACTCAAAGGCGATCTAATTACAGCGCCGCATTGGCTATTTTAATTTGCGCTCGGTCTTTGCCAGTCGGCTTTCCATTTCCCCGCCGCGCAACTTTAAATGGAGAGGAGCGGAGCGGGGAGGGGGCAGCGGCGATCGGTCGCGGGCACAGGGGCGGTGGCGAGGGCGGGGGCGGGGGCGGGGTGTCGGGGGTGGTGGCGGGGGCGGGGGACGGGGACGGGGCCGGAGCGGAGGTCGGGGCGGGGGCCGGGGGCGGGGGCTTGGGGCCGGGGTGTAGGCGGGGGCGCGGGGTGGGGGGGTGGGGGGGGGCGGGGCCGGGTGCAGAGGCCGGGTGCGGGTGCGGGGCTGGGGGCCGGGGGCTGGGCGGAGGCGGAGGGTGGGGTCCGGGGGCGGGGTCCGGAGGCGGGGGCTGGTGGACGGAGGGCGGGGGTGGGGGCGGGGGGCGGGGGTGGGGGCGGGGGCGGGGGTGGGGGCGGGGGCGGGGGCGAGTGGTGATGGCGGCGGCGGGGGTTGGGGCGGGTCTCAAGGCTCACGGCCGCCTTGTTTCTGTGCGCGCGCGTTAATTTCGCGGTTTCTCGCGCGGAAAACTTCCCTAGCAGCGTTTGATCCGCGCTCTAATTAGGCAGCGTGCTGGCGGGAATGGCGGGGCCGGGCCGCCTTCGGAGGAGGAGGCTGCGGTGCTGGCGCCGCCGCCGACGTCACGGCCGGGACTGAATGGGCCGGCAGGACGGGTAGAGGAAGGGAGCGGATTCGAATGGAAGGACAACGAGTGGAAAAGGGGAAGGTTGCGGAGCGAAGGAGTGTCCGAAAAGGAATAAAAGAGCGATGAGAATAGAAGAATGACAAAAAAGGAGAGAAGAGAGCAGGATAAAGACGAGTAGAGAAAAACAAGAAGATATGAAACACTAGAACGGATGAACGAAACGCAAAAGGGAGTAGATTCGAATGAAAGGGTGACGAGTGGAGGAGAAGATGATTTCGGAGCGAAGGAGGGTCCGAACAGGAGGAAAATGGCTAAGAGAATAGAAGAACGGGGAATAGAGAAAAAGTTCGAAGAGAGTAGGTAAATGAGAAGTGGAGAAGAACGAGAAGAGGATACGAAATACCAAAAGGGATGAAAAAAAAACCAGAAAAGGTTGAAACAAATGAGATGGACAGAAAAGGGTTAGGGAATCGGAGAGAAGGAAAAGAAGGGAAGATGAAAGCGCGAGGAAGGGTCAGAGGAAGACGAGGATGTGACGAGAGAGGTCGGCAAGGAATGTGACGGCTGGGGAGTAAATTGGATGGGTGGGGTACATGAAAGGGCGGGACGGGGAAAAGGGATAGGGCATTGAAAGGAAAGGGAGTTTCTATCACGGGGGGGGGCAGCGGTTCCTTCGGCCGGTGCTGCGGCCTGGCGGAGCAGAGGAGAAGACGGCCAGCTGCACTGGGGCAGGGCACAGTCATTTGCGTTCCGGGAAATGCTGCCAACGGCAGCCGACCATCGTGCTTGTGTTTGGACTTTTGCACATAAATACATTAATTCGCTGATTTAAAATCTTAGGTAGGTTAAAAATGGAGAACATCATTTGATGGTTTTGAAATAAAAAGATGTCTCTAAAAATATTGTACTAATGAATTTCAACTATCAATCTTTTCTTGCAGTGAAATAAAAATTCCTTTCTCAGGAGGAAACCGCGAAACGGGGGGCGCAAGGATAGCATTTGAAACACCGGGGAGGGGAAAGGGAGGGAGGGAGGAAGGAAGAAAGGATAAAGAGAGCTTAGGCTCTCTCGTCATACAATTTTCATAGTGTTCACGCTGCAATGTTAAGGAAAATAAGTTACATTGGACTAACTTCCAAGCGTGAAGTTCAATGTCTTAATTTATTAAAATATTTTATAGACATATTTTATAACATGTTTATCTTCATATTATATGATATTAAGCCAGTAAAATTCCTTTCGGGCAAAGGCCTCTTGAAAGTCACGGATAACTTCTGAGTAACCAACAGAGCAGCCACTTCTAATGTTATGAGTTGGTAGTGTCTGTTAAACTTAATCAAAATTTTTGTACTTGCATTAGCTACGAGTTAACACTAATATTTTTTCTTCAAAACGGATTAATTATTAATCAATAATTTTTAAAATCATTAAAACTATACAAGCCTACGTTATTTGTTTAGTCTTCTGAAATTTAATTTAGTTTATTTGCATGTATTCAGTTCTATTTCACTTGGATTTCACTTCTCTTTTATTACTCACTTTATTATTCACAAATTGTTGCTCTTTTTTTCTTCAATCTATCTTGTGCTAGTCGTGTCTACAGCGTCCCTGATACACACCTTTATATTATTAGTGTTTTTTGTAAATAACAATTAAATGTATTGATATATGTGCTCAGTAATCCGCTTAATTTATTATTCAATGTATGAATAAACACGTCAAAAATTGATTATTTATTCTCATTTTGTGGCATTTACTATTTGTTAGAACTATTTTATTATTAATTGTGGATATTGCATTTATAGTATATTACCTCAACCTGCTCAGTGTATATTGGAAGTAGTCGACGTTTATTTGTGAGTAAAATCCGTTTTGCATTAATGTTCACAAATTTTCCGTCACACTAAATATATGTCTTCCTAGTTACCCCGTTTGCACTTCTGTCTATCCACTGCCCTTTCCGTGGAATTAATTCCGGGTCATTAGGTTTACGCGGTGTGTGCGGAAATTTTCGATCGCATGTAATGTGCGAATCAAAAGATTTGAGCACAAAATCTTCGCGCGTTCACCAGTAAATGTTAGCATAATTTACAACGGGATTTTCGCAGGAAATGCTCAATGATTTGCACCAATATTTACGCGTCTACCGAAACAGAACCTCGTATAAATTTGCAGAGCTTGCACTAATGTGGTATCGCAAACAGAAACGCTATTGCTAGAACATTGTTGCAAGTAAACTGAACCGAATCTGTGATGTGTAGTTATCGTGTGGTGGGAACGTAGTGGAGAGACGATATAACACAGTGTGTGCAACGCAGAAACAACGCGTTATGGTTCGTCTACGCAAATGTACTGATTTTGCTTTTAAGAAACGCATTTCGTTTAAGCCATGATTTAAATTAAAACGTCTCATTGTTGATACATTTTAAATTTGTTTACAATTATGAAACAAAATCATTCAAATTGACAACATATATATATTTATGATGACATTAAAGGACAGACCGTCATTTTGTATTTCTGTGCATCATTGTCATTCATATCTGAATTAATTTTGAGAAATAAACAATCTTATAACGCCTACTAATTATTTATTTACCTAAGGAAATACTCTGTTGTTTGAATATTTAATATATTATTTTTCTAAAAAGTGTATAATTCTGCTCAATATGTCTCAGGGGTTGACATTCGCCAAGTAGAGGTTAATATTATAAAAAAATTATTTATGAAATTCAAACTTCAAGATAAGATTTTAAAACTTTATAGAACCTAGATTAAGTGCAACATCAATATATGCATATATTTTTTCTCAAAATTTAAAAAATCTACTCATTAGTACTAATCGTTTTGAAGGAAGGCAGCAAAACAGTCATAATTAATGTAAACTTTCAGTTGCATTTTGACCACAACAATTCAATGTCAAATCCTAATTCCTGTTCTCTAGAGTACTATTTCAAATTCTAGAGCTATATATCTTCAATCCAACAGCTATAGTACACTCTGATGATTAATGTCATGGTTGCAATAAAAAGTATAAGTAGAAATGTAACTTTACTCCTGTGTAATCTAAGGTATTATAACAAAATGTGAATTTATTTTACAAACTCATCGCCCATTATTTAATAAACAGTACAGTTACTTTTATCTGAATTATTGCATTTGCAACAACATCTAAGTTCGAATTATGCTGTTTAATATAGGTATATAGTGTTAGTGCCTTTCAGACTGATGGCGAGAAGAAGACACAAGCATTTTTGATTAATTTTTAATGAAATTAATCTCATAAATCACACATTTCCTAGTTGGAATCAAAATAATCAGATCAAGTACATTTTACATTGAATGTCTCGCCATCCATTCAGTGTCGTGCATTCCATGTAGTTTCACCATCTTTTTCGAAAAAGTCAGGAGAAATTGAAACTATATTCACATGCAGTCGAAATGCTAAAAGTCTGGATTTCACTTATAACAAAACTTTCAACAGAGATTTGTCTATTTATGTCCAAATGATTTGATAATTATAGTATAATTCCACTAGTTATTCTGTGACACTTTTGTCCTCCACACTTTTGTCTCAGGTTTAATTAATTTATCACGTACTTCAAAAGTACGCAGTGACGTTATATACATCTTGCAACTTGCCTATGCGATTCGAGTTTTTCTTTCCTATTCCTTTAGCACTGATATGACGAGGACCATGATCATCAGATCGCAACCGTTGATTGATTGATTGATTCGTGTTTCCGGGCGCTTCAACTACTTAGGTCATTAGTCCCATAAATATAGTGCGTGTTTTTCACGGGAGGTGGTGGTGATGATCTTTTCCCCGCTGGATGGCGAGATCTGGCGCCGACCTACCGTCGACTAGCGAGGTTTTCCCTTCAACCAGTTATCTCACACCAGCGGGGCACCGCCCCAGCCGGGACAAGCTGTAAGCTACCGACCGGACTCCCGGCATGTGTGGTAGTGGAGTGCATGTTAGTGTGTGTGTAAGAGGAGAGGATAGGACAAAGAAGAGGAAGGAAAGATGGCGCGCGGTCCGTGACCCGTTTGTCCGGGTACTGCTCCGGGATTCGCCTGGTGTTGATCAGAGAAACCACGGAAAACTACCGATCAGAGCAGCCGGTCGCTAGAATTCTCCTCCAGACAGCGACTGTATTCGACCTAGCTGACAAGCTAGTGTCGAAAATCCTGCCGCCGTCGGGAGAGGACCTCCCGGTCAGAGGGACTGCAGTGACATCAGTTGATGCACTGAGCCATCTCTCCCTGTACAACCATTGAGAAGCAGCGGTTTGGGGGGAGACGTCTTTACACGAGGAAATTTAGCACCCCGCTTCTGCACCCCCCGGCCACCACCTTCGCTTATCTACGCGCGCGGGGGCCCCCTCCCGATCCAAATTGACTGGAGCAATTTGTCTCGACAAGCGCCGCAATCTGCATATTCATGCTCCCAGCAGTAAAAACGATTATATAACCGTTTAGCGGGGACGCCCTCAATGTAAAGGGTTAAAGATTACGCGCCGGAACATGATATAAATTCTGGAAACATCCCCTGAAGGTCGAATGAAACGCAGCGCCCGTCAATTGTTCGCGTAGAGCCTCTCACGTGCATATGTCCGCTTGCAAAGTGTGACAGCGAATACGTTATTTCGCAACGAATCATCTCCGAGGAAGCGTTTTGTAATTCTGAAATTTCTGGAACCTTCAACAATTTTCTGCTCCAAATCTCAAATACGTCATTTTATTTAAATTGAAATGCAAAATAACCGTATTATGGCCATTCAAATTTCTACTAAAAGCTTTTATAATGACATTTCTTTGTTTATTTCGTCAAAAGTTGCAACACCTGTATGTTTGTAATAGCTTCGAAAAGGGGTGAGACTATATTTTATTACGTACAGGCAAACAGAGGAATCATTGTGGAAGTTAATGCCAAGATAAAAGGAAACTGGGCAAAAAACTTTAAGGATTGCTTTCTTATTCTCCCTGTCTTTTTGTAAGTTGTATGTATTCCATTTGTATTAAGAATACATAACGATTTATCAAAACATCACACAACTTACTCTAATATAATTGAGGTAACAATTAATATTAAGAACAAGCTTCATGTGGCAAATCATTCTCTTCTTGGCTTCATCGTTCACTGGCTATATGATTACATTAATCTTACTCGGAGTTGTTTGTATTTATTTTTATTTTCATTAAAGAGTTTGCAAGATTAGAGTATGCTCTTTCCTTTAAATTCAGGAAAATTAAAAATTGTTTCAATTCAATTATTTTCTATTATTTTTCTTATGATAAAAATTAGAATCCGGGTGCTAATAAATATTATTACATTGGTGTAAGAATAACTTTTTTAAAATTCATTAGCTCTACACGTCCACATTATAATTTTTACATGTTGTATTTTGATTTTTTTTAGCAGTGTTCGAGATTTTTAGGTCTTTTCAGAATGTACGACGTATTGAACGTATTTTTGGGACGATTTTAAAGGTTTCACCTGCACTTCACCAATTAGTATAATGAAGTCGATATACTAATGCAGCTCTGGTATACAACTAAAACAAAATTTTAAGGACAAAATCAGGATGTGTGAAAATTTAAAAACAAATGTATAGTAACAACTCCTTTACATTACCATCATTAATTGCTATAGTCAATAAAGGAACACTCTCCCATTCATTTGTGCTTCTAATGGGAATGTATTAAACGATTTCAATGTAGCAAATGTGATGTCTGGAAGAGGTCATTTTAATCACATCGCATTCAACAAACATTCGGCAAACCCGCCGCAGGAAGTACTTCCATAAACATTATTTAATGAACACAATTCCTTTTGCCATTTGAACTTCCGCTAATGCAGATTCGCGGCGCGAGGGCGGGGGCGGCATTGACATGAGCCGCCACTCCAATCCCATTCGGCCGAGCGGGGGTGGGCATGGCGAGTGGGGGGGAGGGGGCGGGGCTTTGCAAGGGCCGTTCGACCTTTTCAGGCGATCATTAGCAACATTGAAATCTCTCGAAGCTGGCAACAGCGCGCGGGCGGTTGTCAACCGGAGCAAACGCTCTGCACGCGCTCTGACGGCCATCGCTCATCCTCGATTGTTCGCACTCCCTCCCCCTCCTTTCCTACCGCCTCCCCTCCCATTCCCCTCGTCCTCCACATTTCCCCTCCCCTTCACAGTCCCTTCCCCTCCCATCTCCCCCTCCCACCCCCTCCCCGGCCCACATCTCCGATCCCCATCCCCGTTTCCCCTCCCCGCTCCCCCTTTTCCCTCCCGTCTCCACCACCCCTCCTCGCTTCCCCTCCCGCTCACCTCCCGCTTTCCCTCCCCACCTACCTCTCTGCTCCTCTCCGCACCCTCCTCGCACCCTCCCCGCACCCTCCCCGCCACTCCCCGCACCCTCATCGCCCCTCTCCCCACACCCTCCTCGCAGCCCCTCCCGCTACCCATGCCGCTGACCCTCCTGTTTTCCTTCCCCGCCCCTCCCTCCTTCCCCTCTTCTCTCCCCTTTTCCCATATCCTCACTTCCCCTCCTGCTTTCCTCCCCCGCTCCCCCCTCGCCCCCTCCCCGCTCCCCTCCCCGCTCCCATCCCCGCTTCCCTCTTCGCTCCCCTCCTCGTTTCCTCTCCCCGTCCCTCCCCATTCCCCTCCCCTCCCACTACCTTCTCCCCTTCCCTCACCCCACCCATCTTCCTCTTTGCGCTCCCCCTCCCTGCTCCCCCTTCCCTTCCCCCTCCCCTTTTCACCTTCCCCCTCCCCGTCATCCCTCCCCCTCACACCGTTGCTCCTCCCACGGCGGGGGACACGCACGCCACGTCCGCAAAAAAAAGCTCGCGCTCGCGCGATTGTATTTATTAAACGGCGAGCGCCGTTCAGCGGGCATTCAGCGCCATATAATTGGACATGTTAACTATTTCGGCGAGCGCTGTTGCACGAATCAACATGCAGATTACATACGGTGATTCGCCGGGCGCGGAGCGGCGCGGCGCGGGCGAGCGAGCGAGCGAAAGGGTCCTCGGGGACGGGGACGGAGGTGGGGGAAGGGACGGACAGGGGCCGAAACCCGCGGCTGACGCTCCGGCACGGCGCTGAAATGCTCCGAAACCGGGAAACTCAAATAAGGGAACAACCTGTTGGGGATATATTGTGGGAGTTGCTAGATATGAATTAAAATCACATTTTACGAAATTTTGGAATGGTTCTTGACAACGTGAATGCGTAGTATTAAAAAAATGGGAGAAAAATGTGCTAAGTCTTTGAGTCATCTTCATATCAAAGATTAATAGTAAATTTAATAAATTCAGCACCGAATCAATTATGGAAAGAAATTTAATGCATTTTATCAATTAAACAAAGCGAAAATGTTAATTTTAAGTATTGAATCAAAATGAAATTGAAATTGAGTGCATAAAAAGTTGACAAGTGACAGTTGTATAAAAATTAACTTTCGTATTTCCAATTCTGAAAATTTTGAATTTAATCTTTACCACACGTTAAAATAATGCGTTAAATAAATAGTTTGTTTTGTTTGATATCCAAGTTTTGATCTGCTTATATGCTAATCTTTATTTTGCACCATATTCATTTGAATTTGTATCTTAGGACTGGCACGATAGTATTCAATTGATCATCTTGTCGTGCACGAACGCTTATTTCGTCGCAAAGTAGTGCATTATGAAACAATTATATATTGCTGAGTAATAGTATACGAGTGTGCAATATGTTATGACACGAACGAGAATCTAGTGAGTGTCATATAGTTCATACGAGTGCATTAATTTGCATTATGTCCAGCTCCACAGAGTACTTTTCTTACGAGTAGTAGAAACTATTGGACTACACAACGGGACATGATGGAAAACCAGTTCGGAGATTTGAACTTCTCTGGGGGTCGGAGCCCCCTTGGCGAAAATTCCAAAGATGCAGAAACTCCCATAGGTCGGTACAAAATCTCAAGTTCTAGCGTGAGAAACACCACCACCACCACCACCATGCGAGAAATATCGTGCACTACACTTACAGGACTAAGCAATACCACCTGGAATACAGGTTCCAGGCGGTGTTGGGACTAATGATAACAGCAATTGAAGCGCCTGGAAACAAAATAACAATGAAGTGGCGGAGCTCTCTTCGACTGTTTGCGAGCTTCGTGCCGCGGGCGTTAGAGGGAGTGGGAGCGGCGTGGGCGCCTCGCCTGCAATCGCCACCGGGGCGCAGTGTTGCCAGATGTATAGCGAGCTCTTTCTCCACCACTAGTATGGAATTTCCACTGACCACCACCACATGAAACAAAATTCCCCAACTTTAAATCGAAAATTTACGAAACGAAACGTTATTTTATATTAAGGTCGGTGTTAGCATGATAAGGCTAATACATTAATTTTGTAAAATTGTATTTACCAACATGTAAATACTTTAATGTTGTTTGATGTTCATTTTGTGTATTTGTTGTATTTGTTTGATGTTTGTTTTATGTTGAGTAATTGCTTAGAAAATGCTACCACCGGAAGTATTCCATGTATTCCTAAGTAGAGAAATAAATATCCTGTTCTTTTCTAAAAATCTTCTCAAATTATATAAAAAACGGCATGAGCTGTCACTGGCAATCATTGAGCGACATAAACTGTCACTGACGGGAATTTCATTGGCTGTCCTCATCAATTCAAGTCAACCAATAGTCAAGCTGCTCCCAAGCCTACACTATCTTCGTTTTTTTCGTGTTTTATTTCTTTATACCTGTCGTTTAATTTTCTCTTTTTGATACATAAAAATCAGAGAGCGTGACATCTATTGATTCTTTATTATTATTATTATTATTATTATTATTATTATTATTATTATTATTATTATTATTATTATTATTATTATTATTATTATTATTAATATTATTATTATTATTATTATTAATTAATATTTATATTTTAAATTTATTAATAATTAATAAAAATTTCTATCTCGACGCTGCATGAAAATAGTTCCCCCAAAACAAAAACATTTTCCCGTCCCTTCATGTTCCCCATTTTTCCCCACAATGAAGAAAATCCCCAATACGCGACAAAATTCCCCAATCCGGCAACCCTGCTGGGGCACGTATAGAATAATATTTCTATCTCGACGCCGCATGAAAATAATTCCCCCCCCCCAAAATGCCCCCCCCTACCTCCCCCCCAAAAAACAAACATTTTCCCGTCCATTTATGTTCCCCATTCTTACCCCACAATGGAAAAAAAATCCCCAATCTGGCAACCCTGCCGGGGCGCATCCGTCGCCACCTGGGACGTGGCGGCCATACGGACATTCGGCGCTGCCACCACTAGCGCGTCCTACGGGTGAATAACGGCCCAACGGGCAGCAAAGGGCGCGCGGGGCCACCTGCAATCGCAGGCGCACAGCGCGAGGGGGAACTTTCAGCTCGCATCGCGATGTTCGTGGTTGCTACGCAAACCATCAAACCGGCGAAAGTGGCTCAGGGCATCAACGGATGTCACTGCAGTGGCAGGAGGTCCCAGGATTTGAAATCTGACGTGGGAGGATGTTCGACTATAGCTACACGCTGAGTCGAATGCAGTCGCTGTCAGGAGGAGAATTCTAGTGACCGGCTGCTCTGATCGGGAGTATTCAGTGGTTTGTCCTAACAACACTAGGGAAGTGCCAGAGCAGTACCCCAACAAAAAAACGGACCGCGGACTGTCTTTCTTTGCATTCTTTGTCCTATCCTAACCCGTAACTTGCATACATTTACACTCACACTCACATGCACTTACCTACCACAAACGTCGGGAGAAAAGTGGGGAGCTGAACTTGCCCTGGCTAGGGGGGGTACCCTTCTGCTGAGACCTGGTTGAGGAAAATCGCGCGTGCGACACAGATCAGCGCCGAATCTCGCCATCCAGCAGGGGAAGATCACCCCCATCTTCCGAGGCAAAAAAAGCTACACTAATGGAACTAATGACCTTGGCAGTTGACGTGCTTGAAATCACTATTCAAGCAATCAAACCATGAAACATAGGTTGTCTCGAAATAAATGTTAGAAATTTTGAAAATATTTAGTGGGATCGAAAATGATTACGTTTTGCCAGTGACGATGTGATTGGAAATTTCATGCGGGGAGTGTACACGTGTGACTTTTGCCACTGATTGGTGAGCAACTCCTGAGCACCAGTTTTAGGCTGCTTCAATCAGCGAAATCTCCCTGACTACATTTGATCGTGATCTGTCGAACGCTAGTACTACATATAGTACTAACAAGCAGGAGCCATTGCCATATGTGTAGCTTACATATATTTTCCATCACATGTTCATTGGCAAAAAACAAACATTTTCAAGCCTCTAGATGTTTTAAGAAGTTCGTAACATCTATTTTGAGAAACTTGTGAGCATGAGACCCCTGAAGAAATATGAATTTCTGGTGCGAAGACTGTACTTACAATGAAAAAAAAAATTATTTAGTTTGAAAACTCGGCGGGTATTTTTAAGCCAGTAAGTCTTTCCCGTTTAGCGACATGACTTGAGGGAAAAGTGCTAATTAATATATGATTTTTTGAAACTCTTTTTTAAAAAATATATGAGGATTCAGTTAAATTTTAATAAATAATAACATATTACCAACAAGATATTTAGAGAATGTATCACTCGTATCATTTAGGGAACATGCAAAAAAGAGAGTCTTGGAGATGATATTTTATGATAATCTCTCGATGTCATTTTCCCCCTTTTGCAAAAATATGTTTGCCTTTAATCAACTATGGTATCTTTGATTCTATTTTAGACAGAAGCTATAATTTATGAGAAGTAATGAACTTCAAAACACACTCATACCTATAGAACATCCGCACTTACTGTTCTTTAAACTTCCAGGCCGAACTAGTAACTGGAACTTCCAACTTCAAAACTGAGCATACTACTGTCTTACTTAGTAAAGAGTTTAAAATATATTTTTACATTTTACTTAGTAGGTTTTCATTTTATCTCTTTTAGCAGAATAATGTAATAAATAAAACACGAAGAAGTAATTGATCATCTCCGTCAACTGAATATTTTTATTTTGAGAGCCTGATTTCGACTACTTTGCCTTCAGGATCAGTCTCGGTGTGTGTGTTAGTGCAGGCACAGTCTCCCAACTTCCATTATTTATTCGTGTAATTACGTCAACAATACCGCATCAGATTTCCCACAATAAATAATATAAGCAAACATTATTCCTATCGCAGGTGAAACTTCCGAATAATTTCAAAAACTTAACCCATTACAGCCCATCGCATGATATATCATACGCTAAATTCTGGTCAACTCAAATTTGTTTCTTTTGCATTCCTTTGTGAATTTTATTTCATCAGTAGACATCAGATACTCTAACAACTTTAGCTACAAGAGTCGACTTTTCAAAGAGCCTTTAGTTCAGAGCCTCGGTGACAATAAATAATATAAGCTTACGTTATTCCTGTCGCAGATCAAACCTCCGGATATCTGGGAACCTTACGGAAAGAAACTAAATACAAATTTTGATTCGTAGGTCCCCCGTCTAGGCGTCCCCCCGCGCATGATGGAGGCGCCATGTGTCACCCAAACCTCCCCTCCCCCCTCCTCGCGTCCCCGCTTCCTCGCGGAGGCTTTAATTGCGAATTCGGGCGCAGCGGTTTATGCGCTAACGGCCCCGTCCAATCAGGAGGCCGGCAGGATCGCCTGCGATCGCGGGCGGACGCCGCCGCCTCCGCGCAGTGGGACGCATCCTCTGCGCCTCTCGTCACATCGACACATTACCTCCAATTACGCTATTTAAATGATGTAAATGCAGTCCATGCCGACTAATTCGTTATGTGTAGTCACCATTGGGATCTTTCAGAATTCACAATCATGGATAACGTCATGATAATTAGCAAACCTCGTAATTATATATTCCCTCCTGTAGTATCTATTTACTTCATGCGGAATGTAATTTTACATTAAGTAATTTGAAGCTGCCGCCGACTCCACGCATGGGCGACACGTCTTCACATCTCAGCTTCAGGGGATATTAACATGTTTAAATAAAAACCAGTTAATCGATTGGAGACAAACTCGGAATGAAATTTCCTGAAAACGTCCTATACTTGAGTTTTATTTCTTGGCGCGTAGGGGCCTGTCTTCACGATGGAATATCTCACGGTTAATCGCGTCGCTCCCGATCATGCCACTAGGAGTCACATGATAGCCATTACTGCTCGATACAATCGCGATCATGTGACTCCTAGCTGCACGACCAAAAATAGCGCGAAATTCCGTGAGATGTTCCATTGTGAAGACAAGCCTCTACGCGCCAAGAAATAAAAACTCAAGTATCAGTGCCATCATGGGGGGAGTATCTTAAGTAAAATCTTATCATTTTAATTTAATGAAACAACTTTCATTAAATTAACAATTTTACAAGAGACAGTCTATAGTTCAACTTAAAATCCTATCATCAAATATGTTGAAAGTCAACTAATTAGCAACTACTTTAAATAAATATCTGCGTGTGTAACTCTTTAAAAAATTTTGGAGCTTCTTTTCCAACTAACAAATACGTTAGAAAGACGTGGAGGTAAAAATATGATGAGAATTTCATCATCAACTTGTCTCTCAGATTGTGGCGCTCTCATGTAACCGAGACATTCCCTCGCACAATGTTTTTCGCATCTGCAGACCGCAGCCCACTGCTCGGATATGCGGGTGCAGGCCGCCCCTCGCGGCTACAAATCGTGTCATATTTCAGTCTCCCTCCCCCCGCCCTTGCCCCCGCCATCGCCCCCCGCCGCGCCCCGCCCGTCGTCGGGGCGAGAGCAATTAAACGCATCCGCGGAAAAATCCGACCGCCTCCGCGGACCCTCCGCTGCTCAGGCCGCCGCTGGGCGCAGGGCGTCTCTCTGGAAAACGCTCTTCTCCATCTCGCCTGCGATCGATTTGCACTCCCGACGGTGGCAGGACCGCAGTGTAAATGATGCTGATGTGTATTGACATGAAACTTTACTACAGTTTTCTTTCCTGGCCATTCACCATTTCTCTTCTCTCATTAATATGTAATAAACAATGTATATATGTACTTTGGCACAACAGCTCTTTATGAGCTAAGGCCTACCAGGCACATTCCGCCCATGCGGCCATGGGTTAAGCGGTACGTGCAGGTATCACATAGCTATCCCTACGGCCGTATCTCTGCTCTTCTCAACCCGAGTGCATGAACTGATGTCACGACAATGCCTCTGGCCGGGAGGTCCTAGGTTTGAGTCCCGACGTCGGCAGGATATTCGACACTAGCTTGTCAGCTAGGTCGAATTCAGTGGCTGTCTGGAGGAGAATTCTAGCGCCCGGCGGCTTTGATCGGTAGTTTTCCGTGGTTTCTCCGATCAACACCAGGCGAATGCCGGAGAAGTACCCTAACAAACGGGCCACGGGCCGCGCGCGATCCTTCCTTCCTCTTCCTTTTCCTATCCTCTCCTCTTACACACACTTACACTAACATGCACTCCACGACCACACGTGTCGGGAGACCGGTCGGGAGCTTACAGCTTGTGCCGGCTGGGGCGGTGCCCGCCTGTGGGAGACAGCTGGTTGAGGGGAAAACCCCGCTAGTCGACGGTAGGTCGGCGCCAAATCTCGCCATCCGGAGGGGAAAAGATCATCGCCACATCCCGAGAAAAAATACACACTACACTTACGGGATCAATGACCTAAGTAGTTGACGCGCCCGGAAACACGAATCAATCAATCAATCAATCGATTTGTGCAGGGGCGCGTCCTTCAGCGGCGCTTTGTGGGAGAAGTGTCGTTCTGGGTAAACGGCTCCGAGAGCCACAAAGTGGAATGGTGAAATTTTTTGAACAAGAATGTTAAAACACAAGTTTCAGTTGCAAATAATTCGGTTTATGTTTCACGTCTTATGATATCTTTTCCAAAAGGCAATTATTTATAGATTTCCCTTTTTGGATTAAAAATGGGTTCAGTCAAAATCACATCCATCTGACCGTCCATTAGTATCGAAGTCGTAGCATTCCTTTGTTGTGGCGCTCATAATTAAATATAAAATAATATCTGGTATACAATGTGTATCTCATATAATATTCATTTTTATGTGAAATAAATTATTTAAATATGTGCTATTTACTTCTCATGTGTCTAGATTAGACCAAACTAAACCGCCAGGCTAAACAACGAAATAAACAACTATTAAACATTAGAGAATACGGTCAACTCCATTTATTCTTGAATTAATTGCTAACCAAATAATTTTAATATTGCATCTGTCTAGTTTACTTTTTGTTTGTATAACCTAATAATCGGCTTCAATTATACCTACAGATATGGTAGAGATGGACACAGATACCCAATTATTTGCACATCTTACTACAAACAGTTTGAGTTTATATCCTCTCATAACATTTGCATTATTACAAGCTATGAGTATCAAGTATTGAGTTAAATAACTATTGATTCTCACTTTTACTATCTTTTCCAAAGGCAAATAGCCACCTCTCTCTCTCTCTCTCTTTCTTTCTTTCTTTCTTTCTTTTCATTCAGGATTTTCCTTACTTTATCTCTATGTCTATAAAATTCGTGTTTCTTCCTTGTGTATTTTTGTTTCCCTGCATTTCAGTACTAAAACTGCATTAAATGGATCTTCGCTGGTCAGTTTCCGTAAAAGTATGCAATGGACCCGTCACCAGTTTAATTCCTTCATTTGTACTGATCCACTCCTTTCCAATTACTCGGCCTGCCCACTCTTGTCTCTTCTTTTTTATTGAAGTTATTAAAGAAGCTGGGGTACCTTTTCCCTTTATGCTTACTTTATTGAAAGTTACCCTACTAGCTCATGTGACCCTTTGTGGCTTCCAAGTGGTGTGACATTAACTCTCTGAAAATTCTTGAAAGGGTATACTCTAGACATGTAGTTTATTGGTAATTATTGCTGCGAAGTATGCAAAGTATTTTCACAGGTCCCATGACTCTACGTGAAAGAGATTTTTTACGGATTGCAGAGGTAGGAGGAGAACTTGTCAATTCATCAAAGGTACTCGAACATCACGTGAAATACTTGCTTTTTAATGTTAAAATAAAATAACGTTCAAATGCAGGATTCAGAGCGAAGACAATGACAATGATTTTGTTAATAAATAACGTATAGTCTTTAGTACAGCGTGAAATTAAAATGAATCTTTCTTCTCAACGTTTTACAACATATGTTCACCCAAAAATTAACTTTTCTCACATAAAAATAATGTGAAACTCAAAGAACCCTCGTCCTGTTTCCTTTTTCTTTTGTCATTATAGATCATAATCGTGATGCACCATGTAGTCTAAGCTCAGAACGTGACATTAAGATTGTTTACTAAACGTGCTTTATCAATCAAAATCAATAGATTTGGCAACTTCGATCTGATTATAACTCTTTGTGAAAACTGTTTCACCTGATAAAGATCTATACTTGTCCTGACTTTTGACAGATACTGTAACCACTTGAGCTACCAAGACAATCGAATTTTCGACCGGTCTTTAGAAGTTCATAGTCCCTATGACGGTTACCTTTACATTTCACCACATAAAATATAAGTCACTCCGGACCTTAACTCCCAAGGTCTGTTTGAAGAGTTGATAGTCTTGGTAGCTCTAGTGAGTACAGCACGTGGGCGTATACCGGGAGATCCGAGGTCGATTCCTAGCTGGATCAGTCTTCGAACTGGCACACATTTTGTATATCATTTACTTTTGCTAAGTAGCTATGGGGTAACAGTTGTTGGCAATTGTGAAACGGGGAACATTTTCCTTTGCAATTGTTAAGCTTACAGCTGTGAAAGATAGGAATTTAAAATAATAATAATAATATTAATAATAATAATAATAATCCTTGTGAATTCTTCCTTTCATTGTGTCGTTCGAGATGGTCTCACATTCTTCAATGCCCAGATATTTGCAACTTTTACCTGGCTCAAGATCTTGAATCACAGTGTGTGTATCAACTTCAGTGCTCTCTGACGCTGTCAGTTTGCCTCATTTTAAATAATAATAATAATAATAATAATAATAATAATAATAATAATAATAATAATAATAATAATAAACTTTCATTTCAGAACTTTAAAAAATAACGTCACTTGAAATGTTTCAGTTTTTATTTTTGTTAAATTTTTAATATTGATTAGCATTTCTTCAACATTAATATTACCTCGGTAGTGAAGTGTAGCGATACCGTGAAGAATATCATGGCCCTGCACGTCCGAGTATCACACGCGTATATTTGTTCGCTCAGTGTCGCGTCCGCCGCTTTTTAAGAGAGTGGCGGCGACGCGCATCGCGTCGCGTTAAGCATCCTCGGAACAGCCACTCAGCTGTATTGCGCGCCAAAAACAGCGGGCGACACGAAAAACGCGGCGGCGGCGGCGACGGACGCGCGCGCCGTAATTATCAATTAAACGAATTTATGAACTGGGCCCCTCCGCGGCGCCATAATTACCATCTAAGTCGCAGACGGATGGGGCTGCTCGGCGAATAGGGGAAGCAATTTGAAGAGGGGAAGGAGGAGGGGCCAAAGCGGGGACGCTGGCGGAGGCAGGGACGGGGAACGGTGGCGGGGACAGGGGTTGAGGCTAGTGGCGAGGATGTGACGGAGGCGGGTGTGGGCGTAGTAGGCGGACGTAGTGACAGTTAGCGGCGGCAGGAAGGAGGGGAGGTTGTAGCGCAGGCGGAGACGGAGATAGAGTCGGAGTTAGAGCTGGTATGCAAGGTGGAGATAAAGTGGAAGAGAGAGAAAGAACGGAAGCCGGAGATAGAAGGGGAGACGGAGATAGAAGGGGAGCCGGAGATAGAGGAGGATCCGGAAATAGAAGGGGAGACTGAGATAGAAGGGGAGACGGCGATAGAAGGGGAGACGGCGATAGAAGGGGAGACGGATATAGAAGGGGAGACGGCGATAGAAGGGGAGACGGTGATAGAAGGGGAGACGGCGATAGAAGGGGAGACGGAGATAGAAGGGGATCCGGAAATAGAAGGGGAGACGGCGATAGAAGGGGTCACGGCGATAGAAGGGGAGACGGCGATAGAAGGGGAGACGGCGATAGAAGGGGAGACGGCGATAGAAGGGGAGACGGCGATAGAAGGGGAGACGGAGATAGAAGGGGATCCGGAAGTAGAAGGGGAGACGAGATAGAAGGGGGACGGAGATAGAAGGGGAGCCGGAGATAGAAGGGGAGACGGCGATAGAAGGGGAGACGGCGATAGAAGGGGAGACGGCGATAGAAGGGGGGCCGGAGATAGAAGGGGAGACGGAGATAGAAGGGGAAAAGGAGGAAGAGGTGAGGCTACGGGGAGGGGACCGACGGGGGTGAAGCATGGGACAAGAACGTCTCGCTGCCGCCAGGCGACTGTGGTTGCGGGCGGAAGGGCGGTAATTTAAGCGTCGAGACGGCGGAGAAAGTCGAGCTGGATGTTGCCAGTTGGAGAACAGGAGAACTTGGAGGGCGTTTAATGGTAATAGTTAGAGGATGGAAGTGCTACAATGAGCAAATTTGTGATCGCCATTTTCAACGATACTTATGAGGGTTCAAGGACTCTGGTAGTTTTCATACTGTGTTTTATATATTTTATTAAAGTAGTAAGTCCCAGAAGATTATTATATTTTTGGAATAATTAACGGTTGTACAACGTTTGCAATAGTTTAACAACGAATTCTTATTAATAGTGTACATAAATGACTTACCACAAACCACCCGTATCTATAAAAATTCTGTATCATCCGAAAAATGTTCTTGGTTTTCACTCTTCAGAAAACGTGCCTACATAGGTGTAAGAAAACTCTCCATTGCTCCATTTAAAATGATTACCTGAAATTCAAGACAAGCGTTTTCTGCGGTTACAACCTTGGGGAAACTAAAAGTGTAATTTCAACTCTCGCGAGACTACTAAATGAAGTAATACAACAAATAAAATCGCTTATCATTTTGTTACCAGATATCTAGAATTGAAGTATTGTCATTAAAATTATGTCAATGTCATTAAAATTAGACATTTAGTGAATAGTTTCTTGAACGCACTAACTATATTGTAAACCATTAATTGTACCTTGGACGTTAAAGATCCAATTTTCAAAAGTGTATTAACAACAGTGACTCTTTTGTTTGAGAATTATGGATATTTTTATTTATTTTTGGAACTTTATGCAATATTATTTTCGTTATTTAATCTATTGGAGAAATATTACGCTGTCAGAAGCAATTGATTAACATACATAACTGGAAATATTATAGTTCAATTTTTTTATCTTTATAATGAAGATTAATTTTAAGAATCTTTCCAAAACAGCACAGAACGCCTTCATCGGCATTTAGTTACACTGTAGATTGCATTAACGTAATGACCAATAGTAATGATTACTTTGAGCCTAAACGATGTTTCAACAATTGCTACATTTGTCATTGAATCGACGTCTCATGAGCGTGTTTAACACATAATACACACATTGTGCGCATGGTAGATACGAAATTCGATACAGAATTTATTTAATTTTGTATCTGTTTTAGATTTTGCTAGCATCACCAAAAATAAGAATTATAGACGAAATATTTTTTTAAATTTTTAATTTAAAACAGCTTTCTGAACCAAAATGGGCCATTATCTACCTCATAGCAATCATTTTCAACGTCAACTCATAAAAAGATGCGCAAAATGTGAAATAAACTTTCTGCAAGCGAGAGAAACTATAAACAAAAGTGGATAAGTAGAATATATTACTAATGGGTAAAACATTATACATCATAAATCCAAGTAAAAACGACTCGGCTTGGGTTGAAATTTACGTTAAGAGAATCCAGAGAGCGTTGATATAAGGTTACGATGTTTATCCATTTAATGGCGCAATAATTTTTTTCATGTTGGATAAATACTTTTTCATAGCCGTTGCAGAGAGATACGTTAATTAAAATATGTAAAAACACGGAGAGAATAATCGTAAACCCTGCGTACACAGTTTGATCGTAAGAAACCTCTAAAAATGCATGCAATGAGAAATGATCTATGAACGCTGAATTTTTTCACATATGTTTTAATCATACATACATTCACATTTCTATTCTTCTTTGCTGATTCCATTTGCAAGTATCATTTGATGTAGCTTTCCGTTTTGGGTCTACATTTTCAAGTTGACGCAAAGGCAGAAATAAATGCTAAACTTGAAAATAAGTTCAACTTTTGTTTTGTGTCCATCTGTGGCGTCTTAGGAGAGAGTAGTACGACTCGTTTCTTTGTACCATAAAAGAGGCGAGACCAGTTTCTCTCAACAAATATTTCCTTGAACCTTGAAATGCCAAGGTTCAAACTAACTCTTAAGTATAATGATTTTAAGTATAACTCTAAACTAACTCTAAGTATAACGAGTTTTACTAAGTCGTTTCGAAAAAATTGGGGCCAACGTTTCATCTCTTCACCTATTCACATATATCTTCACTTACGATTGTGCTTTTTTACAGTAGTTATTTGTTCATAGATTGCTGCACGAATATGTTGTACTTGAGGCAGAAGTCAAAAACAACCTCGTCCCTCTAAAAACTTATTTTCTTCGTTTTGCAACATTCTTTCATTTCAAAGGTTTGATTTGTTTATTATAAGGTCATGAGCCGTTACGGTTCTTTGGCTAGGCAATAATTTTGAAAAGTATTTAGAAAGCATTTCATCAACAATTAAGCCGTAGAATGTTAAATCAGGGCTTCAGGTCAGAAAGAATTCTGGTTTGACGTCTCTAGACACTTCATTCTGTTGGACTATTGCTAAATTAGGGAAAATGAACGTATTGCCCGATGCTAAGGAGAAAAGCGTGGACACTATTTTGAGGTAAAAACGCGTGTGGTTTTTACCTCAAATAAGTGATAATACCGACGCGACGGCAGCCTCGAATGTATCGCAGGCAAGCAAGGAAACGGCCGATCCCAGGGCACCTCTCTTGTACGTTTCTAATACAGCGCGCCAGGGAAGTCTCTTCCCAGTGGCACCAGTGGCTGGTGAGAGTGAATGAAACAGAAATAGTGTTAGCAACACGAGCTGCAGCTTGTAACAATAAAAGACATAAATTGCTTACAAACCACAATCACAATAGATGCTGGACGTGTTGTCCTTCTCACTGGTTTCCCGATGATCTGGTTGCTACCAACATAAATGCAATTGTTAGTAAGTGGTCCTGATTCTACTCAATGCATAGAGATTTTCCTGGCATACTGAATATGAAGAAATATCATCCGTCCCAACTACGTTCTTAATCCGTGTCAAAAATGTACCATGTCTGGGGCTGTCCTTGATCAGGAAAAGATTAAAGTGGTCATGGATTGTAAAAATAATCCTGAAGAATTGAAAAGTGACTGCAGTGTTCCTTTAGTTATGGAATAGAAGAGGTCCGCTGTTAGTTGAGTGAGCTCAGGCGAGAGGGGAGGCAACACGATCGGGTGCGATCGGCTCTAATCTAATGAAAGACAGGGGGCACGCGGGACACTGTAGCAGGTCATCGTGATAAGTCTGACCTCATTTCTTGAATTTGATGAGCTCTGGTACAGAACATATTCAAAATCACCGTTGATGGACTTTGAAGATCCTCTACAATCACCTATTAGCTCACTACCCATCCAAAGTGATTTTAGTTGTTGTGACGTATGCAATGTTTAAAGAAAAACCGGAGCATTTTTCAACCCTTCGGGATATTTTTTCAAACCCTACTTTTTTCGATACTAACGAGGCCTTCATCTGTGAACTTGCAACTTATTATGTAAACGCCCGAGTTTCGTTCGGCTTTCGATTTACTCTCAACCCAAAATTTCGTCATTTGAAGAGCAGTGTCCCATGTACTCGCAACTTCTGACGTAAGCGCCTGAGTTACGGTCGACTTTCGATTTACTCTCAACCCGAATTTTCGCCATTTGAAGAGCCGTGCCTTATGTACTGGCTACGTCTTACGTAAACGCTTGAATTTCGTTCCACTTTCCATTTACTCTCAACCCGAAATTTCAACATTTGAAGAGCAGTGTCGGATGCGCTCGCAGGTCACGTGCCACTGAGTGGGTGTGCGAGGGGGTTCCCCTAGAGCGAGGTCGCGCACGGGTCAAAGAGCGAACGCGTTGCGCAAAGGGCATTACGTGCGCTGAGCACGCTATCAGCGGCGGTCTCTCGTTACGCGTTCGCTAGTCGTATTATATTTTGGGTAGGCCGTTAAATGCGGGAGAGCTAGTTGCGAGGCATAAAAAAATGAGACAAAATGGGACGTAATACTCTTCCATGGGCAACGGATATGATAGTGTAGGTACAATGTGATGGACCCGAAATGCTGGTTCGCTGGAATCGAAGTGACCACCGAACGTGCCATCGAAAAGACTTGTCGTTGGCAATGGCATAGCCGAAAAAGCTAGAGTATCATCAATTAAAAATATTATGATTTTTTATCAAAGAAAAAATTGTTACGATTAATTTACAATATTGTTACGACATTTTTATGTGAGATCAGCTCCACCCTTCTTGGTGTCACTATCGGAATGAAACGTGTTTAAAAAGTTGCTCACCAGATTTTGTGGAGAATGTGAATGTGTCCATTTGCTTTAATGACCAACTTCATCAGTTTTAGACTTTAACTTCGGAAATCATACTTTCAAATCAATATTTGTTTAAATATTTACCGTATATTATTAAATTCAGTCGCAGATCCTTTTTCAAAACTAGCACTTGCCAAATCCTCTCCTGTAAATTCGAAATCACGATTACGTCTTAAGATGCGCAGAGAATTATCTTCATTTCAAATACATCAGTAGCTTAGACGGCTTCGGGCATCAGTTGATGCCAGTGTTGTCTGCCACCCAGAGTCCTAGAGTTCGAGTCCCGTTGGTAGCAGGATTTTCGACAATAGCTAACTTTCGAGAATAGCTAAGACAACTTCAGCAATGTCTGGAGGAGAATTCTAACGTCCGACCGCTCTGATCGATAGTTTTTCGTGGTTTCTCCGACCAACACCAGGTGAATGGCAGATCCATGCCCTAACAAATAGCGCACGGACGGTGCGCAATCTTTCCTTCTTCTCCACACGCCTTTCTTGCACTCACACTTACATGCACTGCACTGACACACACCGACATGTGACTAGTCCGACTAGTTGGACATGTGACTAGTCGGACTAGTTGGACATGTGACTAGTCGGACTAGTTGGACATGTGACTAGTCCGGCTGAGGCAGGGTTCTGCCAGTGAGAGATAACTGGTTGGAGAAAACCCCGCAAACCGACATCGAGAAAGTCGGCGTCGGATTTCGTCATCCAGCGAGAAATCACCCGCAAAATATGCACTGTACTTACGGAACCAATAAACATAGAAGATGACGCTCCCGAAATAACTAATCAATCAGTCCAACACATTACCAGATACTGCTAACCCAGTGTAAAGTCAGTCTGTAAAACTGTTAACGTGTAATACTTCCAAACAAGGACAAAAGAGATAACGAAAATAGCGTCGCGAAATTTACATTAACAGGCGGATAGCAGGCCTGATGGCCTGAGCCTCGACATGTAAAACAAGGCATCATTGTTGATTTATTGATTGAAAATACTACTTATTTGACCGAGCATAGGTTTATATAGAATACTTGTATGATTCCTACGTATGAAGTGAAGGCCATGTATAGGCATGTATGTGGGTCGGGTCACCGAACATTTTCCTCCTGAATGCAACGCAACACAAAAACTACAGTCAGTGTGGTAAATAAAACAATAAAAATAACTAATAAACAGACATTTTTGTCGTAAACTGCCTTCCAATGAAAATTATTCTCATACTCTGAAAGTTAAATTTTTACGAATATTTTTTATTAATGAAAGTGACCGTATACACTTTTCTAAAATGAGTAAAAATGTATTCAACAAAGCAAATAGTCATTAGAAAGCTATTTTTGTCCTCTACAGTTTTCGAGGTCGAGCCCAGCTCGTGAATTTTGCTACGAGCATTTCCCGCGCAATCCGTTCACGGTGACAGGCTGTGACGTGCGTTGTTTGCAAACGGCGTTCGCCAGCGCTTTGAATCGAGTGGGTTCGGGTCGAGTTGACTCGTATGGAGTTTGCTTCGTTCTCCAGCAGGTACGAAAGCCCGTCGCCCGCCCATCGCCCGCCCATCGCCCGCCCATCGCCCGCCCATCGCCCGCCCATCGCCCGCCCATCGCCCGCCCTTTGCCCGCCCATCGCCCGCCCATCGCCCGCCCATCGCCCGCCCATCGCCCGCCCATCGCCCGCCCATCGCCCCGCCCTTTGCCCGCCCATCGCCCGCCCATCGCCCGCCCATCGCCCGCCCATCGCCCGCCCATCGCCCGCCCATCGCCCGCCCTTTGCCCGCCCATCGCCCGCCCATCGCCCGCCCATCGCCCGCCCATCGCCCGCCCATCGCCCGCCCATCGCCCGCCCATCGCCCACCCATCGCCTGTCGATGACTTTCAATGACCATTGCCCATTCCACATTCCCCATCCCCGCCCCACCACCTCCCATCGCCCGTTCCCCGCTCTCGATCCTCATTCTCCCACCCACCCACCCACCCACACTCTCACTCACCCACTGACTCACCTAGCCACTCGCCCGTCGGCTCGCCCCCCCTGCCCCCCTCCCCCCGTCGATGTAATTTCAAACGCTTCGCTCGCTTGCCGGGCCACCCGTGTTTTTGTAACAAAAGCGCGCGCTCAAATATTGAACAACAAATACGACGCATATAAGTCACAATAACCGCAGGCGATCTGCTGTGACTGGCGGCTGGCAGCTCGCGCGACACACAGTGGTATAGCATTCAACGTTAAGGCAGTATTAGCGTCTTTGTCATCGTTCGTTAATTGATTACGTTAAATTTTATATAAAATAGTCTTTTATTTACTACAAATAATAAAAATACAACTATTCAACACATAATTCACACATTCACAATAATAAAAATACAACTAAACAACATTTCAATTAGTATTTTAGTTCAACATCGATGTTTAAGTAAACCATGAAAACCAATGTCCGTCCTGATTAAAATGAGCTGAAATGTAGCTTTAGTTGAATGCTTGAACTCATGGTAGTTCACCGTCGCACTGGATTTCTCGTAGAAATTGAAACGGTTGCATAAATTGTTGTATTGAAATTGGAATCTACCTACTACTCGAAAATATTTTTATAAATTCTTACAAAATTCATTGTAAAGTACTCGATTCGTAGTACAACAAGCCAGTTGCTGTAAATGTTCCGAAACCGCCTTCTCAATAAAATTTGAACATTTATACAATCTCTTCATTTAAGTTTGTTACAACACGCACTCTGGGGATCAAAAGTGTGCAAATATAATGGTAAGAGAACATTTTAAATACCATATTTAATTCAGATTTTTTTTACTTCTCAATATGCAGATATTTTTGTTTACAAAAAATAATTACTTAGGAATTAATTAATTTCATTTTTTATTATCTCATGTCGACTGTGTTTTACACGCACTGTTCCACAAGCATAAATACACGCTACGTTTTATTGTGTAAACCGACGATAAAGAACATGTTTATCGTTGTTGTTACTCTGCAAGTGAAGCCAGTGGATGAAATTTGGTCGCCGTGAAGCCCACTGTGAAGCCGTGGGTGAAGAGTGGCACAGCGTTGTTCATCTGCAGCAACGACCGCGCCGCCACCCCTGGTCTCGGAAGCTCGTCGCTCGCCGCCCCGCCTCGCCCCGCCCTGACCCCCCTCCCTGTCCCGATCCACCTCCACCCGCGCTGCGTGTTTATGAAGTTAATTTGTCATTCGCATGAGGCTCCACGCTCTGACGCGTTGTCTGTTGGCCCGAGCGATCTTAGCGTCACTTTGATTGGACGTTTATCTCCGCCGTTAGCGGATTTGAGGGCTCGCTTGTTGCGGTTTCACAGGGAAAATACGTCACTTAAAGAATTCGTGGGCTTCCGCGATATTTTCTCAGCGAGTGATGACTGCCCCGTCTAACATTTACTAGCAGTCTCTTTAGACATGTACATTTTGGGTGGTTTGAAATAATACAAACCGCCTATAATGTGTCGTTAATTTTATTCGTTTTTTTGGAAGTATATTGCTTGTCTATTTTCTCGGAGGCAGATCGTAGAAAATTATAATTTGTGCGATTCGACGATCTTGCCTAGTATAGGATCTCGACTATTTTATAAAATTAAAAGTGTAACTGGTAATATTTGGAATAACAATAATATTTCCATTTCGCGTTGATCATGAAACTAATGTTTCTTGAAAGAAACAAATGAAAGAAATTACTGAAGTTTACATAAAATTAAAGCATTTTATGTAGAGATAAATTACTACAAACAATGATTATTCATTTATTTACATAGATCATGACCATCTATTGCTTACACATTAAATGTAAATTTGTCATTTGTCTATGGCTGTTTAAGAAATTCTGAACACTGGGAAAACGTTGCGACTATTTTCAACTTGTTGAATTATTTGACTATTGTGAAATAATTTAAAACGACCCAATGTTAATAACAATAATTATTCACAAAATCTTCATTGGAATATTTCTCTCGAGAAATAACTTGAATCTTTACCGACAGTTATGTCCTTTGTGCCTGTGGCAAATACAGTTTTCTGTATTTCCTTTGTGCACTTTTGTATATTTCTTAGCTAAAGCAAATATTTCTTCATGTATTTTTTCTTCCATTCTAAATACGTTACAAAACTGTCTCGCATAGAAACGAAAGTAACTCTTTAAAAGGATACGGTATTCAAGTACGTGCAACATTAAATTCGTCGTAAGTGAGATTTCTTTCCCCCTAAATATAATGTGACTGTGTGTTTTCCTTCCATTAGCGCGGGCTTATTTTGAAGCCCTCCTGGCCGCCGCTGCGTTTGGAGATTCAGCGCTCCCTGGCAGGCAGCCGCACGCCATTTTGTTTGCCTTTTGAGTGGTGGCGGGGGGCGGGGTGGGGCGGGGGTAATCCCTGCGAACAGGGCAACGGCATTTGCGGCCAGGCTGCTCCGGTGCATCGGTGATATGGAGATGGAGACTGGAGGGAGAGTGGATGAGAGGGGAAGGCGAGGGGAGGAAGTGTAGAGAGTAAGGAGAGTGGGGGAGAGAGGAGGGAGAGTAGATAAAGAGGCAAAGGAGAGGAGGAGGGAGAGAAGAAAGAGTGGAAGGAGAGGGTGAGAGAGGGGAGGAAGAGTAGAGGGAAAGTGGAAGGGGATAGAGGGAGAGTAGAGGGAGAGTGGAAGGTGAGAGGTCGGAGAGGAGACGGAGAGGGGTAGGAGAGGGAAGGGAGATAGGTGGTGTTATTTTGGCAGTGCAAGGGGAGTGTGGAGGTGTGGTGACCTTTGAAAGTGAGAGAAGCAGTTTCAGAGGGAGTCGACGAACTCGGACGCGATCTAGCTGGGGGTAATGAATAAAGCGGGGTATTTGATGACGGTCGAAGTATTGCAAGAACGATCGTATTGCGGGCAGGAATAAATATGAGGCTGGAGGAGCGGGAGATAGATATTTATTATTTCTGTAGGTAGGTTTACAATATGGTGTCAGAACACTACAATTGGCTGGGCGGGGCTGGGCGGGGCTGGGCGGGGCTGGGCGGGGCTGGGCGGGGCTGGGCGGGGCTGGGCGGGGCTGGGCGGGGCTGGGCGGGGCTGGGCGGGGCTGGGCGGGGCTGGGCGGGGCTGGGCGGGGCTGGGCGGGGCTGGGCGGGGCGGGGCGGGGCGGGGCTGGGCGGGGCGGGGCGGGGCGGGGCTGGGCGGGGCGGGGCGGGGCGGAGCGGGGCGGGGCTGGGCGGTCTGGATGGGAGGGGCTGGACGGGGCTGGCGTGCTTCAGCTGCAATATTTCTGGGCCGCTGGTTGTTGCGGAGTCTGCGGTGGCCAGCGCTGCCATGAGCCGGCGCCCCCACAATGCACTCGGCACAAAGGCGCGCACGCTGATTGTCGCTTGTCCGCCGCCGCGCAAGAAAATTATGCAGCTCATTCAGAGCGCCGATTAGCGCGGAATTATTTCTACGTGATGTTATTCCGCTTATCGCATTTTGCGTCGAGTGTTTTGTTGTTGATGTCAATTGGCGATCGTGATGCGTGTGCAGATGTGAGAATGCAGGTAATGTAGAAGTGAATCATTTTCAGACGTGTAAATAAAAATACTATAATAAATAATAATAATAATAATAATATTGATTATTTTATTTATTTCACAGTTTTATATTGTTATAGAAAACAACTTTCTGTTACCCACAATTCTAATAAATTACATAATTTTAATTTTATTTCTCCATTTGTCCCGATCTTCATAATCCTTGTCTGTTAAGTTCTTGTCCTTTAAAATTCCCTTAATTTCTCTCAGCCAGCTGTGTTTAGGTCTTCCTCTTTTCTTCCTACCCATCGGAAACCACTCTAAAATTATTTTTGGAATTCTATTATCTTTCATTTTTTTCACATGACCAAACCATTGCAATTGCTTGTATTGCAATGGTTTCTAAAATTGTATGAACTTTATTCATTTTTCTCTTATTTTTAAATTTCTTATTTTTTCTAATTTTGATATCCTGGATGATCTTCTTAAAAAGTCCATTTCTGTTGCCAGTAGTTTGGTTTTAAATTTTTCTTTAATTTCCAAATTTCCGATGCATATAAAACAGTACTTTTTTATTTATTTATTTATATTTATTATAATTATTTTTTCCTTACATATACTACAATGTAATCTGTTTATCTTAGCAGTAAACCTCATGTGTGTATCTCATGTATGGGATACCACTTCGTGGTGTGTGAGTTCAAAACTGCCATAAAAATCAAACTAATGCCCAGAGGAATCCATGTAGTAGAACTCACGTTTCTCCTGTTACAAATACAGAACAAGCAAAAAATTAATAAAATAATACTTATTATCCTCAACTTGATAAGAAAATATCAAGATACTGTGCATAGAAACTGTTGTACAAACAACAATTCTAAATCAAACATTTTTGCTAAGAACTGTTATAAATACTTCCATTACTATCTAATGTGATGTAATATAATTTAATTTGCATATATTTGCTTCTAAATTTTATTTTATCTTATGAACACTAATTGCGGGTAATGGTGAGCAACTGTGGTTCTGAAATATTTGGCCTCTGCCTCAGATTCGTTTTTATAATATCTTAACAACTTTGTCTCTCGTCGAATCTTAACAAACTTAGATAATAGTGATGAATTTGCAGTCTAATCACACGATTATTAAAACTATATTTGGAAAATGTATTAAAATTAGTGGCGCGGTAGAATTGGCAATTAATAGTTTCGCTAGAGGCCAGTAGCTGTGCGTATGATAAAGAAAATAATTTAATACCAATGTACTGTAATATAAAATTAAAGGAAAATAGTATTATTTTATTAAAACTTGAACCAAATACATTAAAAATACTAATCTTAAACATCGTGCTTTATATAAAATTGTTTTCCTCTTTTGAAAGGATTAGATATCAAGAAAGCCCTGGAAAGGTCGAGTATTTTGCTAGTGATGAATAAATGAGCGCAAAGTCTATACTTACCGACCGTTCCCTCGTGACGTCATCTCCAGGATTTAGATCATCACTGGGGTAATGAAGCTCTTTTCAGCAACTTTCTTCCTAATAATCACTTTACATCTTATTAAAAACATTTAGTTTTTTGATTAATGGTGTGCTTGTTGTACTCTCCCTTTAGCCCTTCGGAATTCTTAAATTGCGTTCCCCCATCCCACAACTTCTCCTCGCCCCCCTCTCTTCCCCCCACCCATTCTCTCGGCACGTGCGTTTCCCCGTCTGTAAGTTTACGGACCTTGTAACACCGCCTCTAGATAGGCGGCAGACAAAGTTAATTTATTAATTTAAAATTAATCGTGTAATACTTCGCGCAAAGTCGTGACAGTTTGGGATTAAAAAAATAGAAAAAAAACTTTATTACTGTTGGTAATGTTCTGCTGCCGCGAGTCGGATTTATGGTGAAAGTGTGCAGACATCCCTCTCTCCCCTAGTCGCTGTTTGCCCCTCCCCTCTCTTTCCCTATCGTGAGCGCGCGGGGGTTGGCGGCCCTGTTTGATGAAGCCTTTGCCCGCGCTCTAATTCCGGCCGGGAATTGCGGGTATTTTTCTCGCCGCTTTCCCGCCCCCCTGAGCCGCAATTAAGATGTGCCTTGAGGTGAGCGCGGAGGTGAGCCTTGCGGTACGCCTGCCTGACGGAGCGGCGCGAAAAGCACCGGAGAGCGCGAGCAGCAAGGCAAGCGAGGACGTGATTTGTTGTGGGACTTAAAAGACGTTGTAAAGGTGTGCTTTTCCGCCGCTCTAGAATGCAACGTGGAGTTATCCTTACTGCCGTGCATTTTTAACGCTCTTTACGCTCCGGCCGAAGAGCTGTGAAGTGGGTGAAAAAGACCGTGAAAGCGTTGCTTTATTACGTTTACGCGGTATTGTAATAGAATTGTGAAGACCGCAAGGTAACAAATTTCTTCTACAGTTTAGAACGTATGAAAGCAGCTGGAATAGATTTATGGCATTGCAGTTGTGATTGTTGAGATTATATAAAATTATTTTTTTGGGTATGTGTACGTGCGTGCTAATACGAACAAAATTATTTCTTGAACAAATGGTTTGGGTTCAACCTTTTTCTGAACAGTTTTATATTCCATTATATAATATACAGTGTAATAATATATTTTATTATGTATTTAAAATTCCTATATAACATTTCCGACGTCGAATGTCATGATACGTATTTCTACGTCACATTTCACAAGTCTTTGCTGAAGGAGAGAGAATTTTCTTGTAATAGCCGTAGCTGATTTTGACCCCGTCTCTCATTGAGCACTCTGTAATTTCTTGGATCTTTCACAGCTTGTAATTAGTTACACTTTCTTCTCCCTAATATTTTCATTTTGCATCTTAAGCAGATATTTGCACTTGTCGGGTGTTCATTTAACTCTTCTTAAATTGATGTAAGTTTATAAACTTTTCTTCGAAATGAAGAGATCGCACATGCTGACATCTTGGTTGACTTAGCATCTTGAAGCACCTCCCCCACCAACTCTTCCAGTTCCTGGGATTATTGTCGGCGGGCAGGGGGGAGTACATCGGCAGGAGGACGGGCTGTCGGTTGGAGGGGAGCTTATGGGTGGGTAAACAGGTGAAAGATCGGACAAGAGAACAGGCGGGTGTGCGAATAGACGATCGAATGGATGCATGTGTGGATGAACGAAGGGACCAATGGATGTATGAGTGAAGGGGGGCTGCGGATGAGGGAGTGGCAGGTAAGTGAGGCTGCGGATGAGGGATTGGGGGGGTGGAGGGTGAAGGGGCGGGTGAAGGGGCGAGTGAAGGGGCGGGTGAAGGGGCGGGTAAAGGGGCGGGTAAAGGGGAGGGTGAAGGGGCGGGTGAAGGGGCGGGTGAAGCGGTGGGTGAAGCGGCGGACCAGTATACCAGTGGGTGAGTAGACGGGCAGGTGAGCAGGCGGACGGGTGAAGCGGGCGGGCGGGACGGAACCCTTGAGCGTTGGGGCGACCGGGCGGGCGTATGATCAGGCGGGCGCGTGGCCCCGTAATGAAAGCCTGGGCCCTCCATCCGGCCACCTGGAGGCGCTGGAGAAGGCTTATTAGCGCTTCCAGAATCCAATTTCGCCGCCTAATGCATCATCTCCCCTCCTCCATTCCCTCTCGTTTTGACCCCACCCTTCATGTTTGCCTTCCAGACAGGGTGCTCTGTGTTTTAGCACCACTACATTGTGAATATCATGCCATTATGTGGTACAAGAAAAAAATACCAATTAGGATGTACTGGACATTTGGAAACCGTGATGTGGGAGAGAGAATAAAGAGATAATTAGGGAGAGAGACAATATCGTTTACAAACGAGAAGGGAAACAACAGATCCCGTACAAATGCTGCAGACCAAAATATCTGGTTTTAAAAAACAAAATACGATAAGGCTGTGTTTAACAGTCCTCAAAACTTGTAAAGAGTTCTATGCGTTACAAATTAACTGGACTAATGCAGATATCGGTTCATACGTATACATTCTCTACAATAAGCACAGAGTGGCGAATAACTTCCTTAGTTTGAGGTTCGTGTTAGGAACGTGACATCGTTATATTTTCAAAATATTGATGTTTTATAGAAATATCGATGTTTCTGTAAAAACGTTTTCTTAACATCGACAACAGTGTTTTCTTAACCTCAATGTATTTTATTGATGTTTTGTTCGTAAATAGAACATTCCCATTATCACCAATTTGTACAAGTAAAAATATTTGAAATAGTAGCTGATTGACGCGGTTTGACACGGTGAGAGCAAATGAAGAAAATTATCTCTCATCCGAGATGACCCTCATGTCTTCCTATCTCCTAAGTTTTTCGTCTTATTTCTCGCATGGAGAGGTGGTCCGCAGCAGTGCTGTGAGCTTAGAGCTCCCCCCCATCTTCTCATATGTTTGTCGAGTGAGCATTGACCATTTGAGATGCCCCTGGGCGTTCAGGTTTCAGGCTCAGTTTTGTCCATAGCTTTCGTTATTTTAACGCCGTTAACTTCGTTTTCGGCTAAATCTTAGTTATAAATTACTATACATTGCCACTGCCAAATTAAATTTTGTTGCACAAGAATTTAATGTTGGAGGTTACTAAACGAGATTTAAAAATCGATATTTAAAACATCAATCAGTGTTTTAATTTTAGAGATTGAATTTTGGTAATATCTAGGTTTCGTTATCAGTGTCGCATTAAAGGTCGCCAGCAAAAAGCAAGAGAGACTCTTCTCACTTTATGTGGCATGCAGACAAAATGAAAGTAATAACCTTTAATTTTCAGGGTGGAAGAGAACGGATAGTACCGAGTTTGCTCGTGTCGATGTCACATTTTAGATGATTGCTAGATAATCGAGATGTTGAAATTTTTACTTTAAAATAATTTTATAATTTCAACTGTTAATGTTACAAGTCGGAACAGTTTTTAAATTACAATTCCACGCATATGAAATGTATTTTCTCCATTTTTAAAACACATTTCATTTGATTCAGAACATTTTGTTTTTGAAGGTAGCGCATTAATAAAACCGTAGAAAGAAGTTTTTTTATTGTTCAATAACATTTATTTTTATTAGCACTTCCGCACCGATATTTTACGGTCAGATACTGTAATACCAATTCATAGAAGAAATTTTGTTTTGGAATTTTTAGTTCTCAAATCCAGTGTGTCGTATCTGCTATTTAAATAGATATTGTTTCACTTGCCCCTTTAACTTTTCCTATTGTTTTATAGCCTTTGCATTCTCATTATCCATTTTCCATTCAATAAATGAGTTAATTACACATATGATAGTCGTCCTCCAGGTAAATTCCAACGGACCGAAAATTCGGAATTACAAATTACCCTGTTAATTATTCGTTAGCACAATCTGCTTTATAGAGTCATTCGGTATTAAATAAGCGCATAGTCTCGCATAAAATATGCTGCTGGCTGCGGCCCGCGTAATACCCACTACGCGCGCATGTTCCAAATCAGGTTTATTTTGAAGGAACCTGTTCGCCCAGGCAAACGCGCCTGACGCCGAATGCATAATGCATTTTCGTTGCGGCTCGGCCGACCGCTCCCGGTGCACGGCTGGACAAAGGTGCTTCGTTCGGCGTGCGGCGCTTTTGCTGCGAACCTAATTGGCACGGTTGCCCACTCGTGGAAGTTCTTCGCGCTGTTGGACATGTAAGCGATCACCGACGGATCGGAAACAATGGCCGGTAAGAGACGTTTTCTTCAGATAGTTTTGGAAATGTAGCGAAATTAACGACTGGAATCTCATAATTCCGTGTTTTTTTCTACTTTTGAAGTTAATGTAGAGGAGCATAAATTTAAGGGAACACAGAAACACTAAACAAATTAGTTGGTAAGGGAGGTTTTGTTCAGAAAGTTGTGGTATTGCAGCTCGTTCAAAACTCCTCTAAAAGTTTCGTTATATTCTCTGTGGGGAAAGGCGATGCAAAATAAATTATTATTAACAAGCCTTGATCTTGACGAGGAATATTGAGCAACGTCGAAGAGAGGTTTAGAGTTTAAATGTCAATATCATCTTTAATACAGCACTGTTGTCTGCTTTTGGCTCATACTACTAACAATTGCTGAGTTGTTAATAAATCACCCTTGAGATCTTATGAACAGTCTCTTCATGGCGTGATCGCTGCGAAAAAAACAATCTGAACACTTAGCGACCGTCACATGCTTCTAGCCAGTAGTGTGTTAAGCGACCAACGACACGTTGGAAAGAGTGTTCGTTAAGAGAAGTTTGCTTTAGAGTGTTCTTGCAAGGTAACAATTAGGAGACATCAAACGTAAGTGTGAAGAAATGCAAGGATTTTTAATACAAATGTTCCTAAATTACTGTGTATTTGCGGCACTGGAAGAGAGATAATTTAATTTCTAACCCGAAAAATTGTTAGTGATTTAATTTTTTTCCTCAGAAAAAAAATTGGAATATTCCTGTTCCGAAGCTTTTGGTCCAGTCATTGACAGATTTCAAAAATATATTTATTTATTTAAGCCTCTTCTACCTCGAGTTGTGGAGTCAGATTTAAAAATTGTTAGTAATTTAATTTTTCTACTGAGAAAATAAATCGGAATCGTCCTGTTAACGAAGCTTTTGGCTCAGTCAATGACGCATCACAAAAATATATTTATTTATTTAAGCGTCTTCTTCTGCGAGTTGTAGAGCCAGGTAGAAAAAAATTTAGTAATTTAATTTTCTTCCTGAGATAATAAATTGGAATCTTCCTGTTCACGAAGCTTTTGACTGAGTCAATGACGCATCACAAAAACATATTTATTTATTTAAGCCTCTTCTACCGCGAGTTGTGGCGCCAGGTAGACGAACGAGCTCCACTATATTTCAGGGCGCAGTATCTTTCGACACGCGCGCGGCGCCGCGCCCCGGCGTCGGCGTAAAGCGACAAAAAGCGTCCGAAGGCCCATCGCTCCTAAACATTCCGAAGGTGGCACCCCTGGCGCTCGGCTTTTGTTCTCGCGTATTTACGACGACGCTCGAGTAATTGTCCCCGGGGGGTCTCATTTCACCAGCGATGATATACTCTGTTCGAGCAGGGGCGAATGAAATCCTGAAATATGTCGCCAAGGGGGAAGCGCTGGTTGTCGGGGGCGATTACCCAGGCAGAAATTGTGGGGGCGGAGACATGTTGATACGACGCTTTTGTACGAAAATTCCATTCACAATGTTACAAGAAAGATTTTTTCGGTAAATGTGAGGTTACGTGTAATAAATCTCATTGATTTAACTGTCAAAAGAATAGGTTTGCTATAAAAAGAACTGTTCTCATGATTTCAATTTCATTAAAACCAAGATTCTCTATAAACTTGAGTTGTATTGTGCCATGATTTAGAGTGGTTGGTTTGTTAAAATATGTTATAATCGTCGAATTTTCTAAATATACTTGCACTATACCGCTTGCTAAAATACATATTGTATTATGAAATTAAAAGGCTGTTCTAGTAGCAAATTTTATATTATAATAATAAACATTGCGTGGGGTTAGTCTTCAGTTCGGTTGTTGTTGTATATCTAGAAACTATCCAGATTATCAGATGTGACGAGTTGGTCATCGAAAGGGAGGTATTAAAATCTAAATATGTGTAGTGTAAAATCAGAAATCCTATTTCACACACTACGGTAACAAAAGGCATAATGTTGGGATTGCGTGTCCTTGTGCCTCTGTTTGCAAGCTTAGTCGGAAACATGGACGATTTTCAGGAATGCCATTTATTGAATGATTTACTGAAATAAAAGCCACACATATTACGAACAACCCAATGAACTAAACTGAACAGAAATCAGTCCAAACTAATACTTTCCTACGTGCATCTGCGATTAAAATTATTGCCAGCTCTTCCTTCGTGCATCATTTCACCTTACACAGGGACCAGATGTGAAGTTGCACAAACAACCGTTTGTGCAGAGGTTTGCTTCGAATATCACTGAGCAGATAAGATAAATTAGAATGGAACAATTGGTTCATTGCTTCAAACTGTGAACACATTTACATTGTCAACTGTCCCCTCCCTTCCCCTGCGAGATCACCCTCCCCCTCGTCCACCCCCGCCCCCTTTCCACGCATAGTGAGGAGGTAATCGGGCGTTGCAGGCGGTCGCTCCTCGTGTGACGGAGGGGGAGGAGGTGGGGGGAGGGGGAGGAAGGGGAAGGGGAGGAAGATTAAGGAGAGGTGGTGGGGAAGGGGAAGGGAAGGGGGAGGAATGGGGAAGGGGGGAGGAGAAAGGGGAGATGAGGAAGGCGGGATGAGGAAGGGGCAGAGGAAGAAGGTGTAGGGGAGGAGGGGGGAAGGTGGGGGAGGAGGAGGAGGAAGTGGGAGTTGAGGTAGGGGGAAGGTGGAGGAGGAAGGGGGAGAGGAGGAACGGGGAGGGAGGGAGGGAGGGGAGGGAGGGGACGGAAGGGGAGGAAGAAGAAAGGAGGAAGAAGAAAGGAGGAAGAAGAAAGGAGGAAGAAGAAAGGAGGAAGAAGGAAGGAGGAGGAAGGAAGGAGGAGGAAGGAAGGAGGAAGAAGGAAGAGGTGAGGAAGGGGGAGAGGAAGAAGGAAGAGGTGAGGAAGGGGGAGGAGAGGTGGTGAGGAAGGGGAACGGAAGGCGGAGGGGAGGAAAGGAGGAGGAATGAGCTGCCGCGCGCTGCAATCCATCGCGTGCAACGGGCGCCAGCGCTAGCGATTGCGCGGTGCGGAACACCGTTGTTAGTTGCACGCTGCGGTTACCAGGCAACGAGACGGGGCGACCGCGACGCGCTGCAACACATGCCGCGAGGGGCGGAGGCGGCAGCCTGTTCTCTCCCCCCCTATTGAGCGCAGCCGGCGGAGGGGGAGTGGGGCTTGCTGAAGGCCCTGTGGAAGAGGATTGCGTCAGCCTCTGGAGTGCAGTGGCGTCTTCAAAGGAGATTTGATGCTTCAACAACGCTCCATTGCACTTTTTCAATCTCCTCTCTCTCTCTCACTCACACACACATACGCAATACACGTTACCTTTTACTGCTACCCTCTCTCTCTCTGACACTCTCTCACACACACACACACTATACACAAGATTTCTTACTCCCACTCTGTCTCTCTCCCCCCCACCTATTCACTCATACACACACACACACACACACTTATTTTCTCGTGTTGTCACTTGCTGCCTCATTGTCTACACTTAATAACATCTTTAGAATTTTTCTTGTCTTCTTGCCCTACTCAGTTCTTCCTTGTGTTTAACGTTTATATTACTTTAATATATCTTACGTATAACTTTTTAGAACACCTTTCTTTATTTACATTAAAAATTATTCATCTTCTCTCCTTCCATTTGTGGTTTCTTTTAGAATATTTTCCTATGTCACTTTCCTCTGTTCTGACATCTTTCCTTTTGTCGCTTTCTATCTCCTTCACTACACAATCTAATGTTGTCTTAACAACTTGTAATGCTTTCGACGTGTTTATATTTGCCTTCCACTTGGCAGTTTTTGCCTCTCTCTCTCTCTCTCTCTCTGACATTTCTTTTCTAAGAACGCTGTAATACTATAGTGACTTCTTCCTGCAGCTCCTCAACCACACCTCCGTAAATATTTCCCCATATCACCTTCGGTTCATTTCCCATCGCACTCTGGATGACTGCGCGGATCTTCCTGCTTCCTCCGCGCCGCCATTTCCCCCTCCCGCCCATGCATCATCCTCCTCCTATCGCTCGCTTCCCTCTCTCCCCTTCCGCCGCCGCCTCATTTCCTCCTCCGGGAGGGCGGAGGGTGGCCTCAGCGACTCCCTCCCTGGAAGTGCTCCTCTTAAGCTGCGTATTCCCGCCGCGCGAAGGACTGGGGGACAAGGCGAGTAGGACGGGGCAGGACGAGAGGAGGGGGCGGGATAGGTGGGACGGAGCGGGACGGATTGGGTGGGACGGAGTGGGACGGATGGGGCGGGACGGAGCGAGTCAGAGACGGTTCAGCTGAATGAGACGGATGTGGGCGTGGCGTGGCGTGGCGGGGCGTGGCGTGGCGGGGAGTGGCGTGGCGGGGAGTGGTGTGGCGGGGAGTGGTGTGGCGGGGAGTGGCGTGGCGGGGAGTGGCGTAGCGGGGAGTGGCATGGCGGGGGGTGGCGTGGCGGGGAGTGGCGTGGCGGGGAGTGGCGTGGCGGGGCGGGGCGAGGCAGGCGGGGCCGGGCGCATCCAATCCTCCTCCGGGGAGTGCGGATGGTGGCTTGAGCGATTCCCTCCCTGGAGGTGCTCCTCATGGGCTCCATGACCTCCCCGAGGGAGTGATGAATTTTCGACACTAGCTAGATAGCTAGACCAAATTCAACTGCTGTCTGGAGGAGAATTATAGGGACCGCCTGTTCTGATCGGTAGTTTTCAGTTATTTCTCTCATAGACATCGTACGTGCCCTACACTACCACACATCGCGGGAGATCTTTCGGGAAACCTTGTCCGTGCTGGGATGGTACTCCGCTGGAGGGAGTGCCTGAAGAGGGGAAACCTCATATCCCGACGTGTAATTCCACCCTGGATCATACGTTCTAACGAGAAGGAACACGGTATTAACTGCGATATAACATACTCTTACACCTACCAGACTAATGATAAAAGCAGATTATGCACCCGGAAATAAAATAACCAATGAAACGCCGAGGGACGTGCAGAATGTGGGAGCGGTGGAACGTCTAGACGTGGCAGGGGAAGGGGACACGGTACACGTGAGGGGAGACTCCGGGCGGAGAGAGCGCAGCAGGGCGGGATGGTCGGTGCGAATGATTGGTTATTTCGTTTTTCCTGGCGCCTCAAAGGTTGTGGTAACTAATCCCGTACGTGTAGTGCATGTTTTGTCATGGTAGGTGGTAGTATTCTTCCTCTTGATGTATGGTGATATTCTGCGTCGACTGACATGTCGTCTTGCGAATTTTTCCCATCCCAGGTATCTCCCACCAGCGGGTCACCATCCAAGCCGGAACAGGCTTTATGTTCCCTACTGGCCTCGTAATGTGTGGTAGTGTAGTGCTTGTGCGTGTACGTAAGGGCTGACGATAGAACAATGAAGAAGAAGGACAGATCGCGCGCAGTCCGTGGCCCGTTAGGGTTTTGTTCCGAAATTCGTTTGGTGTTAATCGGAGAATCCAGGGAAAACTACTCATCACAGCATCCGTGGCTACAATTCTCCTCCAGACAGCGGCTCAACTCGTCCTAGCTCTCCAGCTAATGTCGAAGTGGCAGTCGGTGCGAGCGAACTTTGCGGGTGTACGGTGTGGGAGTGGTGGGGAGATTGTGACTGCGTGGGAGTGGTGGTGAGTGTGAGGCGGAGGAGGCCATGGCGTGGTGGAGTGGACGGTGAAGGGCGGAGTGGGGCGGATGGGCGTGGCCAGACACGACCAGGAGAGCGTGGAGCGGCTGTCGGGGTGGGGTGGACGGTCGGGGACTGTCCAGAGAGCGGGGTAGGCAAGGGAAGGTAGAGAGGGGTGGGGCGAGGCGAGGCGGGGAGTGTCGGTTTAAGTTGTTAGGGGCAGGTGGAGCAAAACGGATGGTGGCGGGGTGGGCTGGGCGGAGGGGTAGGGTGGGGCAGGGCGCCCAGGTGGGGTGAGGCGGGACGGACGGGTGGGCGGGGTGGGGCGTGGGGTGTTGGTTTAAGTTGTTAGGGGCAGGTGGAGCAAAACGGATGGTGGCGGGGTGGGCTGGGCGGACGGGTAGGGTGGGGCAGGGCGCCCAGGTGGGGTGAGGCGGGACGGACGGGTGGGCGGGGTGGGGCGTGGGGTGTCGGTTTAAGTTGTTAGGGGCAAGTGGAGCGAAACTGATGATGGCGGGGTGGGCTGGGCGGACGGGCGGGGCGGACGGGTGGGGCGGCCGGACGGGGCGGACGGGCGGGGCGCACGGGCGGAGCGGGGCGGACGGACGGGGCGGGGTGAGACGGGACGGACGGGTGGGGTGGGGCGGACTGGGGAGCGGGCGGACGGGTGGGCACGGCGGGACGGACGAGTGGGGCGGGCCGACAGGCAGGTTGGGGTGGACGAGCGTGGCGAGGCGGGCCGGGGCGGAGCGGGCGTAATGGGCGGTGAGTGGGGCGGAGCGAGGCGGGTGGAGGGCTGGACTGAGCGGGTGGGCTGAGCCGCAGGAGGACGCGCGCGCCCGATGTCCGCGCGCCGCCTTTGACCTTTCGCGGGAGATCGCCGGCCGCCCGCAGCGGGATTAGGTTTTGGGCGGAGAAAGTCGCCCTAAGACAAACCGCGCCCCGCGCCCCGCGCCCCCGCCTGCACGGCCGAGCCTCGCCCCGAGGCTTAGAAGCGGATCAGGTATCTCTTTTGTTGTATCAAAGTTCAGTTGATCCGTTTGGGGCTTTTAGACCGTGCTGTAATTTTAAGTACAATGGCCTATAAAATATGTTTAAGCTCTTCTAATCTGGTAATAGTTGACGAGAAGCATGATTAAAGCATACGAAATACGTTCTGCTGAAACCGATCAAGTAAATGCACATTATCTAAATATCTCGTTTGCGTCACATTCATGTGTGCAATCTCTCTGGGACCTAGGTTCTGATTACATATTTGGCGTTTCTTGTTGTGTACATATTTTCCCATATCTGTAGTTGGTAGTTTTGTGCATTGTGCTGTGAATGGCCTTAGTCGAAAGGTTGGTGTTGAATTTTTATTCTTTGGTTCTCTTCCAAGAAGCTATTCGGAAAGCAGCTCAACGTGATCGTGGCACATCACACGGCTGCTTGACATGCCAACGTATTTGGTTTTATTGTTGTTTTCGTCCACTAATCTTAAGTAAGTACGTAGACTTGAAGATTCTTGCCCTCCTCAATTCGACGAGCGTCTTCTGAGTACTTGTGAAATGTCTGCAGCTCGCATCTACACTTGCATAGCAGTTATATATGGTCTATGACAGAGGTTTTTCAACTTTTGTTTTGCATTAAGCTCTTCCACTGACCGCAACGTTTGAACATTTCAGCTCTATTTATGAGCCCTAGACCAATACCAGAGTTACCGCCAAAGGATTTGAGCGACACTAAGAGATTTCTGTGGGTATTATACTAGTCGGTTATCAAGGCTTTTGTTACCGTCTGACGTCTGATGGTAAGTTCTAGCACAATCTTTAGCAGCTGCTATTCCACGGTCTCTTCAAAACCATCCCATCCCATCCCATCCCATGAAAAGTCAGGGCCGTCAAAAAGATGTGAATGAAGGTGAGGTTCATCGGGTTCGAAAATATTTAATTTTCGTTTTACCTTCTTTGCTTTTTTCAATTGGAGTGATTCAACAGCCGTCATATTTAGTAGCAGGCAACTATATTGCTACCAACTTTGCTTTTTTCAGTTGGAGTGATTCAACAGCCGTCATATTTAGTAACAGGCAACTATATTGCTTGCAACTAATTATAATTTCGTATAGGAGTTAAACAGTGAGAGAGGGTACGTGAGGTGCCATTCTCACAGTAACATCCAAGTATTTTTTGCCTTCGGGTTCGACGCGCGGTAGTGGCGCAACTGTTTATCAGACCAAGAACCTTTAAGTCCTAAAGTGTAGACAACTGTATCTTTCATTTCATATGAGGTCAATATTTCGAAAAATGCGTAGTTTCTGAGCTACATTGTGATAAAATGGGACGAATCCCATTTTCACAATTTTCTTCATAATAACACCAAAATTTACGTTGCTCTAGCGGCTAAATGGTACGTTAGAGAGAAAAATCCTTCAAACATAAAATGTAGGAAATTTTATCTTCTTTAATTTCATGTATGACCTTGATTTACAAAAAGTCGATGGTTGTCGAGTTATGTTGAAAAACCTGGAAAGAAACGTGTTTCCGGGGAAATTTTTTGTTAACAAACATGATATTTGTGTTCAGCCACCCCAAAATCATATAGGACCTAAAACTCAAAACTACACCAAAACTTTCCGCTATTTGCCATTTTTGAGCCCCGTTTGATGGACTAAATGTTTACGTTGTGCCCTGAGCCGACTTTCAGAATTGAGATTCATCAGCATATCGTAATTATTCGACATGAGAACCACTGCTTTGTTTTCTCTTCGAAGAAAGGCGTTTGAATTATGTATTTTAAATTATCGAGGACTATCACTTTGACTAGATTTTCACCAGTAAAAACCAGTGTACAATAGAGCCCGATCCTAAAGAACAATGGCAAAATATACAAAACATTAAACCATTTTACTCTGAAGAAAGAAGTTACAAAATGTTACACATTACAACACAATACAAAGTTACTCTTAACAGTAATAACAATAGTAACAGTAATAACAACAATAGTAACAAGAATAACAATAATAATATTAATAATGACGATAGAAAAAAATGTATGAACTACTGTTAACTGCGTTTCTTTCAATTGATTTCCGAGACGCCGCCAGTTAGGTTCAGTTGACAACGACTCGGTCATTACAACGCGACCTTCTGAAAGGTTAAAATGCCTTTCCTAGACCATTTTTTGCCATAAGCGATGTCCCATTCGCAATTGAGTCTAGGACGCGGAGTCTCCCACAAACCCAAGATTCTATTGTCTCCCGCCGCGGAAATCTACGTTTTTATTTCTTTCAACTGGCCGCATGTTTTCTTTTTCCTTCCCAATAAGATTTTTTATCTTTTCTTGGCGTTTATCGTTCTTTTCGTCTGTCATTGTGGTGGCCAGCTCTTTGCATTTTTTCTGGAATAAGCGTACATCAGCATTTTGTAACTTTTTTCTTCAGTGTAGAATAGTTTTAATGTTTTGTATAATTTCCCATTGTTCTATAGGATCGGGCTCAATTGAACGGTGTTGTGCATCAACCGGCTATGTGACATCATACAAGTTTTGAGATAATCGTGTTCCAAGGTTTTATTACATTTTGAGCTCTGAACACTGTGATTTAATTATTTCATTCACTGAAGCGCCAAACTACACAAACAAGAGTGGAATATCTGGCGCTTACCAGCATAATGTGAAATTAAGAATAGCAGATTCGAAGATCTAGGTTTATAGCCGGTTGTTGCGAAACATAAAATCCCTGATGTGACTGATGGCGTTTACATTTTTCATTAATTATAAGGCTATTTTTACAGATTCGTCGCGAAACTTTTTCGTACACTTAGAACATGGTTAATGCATAACACTGTCGAATTGTACCTCTAGCTCTACAGATATTTCGACGTGCTATTCTGAATCAATGATGCACGAGCAATATGATGATGTTGGGAGGCAGCAGGTAATGGGCCAAAGCCTCTTTCCCTCGCGCAGACCTTCAGTGTACGTCTCTCTTCTTGTGCTCCACATGAGACAGTGTATGATTATTTACGCTCCGCTACCTCAGTAAGTCAATCTCGTGTTCCGCGCTTCAGTGCGCCTCTCGTACATTACCCTTGAGTCTTACGTGCTCTTCATTTGTCTTTTTATGCTCCGTGACCTGCTTTTAATATGACCTTTGGAAAGGCATTGCAGTAACCGTGCGCTTCATCAGTTAACAAACTCTGCTCAATGCACTACTTACGCACAATCACTGTGGGCAGTCTCTCATCCGGGAATAGCCAGCAGGTAGTAGATTTATACTAATGTAAATACATTCGTTTCACCCTATTACTGTGCTTTAATATGATTATTTAAATAAATATTTTGTAGAAAGGTTTATTTATTTTTATGAAGCTGAGACCTTACAGTTGTCCAAATTACAGGAGAGTTTCTCTTTTCTAATTTTTGCATTTTATTACTTTCTCGTATAGGTACAAATATACGGAGTATATACGTAGTATAGAGAAAGTTATTTAATGATGGGGAAAATCGATTCAAAATTTCAACGGAAATACATGTTTTGGGGTCTCCTGACATCGAAAAAGTATTTTTTTTCAAACGTCCGTCCGTCCGTCCGTCCGTCCGCCTGTGTCTGTCTGTGTCTGTCTGTCTGTCGGTCTGTCTGTCTGTTGTACGTCCATCCGTCTGTGAACCACACGTACAATTTCTTCCAAAATGGTTATTCCCCAGTCGATCTGACTCAACTCGAGACGGTGCGGTTTTGAAAAACTTTTTTCAAAATTTGGGGGCACTTTACATGAAGCCCCCCGGATATTTTCAAAGTGTTCTCAGAAACGGCTCCAGAGTTTTTCAATAGTTGTTGAATTATTACATTCCAAGTAACATTAAGTAATGTGCGGTCACGTGGTGCAGGCGAGAGTTCCACACTCTGGCTCAGCACGTGAGGGAGCGGAAGCCAAGCGCGGCGCCCCACTCGCGCCCTTTGCCTCCTGCCCTTGCCGCGAAGGGCGCCGGATTACGGAGCTCGTGCGGCGCGCCGCCCCACGCCGGCTTGGGTGACGTCACAAGCCGCCCAGCGTCCCGCGTCCCCCGCGCGGCGCTCGAATTGAAAATGAGGAGTCCCGCAGGGCGCGGCAAACCGGGCCCCGGCGATAAGGCTGTGAGAGAAGGGGGGAAGGGGTGGGGGAAAGGGTGGGGGAATGGGCGGCACGCGCGCGGACGAGCACCTCGAGGGCGCTCAGGGGACGCGCGTGTTTTAAGCGCCTCAGACAGCATGTGAGGGACCGGTCCGCCGCCTCCTTCGCCACCGTTGCGAGAGATGGACCGGGGTCGAAGTTAGTTAATGCCCTTTTGTAAATCCTTTATAATTGGTACTGTTGCAAAATGTGCTTTTTATTCAGCTTTTAAATATATTGGAATTCCTCTAAACACTCGGAATATTCGAATATTTTATTAATAATAACTAGGGAGTGGAGTTTGCATATTTTGGTCCATTGCTTCAGGGCATGGCTAATTGGAATTTCTTGACATTTAGTTTGTATTGAATGCTACCTTGACTAACATGTTAGTGCATAATTGTCCGATTTTTTCTTGTTGGTGCATGTTCGTGTGATTATAGGCGCATATTTTGCATATTTTGTTAAAATAGAGACTTATCTCTAAAACGTTTCATCTTTTTGTAGAAACTACTATTTATTTGTGAGTGTTTATTCATCAAGAGCTTGTCGCAGTTTGTTTCTTTTCTTCTTTCTTTTCTATAGATGATAAAATATAGTGCAAATGTAGGGTATTCCTTGATATCAAATATTTTAAACCACGCAGACAAAATGCAACAAGACATACTTCGCTAAGGTGAATATTTAATTTAATTATTTCTCCCACGAAGTAAGGTAGATTGTATTATGTTTGCACAAAAGTATATCGTTTCCTTCCAAGCATGCTCCTCCTGAGTTTTATCAAGAACGGTTTAGACTGGAAATGAAATATTGTTAATTTTTATTGTACATAAAAGTGCATATTTCATAATTTTTAGGTCATAAATGCATATTTTTAAAAGCAAATGGCAAGATTTTTTAGGGCATAAGATTCGCCCATAATAATAACAAAATTAAATCAGGCTGTGTACATCTCTCAGTTCCCTGGAGCTGAGAAATGAAGAAACGGTGAGATTCCAAAAGTGATTTAACGTACTTTAAAAAGAAAATGTGTATTTTTTATTATCTGTCACAGAAACAAGAAATAGCAATGGTTTATTTATGTAATTATAGATTAGATGAAGAAGAATAAAGAAATAGATTTTGAAACTATGTGATTTCATGGGTACACCTTTGCTGAGTTTGTTTGCTAATCTAACGAGAGCTGAGTTGCGTGGTGTAGAGTTGAGCTGCCACGTGGCGCGTTCAGTTGCGGGTGGCGGTGTGGCGAACCGTGTCGACCTGCAATCACTCCACCAGCAGCTCTGTCGACGCGCGCTGACTCACAGCAGAAGCCTAGCTTTTGCGGTCGCGGCTCATCCGATGGAGCGATAGCGTAAGCGCTATAACAAGAAATAAACGACGCTGGGTTTTAACGTCACGTGCTTGATAGATGTTCATTGTGGCGGTTTTTATTGAGTCTCGGCACACGATCTAGATTATTTCGAGAATTAGTTTTAGGATGAAATTGATTTGTCGACGCTAAGCTGACAACTGTAGCTCTCAGATTTCATTTCAAACAGCAACAGAACTGGCAAAAGAAGAGCCATTAACCACCTCGATTCGTTGTCGCTTTGATCTTGCTTCCTTTCTGAATTTTTTGAGTAACAGTCCGCTGGTTCACTTCTTTTCGTCTGTCGTTGATCCCTTGTTATTGAGACTTTATCGATATCAAAGGCACACAATTTTTAAGTAAAGCTTTCAACTTGTCTTGAAGAGTTTTCACGGTGCAACTGCTACTAAAGAAAATTTTCTTTTGAGACGTTCCTCGAAGCAGTTATTGTGTTAGAACTGCCTGAAAAAAAATTGTAAAGAGATTTTTGTTCCGGGTCGCTTGTTCTTATTTAAAGTAAGAGCGTCTTTTACTATAATACTTCGGGAAATACCTCGGAAGAAACACTCAGCCTAACTTGTTTTATAGTACGAAATTAATATTCTCGCAATATTAACGTGCTTCAATCTTCTTCCATGCTTTTGTTCGTGTGAACTTGGTGTATTTTTGCATGTAATTGATTTTCAACGACAGGAACTGAATTACAGAACGTTGAGTTTATAGGTTGTTGGGTAGTTCACAACGTGAATAGCTTGACGTCGTTTACAAGGCCGGTTTCTTATGAAGTTTCTTTAGTCTGTATTCTTCATTCGCTGATACAATCGATCAAAGCAGTTAGAACTTTGGGTATCTGATAACGAGAAAGAATTGAAAATATTCTTTCCTTGCAATAAAGTAGAGGAGTATGATACGCGAAGAACTCTTTTAAGAATGGAGGATTGTCGTATTGTAAAAGCAGTAATGATTTACACATTAAGAGGAGTCTTGGAAAAGCTAGTCAGCTGTGAAGGGAATCTGTAGAGATTCAAATGACTATTCATTCTAAAATTAAATCAACGTTTACACTATTGTTGTTTCTTTATTATTCTGACAATCACAGGTAGTCGGTAGGAGATACGTTTTCTCCAATAGACGCAGATTGCAGAGTTTTGTTCCTACTCTTGCGCCTGCCCAGCTTAACACATCGCTAGCGTCAACGTTGTCAGTTCGCATTGCGTCTGCTCCTGAGAGCTTAACAAAACTGCGAACGTGAATTTCTAAAGTCAATGGAATCAAAATGCCCTTAAGACGCTAATTCCTAAAACGTTGCCAACTTTTCGATTGCAACCTTTTTAAACGCAAATTCTATGCCAATCAGTTGCAGTATGACAGCTAAAACGTTGGCTGAGGACGTAGCGTTTTCCAAGCAGCCAACATTCCAGTTTTAGAAAAAGTCTCATGGCTCCCCAGCCTCGACTAGGAATTCGCTCGTGCGTTTTTACTGGAGTTTAAGAGACCGCTTCTACATCCAAACGTTGGTGTCCTCCGCCGCTGCCGCCCCCGCCTCCCCGCCGTTCCGCCCACTTTTTTTGCTCTCCGCAGCAGCCCAGTTAAGCGGCTTCGTCGCACTTCGGTCGCGCCATTAACATTCTGTTACAAGTATAACATTGTAACAGAAAAGCACATTTAAGAGATTCCATTATGGAAGTTAATGCCAGCACTTTGCAGGAAGCGGTGACGCGAGCCGTGCCGGGCTCGCGGGGGCAGGGTGGGGGCGGGGCGGGCGCGGGGCGGGCGCGGGGGCGGGGCGAGGGCGGGAGAGAGGATGGGAACGGACGTGAGGGCAAGTGCGGGGGCGGAGGGCGGTAGCGGGCGCGGGCGCGGGGGCGAGTGCGGGGGTGGATAACGGGGCAGAAGCAATTCGTTTCAGCAGTACACGCGGGAGTGAGCGTAGGGAAAAGATGCGAGGTGGGTGCGGGTGGGTTTGAAGCATTTGTGGAGGTGGCAGCGTGGATGGGAACTTAAGCGTGTCGAGGATGGAAGCGTGTTGAGGGTGGAAGCATGGCGGGGGTGGAAGCGTGTTGGGGATGGAAGCGTGACGGGGGTGGAAGCGTGGCGGGGGTGGAAGCGTGGCGGGGGAGGAAGCGTGTTGGGGGTGGAAGCGTGGTGGGGGTGGAAGCGTGTTGGGGGTGGAAGCGTGTTGGGGGTGGAAGCGTGGCGGGGGTGGAAGCGTGGCGGGGGTTGAAGCATGGGCGGGAACGGATCGGTCAGCGGGGATGGGCACAGAGGAGGGAGAACGCGAAGGCGGGGAAGAAAGTAGCGGTGGGAGTGAACATTGAGGATAAGGATTCGGACGTGAAGGGCGAAGGTCCACAGCAGGGATGAGGGCTGGCGCGGGGGCGGACGTGGCGGGGCAGGCGGCCGCGGGGTTGAGAACGGGGGCTCCATGCCGGGGTGGATGAAGGGGCGGTCGGGAGACTTCTCTTGACCGGGCGCGGGGCGGGGGCGGAGCGGAGGCTGTGACGGGGAGCTGCAACAGGGCAGGATGTGCGCGGGAAGGGGCTGGGGACATTGCGCTGAAGAAGCCGGCGGTGCTTAAGGGGCTCTCGTTTTAAACTCTGCTTAAATAACCTATTACCACTTGGCCCGCGCTGCGAGGAAGCTCATCCACGCCGCGCTCCCACACGCTGGAGATAGCGCGTTGTCCTGTTTCGCGCTGTGCGCTGCAGTTGCGTTAGATTCACGCGAGACTCAAACTAACGCGTCACGTTCTCGGCGGAGAAGATACTTTCGGAAATGAAAAACCGGGTAACACGAGGACTTTAGATATTTTTTCTTATTCCTGATATTCTTCGGAGGTCGCGATATTGAACAAATATTTCCATTAACAAAAATAAAAAGTTAACTTATTCTCTGTGTTGCGTGTATTTTAGTAAGTAAAATGTTTAAAGTGATTTTAGTAAGTTATTTGTTAACGTTTATAATAAGTAAAATGCGGGATATAGTCATTATTCAATTTTTTTTGGTTAAATTAATTTCTTTTGAATTTTGGCCTGCATCAAATTTCAAGTAGTTCCAATACAAAAATTGCTGGAAATAAACTTTCAAACAAATACAAAATTTAGATAGACTGTAAGAATAAAATCAGATGAAATGAAGTACTAGTTCTTCCATGTTGCTGGAGAGATTATCAAATGTTAAAAGTAATGAAGCATAGCTCTTTTAATGGTACACTTTTAAAAGTATAAAAGTAGAGCATGGTAGAATAGCTTTTTTTTACAGTCCAAGATCTTGTTAGATTGTGAAAAATGTGATTCACGAAGCAGTTGCCGCAACTTTCAAGTTTTTGAATCTGAATTTTTCTGGATTAGAAGAATAGGAATGTTCCAAAACCGTATCCCTAGTTGCAAAACGATGTTCAGCGGAACCATTTATATCGCAGCGAGCTTCGTTTTATTTTCATTTCCCAAACTGCCGCAGACTGAATAATCCCTGACGATGAAAACACAAGGCAGAGATTCCGGGGTATTTGTTATGCACGCTATTGGAAATGTAGTTAAGTTAATCCATGGGAGGTAAGTGGATTTAGATAGATTTCACGAACTGTTTTTATTTTCCGCGAATGTAAACAGCCCCAGAATTCCCTGTACTCAATGTTACCTTTCCAGTGTGTATTGCAACCAAGTTGAAAAAGAATTGAATAAAACCAACAAAAATGTAGATGTAAAAGCGATCACTTTTTTCCTTTTTCCATTAGACATAAAATTTTACAGAGGATTGTATTCGTTAGAAATTTCAACAAATGAGAATATATAAAACCATTAATATGTTAAAGTCTACGAAAAATATTGGTACTTTATCTTTACTCTAAGCTTTAACACATAGTAGGTGTAAGACAACACAGAAATACGTAAATGTAGTTCGTTTTTTTACAAATTAGCCAATTATTCAGTTTTGCCATACGTTTTGCTTAGCTTTTGCTTTAGCTTTGCTAGCATCTTCTTGTCGAAAACAATCTTTCTGTATTATTTCATTAATTACTTCATCTATTTTACCTATAATGTTATTTTACCTATTGACCTTATTTACCCTGTATTAAGGTCATAACGGAACTGAATAAATGAGCTCTTCTCAAAACCACAAGTATATGAAAAATCTATTAATTTAACATACTCTCATTACCTCTGAAATAAAAAAAACTGATAAGTAATTTCAGGATTTGAGCACCTCTCGGAAACGGATGTTCTGTGTTCTTAAAACGCCTGTTTTAGCCCCTAGATCGGAGTAATAGGTCCGAGTTAGCCCCCCAGGTTCGGTTTGGTCAATAAGAAAACACCTAACTGGAGAAATCTGTAAGCAGTTGAAGATATTGAAATATTTACCACGCGGTTCAGAACATATACGCTCATCATGATTGCATAGGCTTCCGCGGCTGGAGTCTGTATTACCTAGGCTCTCCGGGATAAGTCGCGTCTCTGTCGTGGTGGGTGACGTTTCGGCGAACATGAGGCCTTTATTTGGAAAGAAATTAATCGGCGGCTATGTATTCCTACATACATCAGTAGAATGGATCACAGGCACGAAATAAATTTAAGACAGCAGAGAACGGATGTCGGGAAATTTTCTTTTACAAATCGAACGATTACGGAATGGAAAGATTGCCTGCAAAAACCTTTGAACCCTTTCCTCAAAGCGTTCAACAGTTTAGGAAATTAATTTAGGGTATTATTAAGTAAATGAGGGAGAAAAGTGGGTTATATAGCAATGCATAAGTGTTTTATTGTGAAGTGAGGTGTAGTGCAGTGTATAGCAGAGAAATAACAAAGGAAATGTTTTCAGGTCTTAGTGAAGTGAAGTGTTTGCAGTGTCTAGTGAAGTGAAGTGCAGTGAAGTGCAGTGTGTACAAACACACTCTTTGTGCCCAGTTTGTGCGGTCAGTAAATAAGAACAGGAAATTAATATAATTAGTAATAAATAGTCATATTTCTATTATCATTTTATTATTTTATTTTACTAAATACTAATAATTTCCCGTTTATTAGTGGTAATTCTATTGCTGGCTCCTATGTATATTATTTTTGTGAATTTCTAAAACATTAAAGCAGTTTAATGTTCTCATCTGTGTTTTTGGGATTGTTAATAATTGATTTCTTTCTTTTGAAAGTTTTGCGTTGCAGCATTTAGGAAAATTATCGCCAGTAAGTGACATTTTCGTTCTATTTTTTGGAGCAAAATTGTTGTAATACTATTGCATCGGTGCTGCAATATCGTTTACATTGTAGGAGAGATGCATTGGTCATCGGCATGTTTGAAGGCAAACGTTATAGTCATTCAACCACTGATCCATTTCATCTACTCCAATTTATGTTTTATTATGTACGATCATTTATGGTTTCATGTTTTCAGATTAATAAATTCTGGTTGTGGTGATGGAATGTAAATAATTATATTACCTTTTGCATTTTAAGACACAGAAAATTATTAGTTTAGCAATATCAATGTAAAATAATTGCTTTTTGTGTTTTCAGCTCATTTGGAATCTCTTTTGTGTTTTGACATGAAATTCTTAGCAGTGTAGGTTTTTTTTGTAACAGGAACTCTGCGAGTAAGAACGTATAAAAATATCCCACAGGAAATGTTGTATCCTCCTTTCCTCAAGGGTTGGGTCCGTTCTTTTCACATTTGCAGCCAAATCTTTTACCAAGGGCTTGTCCTTTTGCCTACCAAAATATAGACTGCTGTTGAATGCATATCCGTTTCTCCATATCACAACACCTGAATATTTTTATGCCATATTTATCAGGTTTATTCCTCATATACGTACTGAAAGATCACCCGCCTTTCGTTTGTCATCAAAGTGCATGCCTTTTCGAATGTTTTCGAAAATACGAATATTCATTGTTGCTGTGAAAACGAATCACTTCCTTACTCAAAAACAAATCCCTTCTATATATAATCAAGCTCTTTTCAATACAATTTTTCGCACATATTCATTGAAGTGAGATTAATTTTTGAAGGTCGCTACTTCCCGCACAGTTTAGAGAAACGTATTCACACTTGTGACAGATACAAAACTAAACTTTGTATTGAAGATCTGCTAACTCAAAAAAGATAGTGTCGAAAAGTGAAAGTATAAAGGAATTTTACTGTCGTAGTCTATTGTCGATCTTGCAACATTTTTATAGAAATATTTTCAACGAAGCCACAGAACAAATAGGGGCCTTCAGGCACCTTAAGTGGAAAGTGCGACTACCTACAGAAAAAGCTAGATTTATAAAAACCGATTAGTTTCCGTCTCTTCTCCTTGTAGTATTAGTAACAAAAATGATTGTTTTAAGATGTCAAGAAATATTATTAGCCACAAGCAAAACACAACAGAGTTACAGCGATGAGAAGATTGTCAAGGGGCCTCCGAGACCCCTTAAGTGCATCGGACGGGTTTAAGACAGCAGAGAACGGATTGTCGGGGAAATTTTCTTTTACAAATCGAACGATTACGGAATGGAATAGATTGCCTGCAAAAACCGTTGAACCCTTTCCTCAAAGCGTTCAACAGTTTTAGGAAATTAATTTAGGGTATTATTAAGTAAATGAGGGAGAATAGTGGGTTTTATAGCGATGCATAAGTGTTATATTGTGAAGTGAGGGTGTAGTGCAGTGTATAGCATGAGAAATAAAGAAGGAAATGTTTTCAGGTCTTAGTGAAGTGAAGTGCAGTGTGATACTAGTGCAGTTGTGTGTGTGTGTGTGTTTTCTCTCTTAATATAATTAATGTTATATGAATCAGTCAGTTTTTATATTATTATCATTATTTTACCATTTATTATTACTACAATTAGTATATAATTTGCTAGTTATATTACCTTATTCTTATTGTTATTATTATTATTATTATTATTATTATTAGTGGTATTAGTGTTCTATATTACTGAAAAGGCTGTGTATATTTATGTTTTTGTAATTAGCTGCCACCGGGTTATGCCCAATTGCAGTTTAAATCAATCTGTCTATCAATCTTTCTCAGAACGTACTGCTGTTGAAGCACCAGGCAGCTTCTGGTGCCACAGGGCAGTGCAGCCTTGGTCGCCACCTCGGCCGAATTGTGCCTTTCTACACACTTTGCGGCGAAGTATCATATGTTTTTCCATTGAGGAAACATATGTTAAAATAAAAAATAATGCGTTTTGCCTTTAAGCAAACGTTAAAATCATTCAAGGTACTGAGTTCACATTCGTCCACTAGAATAAATCAAAAGGACAAAGAAGTCACCGGTAAATTTATGCCAAATACTTACCCTTTTTGAATTCTCTGCAATTTATGTTGCTGGCAATGTTGAATATTTACCCTTGCATGAAATTGAGACTAAAATGTCGTAACGTGAGTTTTAAGAAAATCCATCCCAATTAGGAATCTAGTGTCAAGCTGTTTTCATTTTAGAAACAATGATTTACATAGTTCGAAATTTTATCGAGTGTCTTTTATTACAGGAAAAGCTCAGCTTCAACTAAAAAAAATTACTAAGATTCAAATTCAATAGTCATGAAAAATACCAATTACTTTTATTTTATTTCACGTCATATAGTAGAGTAATGAATGAACAAAATTGTAATTATTTAAATTCATTACTAGCATGAATAAACAATCATGTTGTTTCACAGAAGAACACCACTACTTCAGGTGTTTTGGAATATTTTCTCTTCACATGTTCCTACAAGATCATACAATATTTCAATCGTTTCAATACACATCTGCTGCTGCAGTAGTTCTCTCGTCCTGACCATGCTCTCCGAAAAATAAACGCATCTGCTGAAAGAGGTAACGTACTGATCCGCGAGAATGATTGAATATCGGATTACATATCCTCAAGTGGTCAATGCAAGTGAAGCGTTTAGTTGAGTACAGAACACAGAAGAATGCCCTCGAAATTTTATTTTACGTTGCTAATTCCTCGAATCCTCCGAGTGTGTGCCCTCGGTTCGCAGTCTACCCAGGTGCGCTCTCACGGGCCACTCGACAATCGGAGTTTTCGAGATCGACGCTACGCTTCACGAGTATTGTGTACAGATTTTGAAAAAAAGAGATTTAGGTAGAAATAAATGTGCCAAGTGTGGTAGCATAACCTACCTTTCAATTGAATTTCAAAGATGCATGCCTATCATATTTATAAGCAATGTTGAGACTGCTTAACAATAGCTTTGTTAATTTTTTGTGGAAGATCTGCTCAGATTGGACGTAGGGAAGTATAAGAACTACGTACTTTTAATTAATTCTGAAAACAGTATTTACGACCATCACTACACTTCTACGAAAGAATAATTGATCATTGAAAAGATTGTCAAGATTATCTAAGACCTGGTCTGGGCGTGGGGAAAAGCGCTTCAATTACTTGTTCCGTTCATTTTCCTGCGAGCATACGTGCTGAAATGCCAAAACACTGTTTTTTGGCGCAATTAGTGATAAGCTGTAGATTCTTAGAAAGTTTTTGATCTGAAACGCAGCCAGCTTTCTCGAGTTTTAATTCAATTTTCACGGCTCGCAATACACACACACACTTATGCTTCTTTTCTATACTGACAAGGCGACGGCTGGAAAATTACTGTTGGAGTTTTGAATTTTGTAACAGTGATTCGGGCGCGTCTCAGCTAAACCCAGCGTCTTTTTAAAAAAATCGCTACAAACGGCAAGTGATTTCAAGAGTGGAGGAGGTGCTGCAATCTTGCGGTCATGTTTGAAACCATTTGATAGTTGAAAAGTAATTTCAAAGAGCTTATCTCCCAAAGCACATCATTGAAAACAATGGCTCTGTTCTTTTGTTGGAAATTATCGCTGAGATTTTGGGGTAAATAATATTAAGTCAAAGACGGCCACGTCTGAAATATATGTCTGCGCTGTTAATTGGCGCTAAAGATTGTTATAAATAATTAATGACACGAACGGCGCAAAATTTGAATTAATTTTGGCGCTCATGTGCCAATAAACAGGGACATCACTTTGGCTTACAACAAATAATAATCTCAGAAATACCTCTGTAATAAAAAAATGCTCTGTAATGTCAATAATAAGAATAAAATATACAATATACCGTAAATAAAAATAATTTCTTTGTTACACAAAAGAAACCATTGTTACACATGAAAAATACAATCAGAGCTACTCCAACTTGCGAGAAACCCTATCGAGAAAAATCTCCCAGTTATTCCACAAAATCTAAAGTTGGTACTACATTTTTGCTAACTTAAGTTATTTCAGGTAATATCAATATACTTAATCGTTATTACCCGCTTTATCTGGAGTTGTAGATTTTCATTTTGCGGTATTCATAAGCACATTGTGCTGCAAACGTGTTTTATTACATCTATGAGCCTGCAACATTATCACTCCAAGTTCACTTCACAAAAGGTACCTCGTTCTACATACACGGGAGTACGAACGATAATATGTTCGAAGCGAACTCTACTGTTATTTCTGGCAAGTCGAGTCAGCCGTACGTTGCTTTCATTTTGAAAGATGTGACGTGTCAGTAGTGCTACTTGCGACACGTTTCTTATTGTTTATAAAAACGGGAGGTTACGGTAAGAACGAATATTGTTATATTTTATTAAATAAGAACATATAAATTAATCGTGAATGCAACTATTTAACATTTCGCACCAGAGACACATCCTTTATGCCACCTGATTTAAACTACGAATATTCTAAATTAGCCTCTTACCTTCGGTCTTGACACTGGAGCATCCGACTTCATTTGTATTATTTATTTATATTGTATATTTATTTGTATTGTTTATTCTATTTTGTCGGAAGTTTCTTTATTTCCCGTATTTTCTTCTGGTCCCCTTATAAACCGCAAAATTCTATTACGTTTTCCCTTGACGTTTCGTGAAATTACTCTCCGTAAAACACACAAAGCTCTTTGTCTCGTTGCTTGGCGTCCGCCACGCCTCGCTACCAACTTCGCTACCCGCCCCGCTGACCGCCCCGCTACCCGCCCCGCTACCCGCCCCGCTACCCGCCCCGCTACCCGCCCCGCTACCCGCCCCGCTACCCGCCCCGCTACCCGCCCCGCTACCCGCCCCGCTACCCGCCCCGCTAACTACCTTGCTTCCCGTCTCACTACTTCTTCGCTATCCCTTCACTACCCGCTTCGCTAACCTCTTCTCTACCGGCCTTGCTACCTTTACGTCACCCCTTCTCTAACCACTTTCGTAACCGCTTCACTAACCGATTCACTAATCGCTTCGTCACCCACCGCCATACCCATCTCACTATCCGCCTTAACCGTTGCACCTTTGTTCCGTTTGTTTGGGCTTTCTCCACCTGGTTTAACTCACTCCTCGTGTCCATCTATGATTCTCCCTACGCCTCGCACAACTTTCCTCTCCCGTTGCGATATTTTGGCTTTCTCAAAATAGTTTAAATCGCTCTTGCTGCCCGTCGTGTCTCCTGCACAACAATGTGTCCGCCAGGAGCAGCAAACTGTTCGGACGCCATTTTGCACAAAGCGCAACAATGATGGTCCCGCCAGGAGAAGAAGCACCTGCGCGGGCGCCATTGGCACAAAGCACAACGTGTCCGCCAGGAGCAGCACCTGCGCGGGTGTCGCCATTTGCACAAAGCGCGACAATGAGTCCCACCAGGAGCAGCACCTGCGCGGGGCGCCATTTGCACAAAGCGCGACAATGAGTCCACCAGGAGCAGCACCTGCGCGGGCCGCCATTTGCACAAAGCGCGACAATGAGTTCGCCAGGAGCAGCACCTGCGCGGGCGCCATTTATGCACCAAAGCGCGCGCGGGGGCCTGAATCAGCGCGTGCCCTTTGGGGCCGCGAAAGGGAATAGCAGAGCAGCGCGGGGCGGAAGCGGAGTGGCGTGGCGTCCCCTGCTAAAAAATCATAGCGCGAGAGGGCGGCGGGCGGCGCGGGGCGGGGGCGAGCGGATAACTCGATAACCTTGGCGCG